>VXBU01013524.1:601190-904072 GCA_013400315.1 Bombycilla garrulus
AGACATATAATCACTTCCCTTCTTCTCCTCTCCTCTCCTCTCCTCTCCTCTCCTCTCCTCTCCTCTTTTTCCATATTTTTATTTCTTTCCTGTAATCCAGTTTCCTTATTCATTGTGTCATGCATCCTGCTCACAGAAAACTCATCAGGCTTACTAGATATGAAAATAATAATATCTTTTAGGATTTTTGTAATTTCTTCCGCTCTAATGGATGGCCACATGCAAAACAATGAGAAACATAATATCCTTATATTGAAATCACCCTTCTGCAATGATTAAATAAATCATGAAGCTAGGAGTTTCTAGGGAGCTTAAAGGACTCTTTCATAAATTAGGAGATTGCTTCCTAATATAAATTTGCTGGTCAAACCCAAACCTCAGAAAAGTGATAAATCACAACTAGCCTTCAGTGGGGGAGACCTTGGAAGACCTTATACTCATTTCTCAGTTCATTTTTTCTGTCTTAAAAATCCTGTCAGTGTTTGCTGTTCTGATTTTTAGCATCAGTGGTCTGATTTTGGTAAGATTCTTGTCTAAGAAGTTTTGCAGCAGCAACACAATTCAGAAATGACTGCATAGCAGGATTGCTCCAGCAGGAGACTCCTCTCTGACCATGGCTAATGTTCACGTTGACTTCAACTAGCTCAAGAAAAGTGCTCATAGCTGTTATGGAGGGGAATGTGAATAATTTTTTATGTAAGGGCCTAGCAAGTACCAAAAAATTAAAACCAAACAGTAAGAGAGAACAGCTCTGGCCCTTTTGTCCTCTTCCTCCTTTAAACCTCTTCAAAAATACTGAATATAGTCCTGACTGTAAAAAGAGATCGAATTTTAGTTTGTTGTCTTTTTATTTAGACAGTAAGAATAAAATCCCTGGCTGAAGCAGTTAACAGCATTTCCCAGATGTAAATGAAAAGTAAGATAAAAATATCACCAGCACCAAAATCAAATAAATTCTTTAATATATCACCAGTACGTTGAATTGAACTGCTAAAAACCTTCTGCTAAAAACCTTCTGCTCTGGCTGGCAAGTTGAATGAAATGTGAGACAGCATAAAAACTTCTGCAGAAAACAGTTTGTTTGAGGACTGTCACTTTGCTCTGAGAGAAATGCCTCCTTGTTTCTTTTTGGATGTGGTAACTAACCTTAAGTCTCCACAGAGAACTGTATGACGATGAGCTGTGGCACCTGGAAGCCAAGTGTTTGTGCCCTCCTGATCTCTCTTATGAGAAATGAGACTTCAGTTCTTGAGGAGGGAGAAAAGAGTATAAAAGGGCAGTCTCTCAGGGAATACTGTCAGGGCATTAGAGCAAACAATGCCTGTATCCTCTCACAGATGACACAAACTGGTTCATGCACATTAAAAGGATGGGGAAGAGAAAAACAGGGCTTATATATCTGTATTGAACACAACCTGTATTCTGGGACTTGTGCTGTTTGAATGATTCAGTCATAATTAGAGTCCTCATGAAATTCATTTTACTTAATTCTTTTAGTAAACAAACAGTTTATGGCTTGGGACAATTTGGGGACTCCACATTGTACCTTTAAGTGTGAGAGAAGAAAGAGGAGTGTGAAGGCAAGTTGGTTAGTGGATTCTGCATGCCACGGCTGAGGCAAGGAAGATGAGGTGTGATTCTCATTTTAAGTTGGCTCAGTGCTGGCACTTCTGTTCCAGGTGAATTGGAGTGAGATTTTCACAGAACTCATTCTTCTGTACAGACTGGCAGACATTTAGTTCTGAATAGAGTTGTGCCTGGGCTGGGGTGTTCTGGCCACCTGCATGTCCATTTTGCCCCATGCAGAGTGCCTTGGCCAAGCTCTTCCATTCTTCTTGTTCCTGGCCTTGCTGAGCTGACAGCCAGACAGAAGGACGGGGTCATCTTTTGTTAGATATTTTTCTCTAGATCACCTGTTAACCATCGACCTTTATTTAAAAGTACAAGCTAGGTAGCTGTAGCTAATTTAACACCACATCTCTGTGAAAAAGGCAGCTTTAGGGAAGAGAAGTAGATAGCCATGTTCCTTTCTCCCTCTGAAAAGAGTCTATCTGGTGTTAAAACCATTTGGAGTAAGTATTAGCATTACTGAGAGAGTGCTAGTTATTTGCCTCAAGACTTACTAAATGGGTTGGCAGCATAGGCACAGACTGACTGTAAGGGGTTTTAGTCATGTGAGCTGAATACTGACATTTCTAAAACAAATCACCATCTTTATTGTTTAAATTCAGACTATATAAAATCAGAGAAAATAAGAGAAATTTTGAGATTTTTCCTGAGATCATACCAGCTATCTCATCATTTGCAAATACTTCTTAGATAATTTTCAAGACTTATGATGAAAGAGACATAACAATTTTCTTGGGAATTTATCCCAGTATCTAACTTTTTATATAGAGAAGGATTTTCTTCTTTTTTGCATCAATTCAAACCCATTTTTGCTCATCCTGTCTACCACAGGTCAACAGTATCCCTTTTCAATACTAATGTGTTGAAGAATATGGTTGTGTCTTCTGGGATTCTTTTCTGCAGCTTTAACAACCTCAATTCTTTTTTGATAGAGCATTTTTAAAGACCATTAGTTATTTTATTTTGCCTTCTGGGAACATCTTTAGCTGGTCCATCTGACTTGCCAAAGCCCGATTATGAATAACAAATATCCCATTCTAAAGCTTTTCTTCTGATGTCAAATCATCTGTAGAAATCACCAGTTTTGTAATAGAATGATTTGTCTTTATGTGGTTCTTATTCTGATGCTCAAAAGTTGGAGAACTTGTTTATTTCTGAAGTGTGAACTGTCATTAGAAACTGTCATTAATTATTACTCAATGTATTTGGTGATGCTTTGTGAATGCTTTTGGAAATATACTTTTCATCATTAGGTTTTAATATTGGCGACCTCTGTAAGTTGATGTGTAATGAAAAAGAAAGCTCATTAACCAAGTTTCCCACCTTTTTATTTTCACTTAAAGCTATTCTATAATGATGTAGGCAATGCAGCCATTCCCCAGAAATTTTGTCTATACCATACTTCACCTTTCTGTACTTCTTTTAGGCCTTGCTGAGTCCCCTCATGTCCAAAGAAATCACTTCTGTTCTTATCAGTCTCTCATATTTGAAGCATTCTCTGTGATTATTTAAATTTTTCTTCCTGAGCCCACTAGTTTGGCAATGAACTTTAAATCTTGGCTTACCACCACTCTGAAGGTGCCTCCAGATGGAAACAAGCATAGATTAGTACTAGGATGCATCCTGTGTCTGGAAATGAGATGAAGAAGGTTTTCTGTTCATTCTTTTAGGTTATGACGTACTAAATTTCTGGTGCTAGCTGCAAACACAGTCATCATACTTCAAATAGGGGTTTTGTTGTTATTTTAATTTATTTATATTCAATTCCCTCCTGTCTCTTTTCTCGCATTCTCCCTTGAAATGAATAGGTGATCACAATGAGTTTCTAAATTTTTAATTATTCCTTTTAGACTAGATAAGCGTGTTTTTCAATTATTAAAAACCTGACATTTTTTTCTTGAATAAAAGTTGCACAGGACAGTGTCCAGGCAGGACACTGAAATGTAAGGCCAGGTACATTAATTTTCCAGTCCCTCCCTAGCCCAGACTGGGCTGTATCAGTCTGCAGCTGGAGCTGAATTTCTGCCTCTACTGATGGTGGACGGGCTGGTCACTGCCATGACCTAAACTTCCCTTTGAAATCCTGCAGATCAAGATAGGAACACTCAAGGGGAGACGGCTGTGACTGAGGTAGAGTTGGGCATGTTCCCCCACTCTGCAGTGTCCTGTTATTTATTCCATCTGAAATTTTTGAATTTAAATTTATGGGGGTTTTTCTTTCCATTTGCAAGACAGACATTCTGTTTCCCAAACACACCCATTTTTTACAAAACAGGCAGGTCATTTTACTTCTGTGGCTGAATTTGTACTCAGATAGCTTTTAATGGAGATGTTGTTTATATTTTTCCTGTGCTGTAGAGCTTCACCACAAGTTTGACTGGCTCCTGTGTTGTGTTGTGTTCATTACAGGGGGATGCACACAGAGCTTTCTTGAAGATTCTGTTTGGTAAGAGAATTACAGGGAGGGAGCAGCCAACTTGCTTCCTCTTCAAGATGTGCTGAAACAAAAGAAATACCTGTTGGACTGCCCCTCTTCTTCTTCCTGTTCAAACTGGACGACAGTCGAGGCAAGTGCACATCTCAAATGACATGCTAAGTCCCTTACATGTCACAATACAGATTTCCCCTTATTTTAGGGTTTGTGTCACATATTGGGAGCTGGATGGTGATTTTTATGAAGTGCTCAGGCATGTATTGCTGACTTCCTCTGATTTCCTCTGACAGCTCTGTGACTATGAGCTCCACTGGTCTCCTTGTTCAGACACATACATTTACCTGTCATTGGGGCAAAACTTACCAGTATAGTAAATTTTGACTTATTAAAGTTCATGTTGCCACAGAAACACTTTTATTTTCAAAGTTATTAATAATTCCTTTGGGGCAGCTGACTTTTCTGTATTTTTCGTCATGTCTCTTATTTCATTTTTAAATGAATTTCATGGCTAGGTGCAGTACCCTACCGCGCACAATTATTGCACCAATATAAAATCTAAGCATCACAAAATTATTTCCAAAATCTAGGCAGTTGTTGTAACCATTGCAAGAAAATCAACAGAAAAGTCCTCTTTTTTTTTTTTTTGCCTTAAACTGAGTCATTTACCTGACATTTAAAATATTGTCTTTAATACTTTGTTCTACCTCATTAGAGAGTTAAATAATCCATGAGATAGTGTGTATTAAAAATCTATTCAAAATATTACAGTATTGCTTTTAAAAAAGCCTCACAAATCTACCTGGTACACTAAGCCTATCCCTCATATGTTGGTTAACAGCCAAAAGGAGCTATGTCTTACAGTCTAATTAAAGGTAAAAATCAGGACAACCAGAGATGTCTTTTGTAAATTAAAAGTCCTCTTTTATGTGCTGGTGAGGTGTTAGCACTATTATAAGGACTAATCAGACATTTTACAACCTTCTGGTACCAGGACCAAGTGGCATTGTGTGTCGTTTAAAGATTATTAAGTTTCTTTGGCACACTGGGGTTAGATTTTTAAGGATGCCTTCAGTGCTTACCTGCTGTTACAAGGGGAAGTAGTTTATTGTCTCATAAGAAAGAACTGGGCTTTTTGAAGAATTAAATGCTTGTGTGTAATGGCAAGCCTCCCCTTCTGAAAGCCACTGAAAAGAACAAGAAAATTGTTGTAAATGAAGTGGGTTTCATGTGTTCATGTCCACTCACAAAACCCAGCCATAGTATGTATCTATAAATCCAAACTCACCTGCTGATTGTATGTGGCATTTCATATCAGTTTCCTCTGCAAAATACATATTTCTATCACTCATCTCTCCTCCTCGAGCGAATACCCAGATAACTCTTCTTTGCTTTCTGTAACAAATGTTCTTAGCAGAAAGCCTGGGCCAATGGTGTGCTTCTCACAATAAAATTAGATGATCCCTTTCATGCATAGACATTTCTTTTAACATTTCATGATTTGTAAACCAGATATATATTTATATTGGGCAGTAGGAAAGGTGAGGACCAACTTATTTTCTTACTTCATTTTTTAATGCTTGCATTGTTGTCACTCAGAACATTGTTATAATCATAATCTTGCCTGTTGCTTCCATTTTTTCTCCTTTTTCTACCTGGCTTTATATGCATTCACAGATTGAGTGTGAGATTCCTTTATTCTTGTAAGTGCTTTACATGCCTGTCTAACAGAACGAAAAAACAAAACCAAGACAAATATGCATACATTCATTTTGTCTTTATCCTAACGATAGAAAAAATAGTGAAAAACAATTATGTGTGATATTGTCCTACTGTGCTTGTAAACAAATGAACATTGCCCTTCGTGAAAAAAATTTGTAAGTGTATCACAGATTTATCTGAAGCTTCTAGTATTTGAGTAAATCTTTAGATGAGGCATTCTGAAGATGTTAATCATGTCAGCTCTAAAGAGTAATTTTAAAAACTTCATTTAGTATGTGAACTTCTTGCAAAACTATGTCTTCTGATTAACTGTCTAAACTGAAATGAAAAGTTTTGGCTGCCTAATGTGAGAGCAATCAGTGTTTAACAGACTAACAACTGTTTCAAAAGAATTCAACACCCAAACGTAATGGAGGCTTTTGAAACTAAATTTTCCACGTGGTGCTTAGGGATTTAACCATGCAGTGCACATTAGTGTTAATGGGAAATTGTCCGGACAAATCTCTGCACATTACACTGCAAATGCACTCCTTAGTGTTTAAAGCTGGCCTGTTAACACCCATTATGGAACTGCACTCAGGAAAGGACAGGAAGAAATATGGTACCAAAACATCCATCACACAGCAGTACAGTCCCCCTTTCAGCCCCACTCCCCTAGTTTTGTGGGGGGCTTTATTTTATTTCCTCTTCTTTTGGATTTTTTTTCTTTTTTACATAAATCCTGCAAGAAGACTGTATGGGGATATTCTTCCCTATGGAAAGGCATTTTTCCAGATTGAAAAATAAGTGATTTTCCTGGGGGCCCAGTTGAAGTTGGCATAGAACCTGTGGAGGGGTTATAAATACAGCAATAAGGTTTACTGCTTTTCTTTTCCTCTTTCATTTCTTTTCAACTAGCTTTCATGTCAATCCCAGCTATTCTTATGCTGATTCTGGACCTGATTCAGCTCCAGCAGAACTTTGAGATGAGTGAGGGTAATGTAATGGAGAAGCCTCACACAGATTTGCCAATAGCATTTTTTAATTATCCAGTGCTGATCTGGTAAAACTGGACTTGTATTGAGAACACGTAAGTTTAGATAAAATTTTTGCTATCCACTGCTCAATTTTTCAGTCATTAATCTTCCACAGATTGCATATCTAGCTTCAAGGTCTGGTTTCTCCACATTTGTTTATGGAACAATTCCAACAGGAAATTTTGGAAGTTGGTCATCTCAACACAGTTGTTGTCATCTTGTGGATAAAGACAATGAATCTGGAATGTGGGAAAATGTCTGAGAGCTGAAGCTGCTCTGTCACACCTATACTGGATGTCCCAGCCATCACTCTGTGTGGGGAAAAGGACTTTACAGCATCTGTGAAAAACAGGAAATGTCTTTGTTTTTTTCAAGGTGACTGCCAACATTTTTGAAATACCAAATTTACTCCTTACAATGAGAATTTGGGGAGCCAAGACTTGGGTAGGGAAAAATGAAGAATAAGGGTGTGACAGAGTTTCTTCAGAAAACCATAATCACAGAAGAGCTGCATTTACATCTGAGATTTGTAATTTTGTTCAAGGTCTTGTGCTTTACTTTGGTTTGATGTTCTGAATCTCGCCTCTTTAGGAAAAAAATTGATATGAGATTGAGTAGAATATCTTTGCCATGGGGTGACTCAGCAGAAAAATATAATTGCAACTATTCCTTCTCTTTTGGTCATTGAAATGAATGAAATGTATAACTACTACCAAATCCACTTGGGTAATATCTCTCCCTTGGAGAGCTATGGACCTTGGAATACAATGCCTGATAGCTCTTATCATTTTTCCGAGAACTTGTGCAAGGAAACTGAACTCAGGTTAAATCCCTTTTCTTTGGGGAGCTGACACAGGATTTTTTAATCTTCAATAATAATAGTCATATGGCAAAAATTCCTTTTTATTTTTTCAGTACACCGTGTGCATTTTATTTTTACTGGTGCAGAATGTGTGCTCTAGAGTAAATAGTGCCTTGTAGTTTTTCACAACTGAAATCTCTCAGAATTGGCAGACAGATTAATAACACATGCTCAAGGTGTCCATTAGTTTTTTCAACAATTAGTGGAAAAGTGCCACAGCTCATTCTAAGGAGTTATTAAGGGCATTTCTGTGGGAATGCAATCAATTCTTTGATCTGCAAAGTTAGCCAAACCAGCAGATCTAACTTTAAAAGTCCTTGTAAGGATGCTTTAGAAACAACTAAAACAAGATTTGAAAGACTTACCACAAAAACGCTGTTGATCCACTAATGTGATTGAGGCTCTGGCACACGGTATTTAACTTTTCCTCTTCACAATACTTTTTCAGAGGATCATGAAAGTGATGTTTATGAGTTTCCCTTAAATTGCTGAAGTGGCTCATGACAGTTTTTTTCTTTCTCTGTCGTGTATGCAATGGCAAACTATTCCTGATGAACATTTATTTAATGCTGGTCTCTGTTATTAGTCGCTAGAGCATCACTCCCCCAGAGCTATGATTACTCTCTGACTCTATTCCTTTCGGGTTCTGTAATTTCCTTGCTTTGTCCAATGCTGATCTCATTTTCCATCTCCAGCACACAGCCCTGCCCTCAGTGCTGCTAAGCCAGGGTGTGCTCACCTGCAGCCCAGCCAGCCTGTGTTCAGTGTAGGCTGCTGTTGGGGCAGCTTTCCAGAGAGCTCTTAACAGCTCCATCACTGGCAGCAGTGGCTCAGTGCCGCATGTCACACAGTCTTTGCTTCACTTGTCACCCGCCAGCTTAGCTCTGCTCCACTTATCTGTCAGGCCTCATTGTGGGATCCTTGTGGCCACCCATCCCACTTTGATATTGGATGCTTGGCTTTTCTAATATCTTCTCAGGTCCTGCTTCACCTCACTTCCTGCTGTCTTCTGCAAAATCGTTGTTACATTTTCCTGCCTAAATTGGATCCCCTACTCTGCTCCTCTGGAGTGCTCCTGTCTCCAAGCTCCCTTGGCTGAGGGATAGGGTCCAGACTTGGACCTTACGTGGGACTGCACTGAGGGTCAGGGAGCACTGAACTACCAAAAGGGATGGGTTGGATGCAAGACACCAGAGGTTTTCAATCCTTCAGTAGGGCAGCTGTGTGATGCCCTACTGCGAAGGAAGGATCCCTTTGTCAGAAAAGTGCCCTATGAAATTATAGGTATGAGCCTTGGCACTCCCCAGTCTCTTGCTTTCTTCTCAAGAGCTGCACATCCCAGCATTGTGCCATTGTCACCAGGACTGCAGTGAGCTGCAGGAGGCAGAAGGCCTGCACACCTGGAGCTGGAGGCAGGGTGACAACCTCAGCACAGCTCAGGTGGTTCTAGGTGGCCAGAATATGCTTGAAGCTGCTAAGGTGGTATAAACACTACTGCGATGAGGAAGCCACAACTGCTCTGATCTCTGATTAAAAGAACCCAAACCTCTGAGCAGGGAGGCTTGTTGAAGTAAGATAAGCATGGTAGTTAGTCACTGCTTATTCCACATGATCCTGATATATCAGCTCTTTGTTTAACCACATGCAGTTTGTGGGAGAAATTCTTTTCCGTCTGTGCTCTGTTACTGTCAGTTTTAGATGTGATTTTGAATGCTCTTGAACTGTTATGGCAGTTTCAGCCTCATCCTGTCCTAAAGGTCCAGTAGATTTTGGTAGCTGCTTTGTCTGATCCTTCTACTGAAGGCTCAGAGTTGTGCCAGTGCACACAGAGTAGGTGCACTCAGAGGAGTGGAATGCTCTGCATTTACCCCAGCGCAGGGGAATGGGTCTGTGGGGTGTCTGTCTGTACTGCTGCTGCTACAACAGAGTGGCACTGCTCTAATTAAACAGATGGATAATTGAAATAACTGCTCAGGGAAATTCCTCCCCCTGCCCCATGTAGGCATTCAGTTTCTTTGTTTAAATAATACATATTTCACATTTCAGTGGTAGAAAGCAGACCTTTGAAAGCGCTGTATTTTGTCTAAATTTGAGTTCTTATCTGCTGGTAGATTCCAAATGTCCATGCAATAGCACAACTTCTTATTGCCTTACAGCTCTGAATTATGGGGTTTTTTTCACTATTAATTTGACAGCCCGTTGGAATACTATTTGAAAATAACCAGGCATTTTTAATAAAATATTTTTGGTCATAAATGCTATGGGGAAATTTGGCACAATATATCCTACTTTCAGAAGACAAATTTGCATCTTTACAGGAGCAGCTAGAATGACAGAATAATTTAGGTGCAGCAGAAATTTGGGTGAAATCCAATTGCAACAGTGAAGGTGCTATTAGTAATGTGCTTAAATCAATACCATTTATCTTTAACTTTCTAAGCACAACTAATTTACAGGCCCTGGGAAGAAACAGTGGTAATTGGCAGCAGTGTGAATTCTGCTGTTTTCTCTTTTTGTCTGTCATTCTTTTTAGCTCCATTAAGAATACTGCACATTAATTTCTTGTTCACTAAGAGACTAACAGATCTCTCTGTATTGTTAGCTTTCAAATTTGTCACATAACACTTCTTTATCTCCCCCTCTTCCACAAGCCTTTCAATGTAACTTCCCAGGTGTTCTCCTTCACCTTGTTTCACCCTTTGAATTCTTTGTACTGCTTAAGTTGTCACTCAGCCTGCCCAGCACTTTAGCAGACCCATACTGTGAAAGGAACTGTTCCCTAATCATAGGTCAGGTCAGGTTCTGGTAGGGAGGATGACTTGGAAATCAAGATTTGGCAAGTGATTGCAGGGATCAAAAAATGGTAAGCTAAAACCATGCCACTGCTGTCTTTACCATCCACTCTCACTGGAGGCTGTTGAAGAACTTCCTAAACTGCTTTCTCCAGAGGGAAAGAAGAAATGTTGTGTTTCACTCTCAACAGCATATGCATTTTTTCCCCCTCTAAATCTGATTTCAAAGATTCATCTTATCATAATATGCCTGCACCATTAGCAACTAGGATTATATGCTGATAAAAATGATACCTCCTTTCAATGGTAGCTAGCAAATATTGCCATTTTGGTCCACCTCAATGCCATTTACTTCACTGGGGATACTTTGTGCTTCTGGCAGCATCATATCCCAGTAACACTCTTTCTAGATTTCCGTAGAATTAATGGAATTCTGTGAAACTCAAAATCTGTACTCTGTTTTCAGATATACTGACTGATAGACTTCTAAGAGCATTTGTATTTGGGCATCATTTATCTACCCTTTTCTGTATAATTTGTGCTTACCTGTACCCTGCAAAGTCATTTTTAGCTATTTTAGCTATTCCAGTAGTACTAACAGCTTCTGATTGATCTTGTCTGTGGTTATTCTGTCACAGAATGCAGGAACTGGTGGCCCAAAGCAGGACAGTATAAACTGACAAGACAGAAAACAGGACAGAGAAAAGCCACCCAGCTCAGAGGTGTGCAGCAGGTCAGGGCTGTAGCTGGGAGAGAGCTGCAGTTATCTCACTGCCTCTGGGGTGCTGTACTTTGGGAAATTCATTCTCTTCTCAGTTCAGCAAATCTTCACTCTGCACATAAGTCGTGTAGGGATCTCCAGTCTGCCTCTGTGCTCTTGCCAAACCCAACAGTGGGAAAGCAGGGTGAAGTAAATTTAATTAATGTCATTCATTTCAGCAGTGAAACACAACTTTAATATTTTGGTTAGCCTAAATTTATATGGAAGGAATGAAAGTCATGAACAGAGCTGGCCAGAATCTTCCAGGTTTTTTGGGTTTTTT
The DNA here is from genome assembly GCA_013400315.1 of Bombycilla garrulus. NCBI lineage: Eukaryota > Metazoa > Chordata > Aves > Passeriformes > Bombycillidae > Bombycilla > Bombycilla garrulus. Next base: position 612,686 of record VXBU01013524.1, read on the forward strand.
TTACAGCCAGAAAAATACTTATATTACTAAGACAAAACATTCTGCCTTATGTAGTGCTGTTATTTAAGTTGTGCTAGAATCTGTAATGTATGAGGTTTATTTTCTCCCTTCAAGGCAAACGGAATTCATAGAAAAACAAATTCTTCTCCCCTCCGAACTCACTAGACGGATGCTTTTCCTGTATGGCTGTGGGAGTGCACAGTATTCATCACTACATATCCATGCCTCCTATTCTATCACGCTGCCCCTCAAAGACCTCTTTTCAATTTTAAATTAATAAAAAGTGGGTTGAATCATCAGGCTGTTGTAGATGACGTTCCTTGTTCAGCTTGTAGCAGAAGAGCCCAGCCTAAGTAGTGTTGGCAGATGTGCCAGAAGAGCAGCAAACTCAGGAACTGAACAGGGAGCTGACAGCAGAGTACTGAAGCAGTTGTCTGAGTAGCTTCTCTGTCTCCTCAATCACCTGTCATGCTGGGACACTATTTAAAGTTTGTATTAGGTGATGATTCAGCAACACATAAACTTGGAGAGCAATGATTCCGCTTAGCAGACCTTATACCTTACTCTGATAGGATTCAGGACGTTCTCCTCATCTTTGACATGCAGAATAATATTTACTGTGTTGTTCAAAGCAAGTGTCTTCCCTTTATTCAAGAGTGGCCACTGGGGATGAGATGTTTATGCTGCAGTGTAAAAGGAAGACGCCCCTGAGCAGATTGGCTGGACTAGAAGTGCCTGAAAATGGCAGCACAGTGACACTGAAGGCTTGTCTGGGTCATTCATGAAGTCCAAGTTAATGGGAATTTCCTTTGCCACCGGCTTTATGGAAATCTCTAAGGAACAAGAATTCAGAGGATTATACGTGCAATTAGTCTTTTTGTAAGTGCTGTAAACAGAGAACTGTGTGGAAGGAGTACCTGGGGAGAGCTTCAGTTATGGCCAAGCTGCATAGCTGGTGATGAGAAGAAGCCCCTAATTGTCTAGGTGGGATAGATCAGCTCCCACAGTGCCATGAAACATTCAGTGCCAAGGCTGGACATGAGAGGTTCACATTAACAGCCATATCACAGTATGCTCCAAAAGCTTTGTTGGCATCCTGTCTTTCAGTCAAAATCCCCATGCATTATGTGCAATCAGTGTTTTCTCCTTCTGGAAAGCCAACACCCTTTCAAGGCAGCAGCTGGTGCAGTCACTTTGTGCACTGAGAAACTCACTGAGCCTTATCTTTAAGGGGTAACGAAACAATGACATCTCTCCGTTTCCTATTTTGTACATTGAACTTGCCATGATCTTGGATCATGCAAACCCTTGGGGATTTGGAAGATTGTGAAGTACATCACTGTGAGCATTTTGATTTCTTGCAAATGCAGGGAGGGAGGGAGGGATATGGGAAAAATATCTGTTGTAGATTTTTAGCAAATGTAGTAGGACTCTTGATATAATCTTTAAAATATTCATGTGCCAATGTAGTCACCAGAAATGTTCTGGCTGTACTTTTTCCTCCTTGGTGTTTACTCTTGGTTATTCTCTTCTTCTTGATGCCTTTTGCTATTTGCTTTTTCCCTTGTTTACCTGCTAATTTTGCCTTCTTACATGACAGGACTTTGTGGTGTTGCCTCCTCTCTGGCATGTCACAGTTTCTGAATGCTCCACTGCTGCCAGTGCCCACAGACAGAGCTGCTGGTGTCACATGGTTTGTGTTAGTGCGTGAAGGGCAGTGTCAGAGCTTCTAAAGGATTCACTCCTGGAAAACTTCAGTCTTAACAAATATAGTGTGGAAAGGAATAAGATGCCTGACAGACTGAGACTGATATTGTACAGTCTTATTTCTTTAGGAGGCATGCTGAAGGGTAACGCTGTCTCAAGCTTCTGACCTCCAGAGATCAAAGTTGCTTCAATTATGGTTTATTTTCCAAATAAACCCATCTAAAACACCTGGTTCAGTCAGCATTGCCCTTAAGCACACCGTGGTTCCAGATAACATATTGGGCACTTTGTGTGCACAGCCCCTCAGTCCCAGGGTCTCTTCCCCTTTGTCTTGCCCCACTGTTGCAGCTGTTTAACGCTTGCACTGCTCTAGAGTTCAGTGGAAAAGAGCAGTTGAAGAAGGTGAGCTGATCCAATTTCATAGACAAAAGCTGGTCTGTTCTGAGAGTAAAGATGTGTTTTCTGCAATTACTATTTGCAGTTCTCTTTTGTGGAGGAAATAGGAATTGATTTGCAGAATCTCTGGCATTGTAATGCTATCAGAGTGAAATTGCTTATTATCAATTTGCCATTAATTCTGAAAGTCTTTAAACCAATTAGAATTATTTTACTTCAGCACAACCATTGTTTCCACATTATGGACATGTAATCTTGTTCCAATAACCCATCAGTGGTTCTCTTAATTTTCATATATAGTTTTAGATAAACAGTCCTTTTCTCCATGTGATTTTATATTCGTGAAAAGTATCAGAAGCTGCAAATATCGATTACATCTGTAGAGTAAATAAACATTAAAGTTTACTTGAAATACCCTATCTGTGTCCTGCAAATGTCATGAAAAGGACCATCTCTGAGATGAAATGTTGACTTTCCATCCACTCAAGACTCCTGATGTTGCCAGTTGCAGTGTGTCCACCAAACACATCAGCTCTCCTCAAGGAAATGAATTAAAGGAAGTCACTGCACACAAGTCATCGAGTTGTGATGTAATATAATGCAACAGCTTTGTCATCTTCTTTTGCTCAGTGTGCAGCTCAAAAACTTGTTTCTTTTTCTGTATTAATGTTGTATTCCTCTGACCTTAGCTTAATTAACAATATTTTTTCCTCCTTTTTTCCCCTCTTTTCTTGCCATGCTAAAGATGGATTTATAAGCCTCATTGCATTGGAAATGAGGTATGAAAACTTCCACCTTTTGCATCCAGATTTGACTTTAAGTCAAAATATTTTTATTTTTAGACGGGAGAGTTGGTATTCTCAGCTTTGCATTTCGGTCTTTGGGGCCCCACCCAAATTGCCACACCTGAGGAAAACTGTAGTGGGAGATTGAGATAGAATTGCTTCTTGGGGATAAATTCAAACTAATATTCTCTCTTAACTCTATATGCTAGTGGGTATTCATTTATGATTTTTTAATTTGGTTTGTGAGCTGGTGATGGAGAGAAGTTCCCCTTTCACTTCCATGATCACAGTACTTGCAAGCCGATTATGTGATTTGGTACCTTTTGTTGTGGTGATTGCTGGTTGTGTCGTTTTCCATTCTCTGATTAAACAAAGCAATCTAGCCTTGATCTCAGATTCAGTTGAGATATTTAGTGCAGGAAGAGAAGGCTCCAATAATGTCCAAAGGCCAAATAAACCTGTAGGTAGTAAACCATGCCTCTCTTTCCAAGATTTGAAGTAGATCTTTATAGCTCCAGCTGCTGTCTTTTGCTCAGTCTCAGCTGCCTGTGGATGCTCTCCAGAGCAGTATATCTCTGGTAACAAAGCCTAGGTCCCATGAAAGAGGTGTCTCATGTACCAGAAACCAGCCCAACAGGTCTGTTTCAGAAACCTGCAGACTGGCTTTGAACAAGTTACATCTTGGACTGGGAGAACATTTTAGGGTCATGTACTATGTCTTAATGACATCAAAAACCCTACATTTCTGTGCAATGACTGCATTTATAAAATACTTTTAACTGTCGCTGATTAAATAATCTGTTTTAATTAAAAGCAGATTTTAAACATATGAATGTGTGATTGTAGCAAAATCACTGCTTTTCAAAATTTTAATTAAAAATACTTCTGAGAAAAACCAAGTCCATGAGGTGATGTCTGTGTGCCACCCTCTCCTTTTTTTTCTTTCTTCACTGCAGTGACTGTGGATACTTATTTGGAAGACTATATAGGGCTAATCCAGCTAATTCAGGATCCTACTCTTAGCCCCTGTTCTCTTCTTCTCTTCCCCTCTTCCATCTTTTACTGTTCTCAGTGTCTTTTTTTTTTTTTTCAGGGTTAATTTGTACTTTTAGAACCTAATGGAATAAGCTGCTGGCTGCGACAGCTTGTGTTAAGCAGCAAAGATGGTGTGGGAACAATTAATGAGAACTAGCTTGGAAGTAGCTTTCCCAGTTTTGTGATGGCTGTCATTGGGGCAGTTGATTGGAGGCTTGTTCCAGTTTTCTGCAGTCTGTTTTACAGCCACTCAGCAAGTGAAATTGAGATGGCATCACTCATAATGCACAATAGCCAAAACCTGAGGAAACATTGCTTTCTATTCACAATATTGCCAAAATTCTAGCATGGGAGTTCATTGTCTCCCTCCCGTCTTCTCTCTGGTGCCATTTAAATTTTGTTGTTTTATGCTGTTCTGCACCAAAAAGTGAAATCACACTAATCTAATCTGATCTGACCTAAAAAAGGTGAAAAGGGATTAGGGATGGAGATTTATTCTCAGTCTCTATTAAATTTTCTACGCTGTTTACTTGAATTTTCCTCTCTCTCTTTTTTTTGTTTTCGAACAAGTTTCTGTTCCTCTTTTCCCTCTCTGGGTGAGGGCAAGGCAGAGGAGGGACTTGCTGCACACGAGCTGCTGGTGGAACCCCGTGGAGCAGGTTGCTGCCAGGGGCAGGAAATGGAACACATGCCTTCCACCCAGGCACATTTCTGCCTCTAATCAGAGCTGCAGTCATGCAGGGAGAAGTGGCACTGACAAAACGTCAAGAAATCAATCCTCGCATGCACACGGGTTCCAACTGGAGCTATGGATGATTTCTGACAGAGAGGAAATGGCCACGGCCAAAACTGTGTTGTACATCGTGATTACAGCTGTAAGGAACACTTCATTTAACCCAAATAGTAGCGAGCCTTTAGCATGTGAGTAACTGATCCAAGCTTCCTAATGGAAAGTTAAAGTGAACTTAATTAGCAGCTTCAGCTTTTGGTGTTTCTTGCTGTGCTGTAGCTCTGCCCTCAGGAATACCTGTTCTGCAAAGCTCTGGCTCAAATGCTGCTAAGATTTAAATAAATCAACTGTACTCATTTATAAGCTTTCACATTATTACTTTATAACTAAATATACATCCATATGTATTTTGGCCTAGGCTGAAGTAATAGTTTCTCCCTTTCTTTAGCCCCCTCATGCTGGGGCTTAGCAATAGGGTGCACTGTTCATACATTCTAGTGCAGAGAGAAAAGCAGAGATGCCCTTGGAGCTGTCTTTGGTATGCAGTGCATGCAGCTCTGGTGCTTCCCTGCTGCAGCACTGGAGTCTTTTTCCTCTGCACAGAACATAAAGAACCCTGTTTCCTGGATTCCACAGTTTATATATTTTACATAGGAGATGAAAGCCCTGGATTTGTCCTAGATTGGCTCCCTGGAATGAAAAGGACTGGGAATTTGTTTCTGTCCTTTCAGGCCATAAAAATTCTGGGATAAGAATTTCATAGCAAAAGCAGCACAATGTCATAATTCTGTGGACCCTTGATAGAATGTTCAATATAGAGCACAAAACCGTTTAAAAAACAATTAACAAGTTACTTCATGTAGAACTGTTGTGAGCATTAGCTTTGATTATGATTTAGCATTTAACTGCTATTAGAAAAATTCTGATGCTTCCATCACATAAAAATAAGTTAAAAGAGAGTTTTCTGAGGCAGAAAATATGTTCCAAAAATATAACTTTGAAGCTTAGGAGTAAATAATGCTGAAAGATATGACAAGTTATGAAGACTCTACCGTACAGAGATGGAAGAGAACGATTAATTCTGATAAACACAAATTATATGAATTGGATTATTTATCTATTTATTTATGTGGAAGTGTGAAGTGAATATTACTGAGAATGCTTCTGGTTTTCTTTATTATATTTAAAATGTAAAATGAATCATGTTCTCTTTATTAACTTGTGAGCCTCGCTGCTGCCAGATATTGTTCAAGGCAGAACGTAGTAACCGTTTGTACAAGGCCAAATGATTTTTATCAGTGAACAGAGACGTGATAGTGAGACCAGGGGCTGGAGATCTTCCTGTGACAAAGCATATGCTGATTATGATTGAATTTGTTGTTTGGCAGACTATTTTCTAATTGTTACCTGTATCACCCTGGTTAAACTGTGCTGCTGCTGTCAGAGTGAGGAGTACCATGTCACTGGGTCCTACAAATAGCTTCTTTTCCTGAGGTATGTAATATGTATGTGTGTGTGTGGTGAAAATAGCTACTTGTGCTGAGACTTCAGAACATTTTTGGAGGTTTCTAACATTGTCAAGTACAGCTTCTGGAATTTTCTTTCAGAAACGAAACTTTTTCTTACTAATTTTTTAAGGCTTTAAATATCACCATTTAGCATTTTGTTATTTGATACTTATAATCCTAATAGCTGCTAGCAAATATGGGTGTGGATTCAAGAATAAAATGTTGCATTTCTCTACTGACTAAGCACAATCTTAATTAAATCTACAAAAGCATGGAAATTCTGGGTGAAATTTGAGGGTCCTCTGCAGTGCATCCTAGTGCTTCAGGCATAATGGGAGGCTGCTGGAATAGCTAGTTGAATACTTGACAGAAGGCATCCTATCCATGGGCTCTAATAGTTGGAGATCAATTTGATAGCTAATTACTTCCAGCACAAGGGAAGGCTAACTCTGAACCTCGTGTAGTTTGCTGATTATATCAGTGTGGTAGTCACTGAGAATGCCTCACAGAGACAGCACATATTATTACCTTTTTTTCATGATAATGAACTGTCTGGCTCCTAATAGCTCTGTTTTGCATTACCGTGCTGAGTGAACTCTCTGTTGAGGAAGCAGGGGCACTGAAACAGTCAGTGTGTTCTGACCTGTTAAAATATTCCAGGTACAGTATAGGCAGCTGAATTTACCTGCTGAAGATAAAAGCAGTGTATTAAAGGGCGCTGCTGTAGCACTTTCAGTCCTGACTATCTCCTTAGTCCTTAGAGTGGCTTTGAGGACTGCAGAATTGGTGGCCTGGAGGAGAATCCTGGCTTGGTGATGGAGGCTCTTTTTCAGATGTAGGACATTTAACACGGACCTACCTGTTACATCTCTTAGTTTAATGCCGAGAAGATTTTGGAGTCTGGCACTTGAAAAATATGTGTTATCTAATGTGTTTTTTTTAATGCATAGTGAAGCCACATACCTGATATCTGATGGCTTGGTGTCTGCCTATTAGTTTTGGAATAAGTTATTTTTATTACTTGCTTTCCTTCCTCTATCTCCAGGTAGAATAAATCTAAATTCAAATTTTAAAATGGAGTGGGGGAGGGCAGACAAGAGAAAGAGAGGCCAGCAGTCAGCTCAGCATGCTAAGGTTCATCCCAAAGCAATTTTTACAGCTGCATTTTAAACTAATTAAAAGAAAAAAAAAAGAGAGAGTTTATAATAGAGGATTGAACCATGTTTTAACAATAGAAGAGCAGCTGGGTGCTGCTAGAATATCAGAGGTTGCTGAGCCTTGCAGTTTGAATGAAACTGTCTGCCCAGCTTTAAAAGAAGATGTCAAGTGTGGACCCTTTCTCACTGAAAAAGAAAAAAAGCCTTATTGATCCATTTAGCTGGTAACAGATAGGAATCAACCCAAAATGTATGTTCTCTTGCATTCAAGATAGATAAATGTCAAGAGCTGCAATTGATCTGGAGCTCAGTGCAAAACTTCATGGCCATACAGAGTTATAGACTGGGTGAATTCTGCAGGAAGTGATGGATTCTATGGAGAGATTTTTGTCATGTTTTCCACAAGAAGCCATATTTGTACAGCAACCTGCTTGAAGGCACATGGATCTGGTGAGAGTCAGCAGAACTGGGCAGAATTCCTTAGGTTTTTGAGAAGGCGTGAAAGAATTATATTAGATCTGGTGTAGGATTTGGTCTGTGGGATTTGCTCAGTTTTTCTGTACTTTCCTACAAAGAACTATTTTTCCTCAATTATGACTGTGCTGGCACAGTTGTCAATTTCTTGAGAGAGGTGCCTTCACAACCAGCACTGCTGAGAATAAGTTTTAAGTTTGGGTTTTACCAGTGAAAAACCATCACAAAACTGTTTCCGAACCACACTTTTACCCAATATAAAAAAACCACAGGTTTCACAAAAAAAAAAAAAAAAAAAAAAAAATTAAAATAGATAGAACTAGTCTAACCCACAAATACAGGTCAGTTTTCATACACTCTGAATTACTTAAAATTAACTGCTTCCAAATGTGTATTTTATGCAATAATGTCAGCAAAAAGTTGACTATATTTACATTCAAGGAATCCAAAAAAACATAAATATAGTGTGTTTTCAATGTGATATTGCGTTTGCATAAAATTGATTTTATTTGTAATAAAAAATGGGTGAAGAATGATATGTGTTCAAGATAACCATTTTCAGAAAAGCTCATTAGTATTCTGGACTTCTGCGCGCCTCTGGTTTGGCCAAATGTATCCAACCAATGTCACAGCAGAAGAATGGGAATTCTGTGGCCAGGGCTACAGGACAGGAGGGGGAAAAAAAAGGCAAGGGGTAGCACAGACCCACACTATTTTTTGTTATTCAGACCGGATATCAGCATGAGAAAAACTTGAGATAATTATTTATGATGTGTAAGGAGAGCATAAACTGACATTGGGTTATCTCAAAATCTTTTATGGAAACTGTGATTATAGACCTGTATGAAACAGATTTGTCACAGCAGCCTCAAAGCCAGGTTTTTGTTTGTTCATGTTTTGAATTGGATTTTGAAAACAGTTCTAAACCAGGAGAAGGAAAGGAAAAAGCCTGAAGTATTCTCTGCATTGTACCGTTTGTGAATTTTGCTTTTGCCTTCGATGGTTCTCTAGACAATGCAGTCCTGTATCTGACAGAATAGTGAGAGGAATATAGAATGAATAGAATTAATATTTTAGTGAAGTCACAGTGGAGAAAGGTGGTGGATTGAATAAACAGGTGTCCAGCTAAGAATTTCTCGGTGTCTTTGTTCCCAATGTAAAACACTTCAAGTTTAGTGAGGAAGGAAAGCATGGGCTCTGTCCAAACAGTGCCATCACATCTGAGCCTTTGAGGCAGATGTTTCTGGCACACACAGCCCTTTTTCTCCTCTGCCTGCTTGTGGGGTGATAGTACTGGAGAACAGTGTGAGCATGTGCTGGGCTCAGCCCACTCCCACCCCTTGGCATCCTGTTTGAAAAGTGATGTAAAACCATTTTGCTGCCTTAGGGAAAAGGCTGTATTTAGTGATACAGGAAATTACATTTGGTTTTTTTTTTATGAGATGAATACACAGAAAATACTTGTGAATTCTCATGCCGAGGAAACTGTGTTGTTCTGAAGTAAATCATAGAGTCATAGAATAATTTAGGTTAGAAAAGACCTTTTAGATCATGGAGTCTGACTATAAACCCAGCACTGCCAAGCCCACCATTGCTATTTGAAATATTTATTAGTACATATGTATTTGTCTTTATGATGGACACATGCAAAACCTGTTAATGCCAATGTGTGCAGTGAAGGGGAAATAAAATGCCTCTCATGTGGACAGAGAGAAGTAGAGGGGTTTCTTAAAAATATTTCAAATATTCTAAAATATCTCCACAATGACTCATTTTATCTTTCATTGTTCTTTGAGTTCTTCCCTCCTCAGAAAATATTTTTGGGGAAGTAAACAAATCAGATAATTAATAAGAATTGTGAGAATTAAATTCTTTGATACCCCAAAGTGAGAGGAGCTTTTTCATTCTGTCTAATCTTTTGAGGGTAGAAATATTCTTTAAGCATAGTCTGTGCCTCTGAGTACATTTAGATCTTACTGGGAGCTGAACACACACTTCTGACCTACATACAGGTATTTGTTCTCAAATTCAGAGTCTGCTTGTTACGATTTCTCCTTTCAGTTAAAAGAACAACAAATCTATCTGCAGATTTTCTTTTAATTTATTTTTTAAAAATAAATAATCATTTAAGGCACAGCAACAGATCCAGTTGAATTATTTCTTACAAATGACTGTTGCTGTCTTCAGGGGCATAAAGTTGTCATGGAAGGTGTGTAGAAAAATTGAGTTAGAACATTTACTATAATTGTATAACTGCTCTGACTGTATGGTATGTGGATATATTTAATGTAATGATTATGATCAAGTGGATGATGCTGGGCTATCAAATCACAAATAAAAGAATATTTTTTTTCTCTACTAAGTATAACAGCTCATGTGGCAAAAGTAACGTATTTTATTCTTTCTTTTTTCCCCAAAAATGTTCAGAATGAATATTTGATATATAGCCATTTTCCCACTCTGCATTTCTGTTGCACTTCATTTCCTAATGGGTCATTGGTAAAGGAAGACGACATTTCCTTCAGCTCAGGTAGGTACAGTAATCTCTATATTACATTTGACTTGATGAATGGATCTCCAAATACTTACAGGCTTTTTATGAGGATCCAGAGGAACCTATACAGCAAGAACAGTCTGGCACCTGCTTGTGCCCCCAGAACCAGTGGAAGAGAACTCTTGGCACCTCTTTCCCCAAAAGTATGTTCCACATAGGTCTCCTAATGAGTTCATTTCCGCACCCAAGATTAAGAACTAGCAATGAAAGAAAAACACAGCAAGAATTGTCTGAGAAGGAGCAAAAGCCCCCCTTTCTGAGACATTAAAGTCTCAGAAAATGAGCTTTTTTTGTGAAAACTTGATATTATAATGAATAGCAGAGCACTTATTTGCCAGCTGAATGGCTGCTATCAGAAGTTGCTTAGATTGTGGATCTCTTAGGTAAATGAACATCCTGCTTCTGCCCTGAAGATGTCTTTATCTTTAAAATTCTATTCTTTAAAATATTCTTTTTATTCTTTAAAATATCTACAGAGCTCACTGACAGGCCAGGCCAGGCCTGAATGTGCCCTCCAAGGTGGCTCTCACAGCTTAGGCTGCTCTTTGCAGCAGATTGCTGCAGCCAGGCTGCTTTCATCCCCTCACACGTGAATTGCTGTAGAATTGGAAAGAGGGGGCTTAGGACTTGGCACTGCAAATGTTTGCACCCTTCCCCCCTTCCCCAAGTCACTGAGTCCATTATTAAAGATCAGAGAAAACTTTTGTAATGATTCATGAGACACCACTACCTTCCCTCTCTCTGGAGTGCCTGATTCTTTATACACATCAATGTGGTCTTTTATTGCTGCTTAATAATAAATGGTATTTTGTTTGCCTGCCTGACACTTTTATTAACTTCAGTCATGTGTGTATGTGCACATGTTTCTCCAGGCATGATTTCTCCCCAACACCCCCCAAATTAGAGGGGGGATGGGGAGAAAAAAGCACAGCTTTATTTGAAGAGAATTTGTCCCTAATCTGTTGCAGCTGTAGGGGACCATTCGGCCAGTTAAACAGAGCAGGCTTTGGCTCCTTCCCAAATGAGGTGACCACATGTTACACTTGGATCGGTCACCTCAGGGGAACAGTGGGTCACAGGGGCATCTGGTTGTCATTTCCTCTCTGGTCAGCATGAGGGAAGCAAGGAGGGAAAAAAAAAAAAGGACATTTTATTTATCTCATGTCTTGTCCTGCAGTATCAAAAGGTCCAGCAGCATCCAGTCAGAGCAGGAGAGGCTTGCCTGATGTGATGAAGTCCAGGATTTTGGAATGAGAACTGTATGATTGATTTGGTTAGCTTTGAGGTATCACTGACCCATTTCTGTTTCTCTGCTGCAATAGCATCAATGTGAAGGTTTTGTTCATATCAAGGAGGTAGGGAAGGTTTGGGCTGCTTTAACTGACTTGAGAGTTGCTCTCCTAGGTAAGAAATGTGTCTCCTCTGTAAGGGAACAGTCCCTCTGCTAGAGACAAGTGAAAAGCTCCTGAGCTGGGAGGGAGCTAGGGTTTGATAGAAATGTAAGACATTGGGATCTCCAGTGTCTCAAATGAGTGATGTAATCTCCTGCTCAGCAAGTAGTGTAAATCAGGAATTACGAACAATTTAATAGCTGATCTGTAATTTAATTGACTCCCAAACTGCACATACACCTAGGGCTGGAGGATAACACATTCTTCACAGCCATCACAGTGAGGTTGTCTTCACAAAATCAGAAACATCTGGTTTCAACTAAACCTAGGCACTAATAAGGTAATACTCATAATGAAGGGGGAAATGCTTCAATGAACCAGTCAGGTCAGTGAACTCCTTTTCCTCTGAAGGTGCCTGGCCCACAGTTTTCAAACCGTTATTGTTAACACAGAGTGATTATTTGGCTTTGCTAATGAAGTAGTGTCAATGATGAAAAAGTTCTCTTGATCTGAAACTTTCATCTTTTCAGTGCAATGAATTTAGAGCTGTAATACTTCCATTCCAGGGAACTGACCATCATGGTAGCTAAGGAATCATGACCAAGTCTGTGCAAGGCAGAGGAACTGATGAATGTGCTTTCTTAGGCAAGGCGAGTGCAGATGTTGGTGTTGAAAAAGGGTTGTGAGACCCATTCAAAATTGTCTGAGAGAAGGAGCGCACATGGAGAAGCTTATGAACCATGGCAGCCTCCTGGAAAGGATCAGCCTTGATCAGAGCCTGGGGAGCAAGGAATGGCTTGTTCCTCACATGGTGGAGCACAGAGGATCATATCATGGCCTAAAGCCTTGGACCAGGGTCAGACCTCACACAGGCTTTGTGGGGGAATCATTCAAAATGAGGGACACAAGCAAAGTTATGGCTGTGTGCTATTCAAAGCCCGGACTTCCTCTTTAATTTCTTTGTAGAGGACATAGAATGAACAAATTTAATTTATCTGTTGTGGTTGTTTGTTTTTTTTTTAACTCTTTTCTTGTCTTTTCCCAACAATTTTGTTTTATTTTTCTAGAAGCTGCTCTGGCCTGAAGCCTAAGACTCCGCCTTCCACCATACATTCCACTCCACTGTGGGTTCTGGTTTTGTCACGTATGTGATTTTCCGAAGTGTGCTGTGTACAATACGTTTGTCTGAAAATTCCTACAATTAACATTCTCCTTGATTTTTGAAATGTTTGCTAATTTTCTTTATAGCTTGTTCTAAATATCAGAAAACACCTGTACAACAAAACTGGAAGTCACATGCAGTTACTAGTTAATGCCTGTCAAATGGCTCTAAATCTGAAAGGAAGCAGGCTGATTTTGCTTTAGCTTTTGTCAGTAACTCTGACTTTTTCCTTTGGACTTCAAATCCCTTATCCCAGTGCTTATTAATGTCATACCAGCTGATGCATAAAATTCTGTGTGGGCACTTTTGACAAAACTGAGAGGGCTGAGTTTTCGGGAGGTTTAAAGTACCCCCTGCCGAGGCTGAAGCTACAAAAATGTCAGATTTTTGTCCTTGAAAGACATTCAGATTTTGAGGTCATGTTATCAATGAGAAGCTTTTCCTCTGATTAGGTTTCAAACAGGCTCAACACAAAACATGATCAGAGGAGAGATAGAATTTATTCACCTACAGAATTTATGGCTAAAAGGCTATAGATGAACACCCCTGGGGGACATGCAGTGCTCCAGAGAGTGCCCTTGCAGGCCATTACAGCCTGGTGCCAGCAGGAGGGAAGCTGCTGGCATGGGCTGCTGGCAGGTTTGGTGCAGGCTGCCTCAGCCCCGGGGAATGGGCACTAGAACCAAGCAAAGCAATGCACCAGAGCCCAGGCTGGGCCACAGCCCAGCTGCTCCTGGCAAACCTCGGCGGGACAGGCTCTGAAACAGCTTAGGACGCTTGCACGATTAGGTTGGAAACTTTTGAAGCTGGCCAGTAGTCATTGCACCAGCTGCATATAGTCTTGAACCTTGGATAAAGAGCATTTTGCTCCATTTAAAAACAGTCAGGATAACTGCTATATTTTTTGAGTCAAATGTGGCATGTTATAAAAATCCAAGAGGATGCCCTCAACTAGACTGTGTTGCAATCACCAGAGCTGGGAGGTCAAAACACTTGTCCTTGATGTCCTTTTGGGCCTGAACCTGTCTATCTGTGGCACTGATCATAGGGTCTTGCATAATGAAATTGTTTTCTGATATATGTTAGTTCTGCAATGACTACCGTTAGCAAAGTTAGAGTCCAATTTTTAATTGTAGTTAAAAATACTTTTTTCTTCCAGCTGGGAAGCTTAGACAGATGAGGAAAACAAAGTAAATAGGTGCCATCCTTTTTGACACATTAAAAAAATATGTCTTAGTATTGGGCTCTTGAAAATGTAAATGGCTTCCATGGGGATCTGATGGTTTAATCAACAGTGTGTGATAAAAGATGGTAATTGTGCCAATATACTCTGGTATAGTTTCATCTTTAACATAACTCTGAGTATTCTGAAGTTGAAGAGTAGGCTGAGGAGCATATAAGCAGTACCTGGTCAAATTGAATGTGAAGTCTTGATTAAAACCGTGGCGGGATTTTACCTAGAACTCTGTAAAAGAAGTTAATTTCATAATTACTTAATTTCATAAGAAATAAGGAGACAGGAAAAAAAAAATCAAAGCCACAAAAACAATCTAAAGCTTCCTAAATCTAAAACTAACAGAAGAAATGGCAAACTCAACTCAAGCATTTTATTTCTTTTCTTTCTCCCTGCACATGCTTTTCATCTAGAGAGGGGACAGAAGTTAGCCCCCAGTATTTCTAAAACATAGTAATTTGTCAATGCACTATTTGTCTAAAATGGATATTATAATAAAAACAAGTGACAAAATACTAGTCCTTTGTAGATCAGATTCAGATTTTTCTTGCATGACCTACAATTTTCCTACTGTATTTTGTGGTCAGCAGTGCCAGTTTCAATGAGTTTTCAAATTATAAAATGAAAGAGCCAAAACTGTGCTTCTTCTGAGTTAAGGTATGGATTTCTGAATTTTTAAATTTTAGGGTAATTTAATCCATTTGCAGTTTAACAATATTTTCAAAATAAATGGCAGATTATAAATAATTGTAGGGCACATGTTTTAATTATCCAAATATTGCAATGGTTTTACCTTAAATACTGTCCCCAAAGTCCAGATAGCTGCTTTTCAATCCCTTTACTGGCTAATATCAGAACTGAAGATAAACAAGCTATGCCCTTTTAACCTGTAGAGTTTGATTGGCATCATGTTAAACTAACATTCCTCTACCCTAAGAAAACATAAACCCAGCTTTTTCCAAGGTAGAAGGAAAACCGCAGGGCTTTTTGGATAAGGTCATGTTCATCCCCCTTTCCTTCCTTATTTGTAACACATTCCAGAAGCGCAGAGAAATGGCAATTTTGCTTTGCATCACCAAAGAATGGCATGGTTGGACTCAGATTAAACATAAACACAACGGAACACAAGGTGCTGAGGCAGGACTACCTGAAGCTCCCAGAGTGAAGGTAGAGAAGGGAGGATGTGTGGCTTTATCTGCATAGAATAATCATATACCAAAGAATTGAATCATTTTTCTGTCTTTTTTATTGCCTCTGATCAGAGGAGAGTTATGTCACAATGGAAGAATTTGCTATCTGTCTTTAAATGCACAAGTAAGGCCTAATTCTGAAATTTATTACAGAAATACCAAAGGCTTTTAGGCAAAATAGACTTGAACTGTTAAAAATAATTTTTCTCTTAAATTTCTTTTGAAAGCAGCATTGCAGTGGCAAAGTCCCTGCTGAAATCAGCACCTGGCAGGGTTAATCCTTCATGTCCATATTCCACCCTCATTCGTATGCATGAATTTAATGTTTTGCAGAAGAAGGCTTTTATTGAAAATTGGTTTTAAAATTGCCACAGATATGTTTATAGGATGTTAGACTCCTGTGCATAAAAAAAAAATACTACAATTTGATCATAGTGAAAATTTATTAGAATAAAATGAAGATATTATGAAAAGGTTGTAATGACTCCATAGTCACTGTGAACAATTCTGTGACATGTATGAGAGAATTATGTACCTTTTAGAGGTTTCTACAACTTACATGTAAGCAAAGGAACCAATATTTTTGCTGTGGTAGTGTGATTTTAGGAATATTTCTGCATCTATCAATATGCAGTTAAATACAGTTCTTGACTCAACTCATCACCTCTCTCTCAATTAAAATCCCTGATCCAGTACCTCAGAAGGTACTTATGAGCTAATTCTGAATTTCCAGTCTACTAACTGTCTCTTTGGTTAACCAAACTGGGGCCTGAGTACTGGCCAGCACAGAGGAGAGCTTGTGTCATCTGGGTCTGTTCAGGTTCATCTGCACAAGCCCAAAGGCAGAAAAGTAAACCTTCTGTGTCCTGTTCCATTTTTTTCAGTTCCTAAGTACATGGAAACAAGAAAAACAAAATCATAAAAACTGAAACAAAGGCTGTGTTGACAGAATTGTTGTGTAGTTCACGGAAGCGATATTGATGTAGTGATCCACAGTGCTTTTGTCTGCTTCTAGAAGTAAAATAAATTCTATCTTGTATTAATATTATCGATTCAGCAGGTAATGTTGTGATATTTTAGCCCATAAAACTACAAACCATGGTGGGAGTTTGCAGCATGGCTGAAAGCTGATTCAGCTCAAGTATCATGAGCTTGATTAAGTAGATAACAAATGAGAAATCTGTATCAGGGGTGTAATATTAACAGTTTGTGTGCCCAGGAGCCCCAGTGAGCATGCACTATTTGTTTGGACAAGTACTACTGGATTTCAGAACTGGCCCCCAGGTCAGTGTCAACACCTCCCATCCACGGGTGGAAAAGGTTTCAGGAATTTTCTGTCCAAGGCTGTGATCAGGTTTTCCCATATTTTCCTGAGAGTTAATAGATGTTGCTCGGTAAAACAAAGATGTCACTATTGTCATGTTCTTCATGTTTTGTACTTGAAATATAATGCCAATAACTTCCCAACATCTCTGTTATTGATTCTGCAATATCAGAATCTGCTTTCCCTACAACCCATATGAATGAGGAAGTATCCTTAAAATCACAAGTTAATAGTCTTAGCAGCAAAGTCTCATAGTTTTTAATATAGTTTTCTCTATCCATGTTTTCTCTAAGTGATTTTGACAAGGGATAGAAGAGGAACACAGATATTAGAGATATGTCTACCACGTTGTGCATGGAAGCAAAAGTTTTTTGTCTTAGTTTTATGCATTTTAGAAACTGAGATGAAAAGGAACTCTTAGAGGCTTACAAATAATAGGTGAATTGTATGCCAATGCTTTCCTTGGTTTCAGACCTGTGACTTTTCCTTGTCAATATCCATATTCTTAATGTTTAAGACAAGTTACCAGTAATGGTGGGGTAAATAATCATTTAACTAGGAGATCCATGAACAGTACTGAGAATAATTCAGGAAGTTGAAGTACTTTTAAAATCTGATAATTGTCCATAAAGATATCCGAAGTAAGTTTGGAGGATGGTATTTGAGATGATAGCATAGGGAATGAACCAGAAGAAAAACGGAGTTTAGGCTTGCTGATGTCAGTGGATGGTTTCCAGTCCTGCTTGGCTTTTAAGTGAAGAACGTGCCCTTTGATTGTTTCACCAAGAAGTGGATGTGCACACCTTTGAGGAATGATAAAGTTATTTAACTTGGACTAGAGTGTGGGGAAACATCTCAAGTTTTGATTTCACCACAAACTTTTACTTTGGCCATGATCAAGGTATTCAGAGCAGAATTCTGGAAATACATGAAGATAATGGGCAATTCCTTTAAGTATAATAAGACTCCTTTGAACAACCCATGAAACTTCTTAATTTCTTTACCCGTCTTTCACTACTTTTTTTCATGCAAAAGTTGGGCATTTTTTCTTTGCTTTTTCCTGAAGATTAATCTTTATTTTCTGCATCTGAAGCCCTCTGCGCTGTGTACTCTGAGACAGAGTGTTCCTATCTCTTTTCACCAGGCTGTCACACACTTGATGACTTTGCCATTCTTCCTAGGCAAAACAAGCCTGTTTGCTCAATCTGTACTACAGGTGCTTTTTTTTGGGGTGTTGTATAACTCTGCTTGCTGTTATTGCACCCACTGAACTTGTTTATGACTCATATGCTTTCTTTACAGGGATTTAGGTAGAAGAAACATCTTTGCAAAAAACTCCCAACAGTTTAAAAGATGAGCAGAATCAACCCTTCTTTATTCAATCACATCTCTTATGGATTTTACTGGGGCAAATGGAATGTCCTTGGTATGCTGTGTTGTACAGATCTATTACAAACCAGTTAACAAGGACATTTCACGTAATCCAATTTAATTTACATAACCTTTTACAATTGGATTATTAAGGCCTGGTATTGTAATGCATGTGTGGATGAGGGTGTACCCCTGCCTAAAATGACAGTCATTTGGCTGCTAAGGAGAGTGCAGCATTTCATCTCAGGCTTGGAGAATTCTGGTGGGTTTGTGTTCTTTCACCTGGAAACACAACCTGGCTGTAACAAACTGAAAATTCTTTCTGTAAAGTGTTAATTTCGATGTAGAAATTATGTTTCCCAACTCCACACTAGAAAGGATTAGGTAAGAACTTGCTAATTGGCGGAGGTGGGAGGGCCGTGGATTTGTAGGCAGAGCAGGTGATAATGTAACTGGTGGAGATTACAAACTAATTATGTGAGCCAGCGATTGCCTGCCAGGTGTTCGAGCTGCGAAGCGGGGAGGAGCGCAGGGGTAGCTGGTGGGAGCAGCAAGGAGGGGAATCTGCCACGCACTTTAGAGCTCCTGTGAGCAGAGCTCTGATTAGCACTGCGTTCGAGATGTCTTGGGCGTGAGAGGAAAGGACAAACCAAAGAATGTAGTGGTGTTTTCCAGGTTTGTTTTCAGGCATGGCTCTGAGCTGCAGTGAAAGAGAGAGGTTGTGTTTTTCAGGTTGGTTTTCAGGCATGGCTCTGAGCTGCAGTGTTACATTTGACTGCCGCCTGACGATGTGTGGCCTGTTACTGCTCAGTAGCCACCTGTAGCTGGTATGAGTGAGCAGGAATTGTGCTTCGTGGTATTAGTGAAATATGCCCGATAAAACCTTGACAGTTGTTCTCTGTGGTGGAAAGGCCAGGTTTCGTCCCAGTTCAGGTTGCCTTTTGAACAAATCCGTGGTGTTAGCTACAGCTTTATATAGTATGGAGATTGGTGGGAACACTTTGTAATTCTCAAGCACAGGCACTGAAGAGTAATTCAGTCATTACATATTTTAATACAAATTACAGCTTCCTGAGTAGCAACTATAAATAAGCTCTGCTGCCATGTGTGGAATAGGCAGATGAGTGCTGTGCTCTTACAGAGCAGCCCCATAATTGAGAACCAGATGCTCCTAAGCTCCAGCCCTTTTTCTGGTCTTCATGTGCATGCTTGAGTGATTGCCTGCATCAGTGAGTTGTAATTAATTAGTTAGTGCCTGGGAATGTGTAGTAGGTAGAAAAGCACTACAGAAGGTTTTTCAGGAGGTGTTCTGTTGCTCCACTTCCTTCCCATCAGAAGTAGCTGGCGTGACCTGTTGAAAAGCACCTAGGTAAATATATGTTTCACAAAGAAGGGGTGTTAATATTTGTTCCATTTTCTTATTAAGTGAACTATGAAAGTGAATTGTAAAAGCTTTCTGTATTAGACTGTAATAAATTCAATCTTTTATTTATTTGATAGGCAGTTAATGGTGATGTGGTTAATGTCTCAGCCATCAGCTGGTACTTTATGTTGATCTCAGCTACTATTGTGGATGGTGATTTTTTTATTTTTCGTCACTGTAATTTTTATTAATAACACAAAAGGCTAGCATCTATAGATGATTATGGTGTTGTAATAACATAATGAGAATATAGTGTTCTTATAGCGGCCCAGAGATGCAAACTGCACACATCTCTGTGTTTGAAATGAATGACTCTATGCTAGTGAAGGGACCAAACCTGGTTGCTTATCACTGGCTATTTTTAGTTATGTTGCAGACATATAATATACTTCTGCAGGTGGTAAAGACAGTAGCTTCATCTTTAAGCAAGGAAAAGACCTACATTTGCATTTCTAGCAGCTATCAAAAAATAGTGAAATGTGAATTCTGTGTCTCTCAAATTATTTAGGAACTATGAATGAATTTTAATATTCTAACATTAATATTTCTTGATAGGCTGTTAATCACTTGACTGCTAGGTGCTTAAAACACAGTATTTGAAACAGATGTACAAGGAGATGAATGTATTGTCCTTTGGGCAAACAGACCACGGCTTTTCACCCAGCCAAGCATAATGCAGGGACTTCTGATGGCTGAATGTCCTCCATGTGAGTAAATAATAGATGATGCAATTAACTCACCAGTAATGCAGCTGCCTAACTACTGGATAACAGCTCTGTTCCCTGCTCTCCACCCTGTTCCTGGGGTGTTGTTGCCCAGTGGTGTACCTTTTAAAGGAGAGCACTAGCTCTGTTCCCAGACTCAGCTGTAGGAGCAAAGAGCTTTGCCACGTGCCTTACAAGCTTGCCAAAGGTTTTGAAGAGAGGGCAAGTTCATAAAGAAGTGTCAGTAGTTCATCAGCTCTGCTATATGCAAGCAGAAACACCTTGCCTGGGAAGGGCATCCCCTGAAATTTGGTGAGCAGGGATCAAGTTGCAGCTGCTAAAAGCATTTCTGCCTCAAAGGAGAGTGAGCTGCAGGTGTTTGTTGTCCACAGCCCAGCTCGTGGTGCAGGTGTGAGGCCAGCAAAGTCTTTCTGCTCCACTGCTGCAGCGCTGCTGGGATGTTTCCCTGTTTTCCCACTGCCCATTCCATTGTGGATGTGGAATTGTGACTGCTCGGTTTCAGTCTCTGAAGGTTCAATACTTAAATTCCTTGAAAGGTGAGAGGAGCGGGGCAGGGCTCAGTGTAGCTTAGCTGGTGGATTGGTGGTAGGAGAGAGAAATCTTCCCTCTTTTTAGCGGTTGAGAGTATTATATTAAACACTTTATTTCTTGGGGAGTAGTCTGTTTTTATATGGCAAATATTTGCTGTATTAGGAAAGGTATTTTTATAAGGCAGCAGTTCTAAACCTAGGCCATCAAGAGTAAGTAAACCACCCTTATTTATTTACCACTTCCTTTGAAAATGTAGGTGCCATCTATTTGCCAAGACAAAGCAGTGACACTGTGGGTTTTTTTTGGAAATACTGTGTGTTTTAATTCCTCGTATTTTACTTTACAATAAAATTGCATTTTTTTTTCAAAAATTGGCTGTAAAATGAGCCAATGATTTCAGTTGCAATTTTTGAATTTCCATCACTGTCTTCTCCCTCTTCCTTGGGGAATGTCCTAAAGCAATACTTCAAATTGCTATAAAATGACAATGTATGCCAGAAAACCCACCCTGCTTTTCTGAGCATCAGTTTCTTTGAGAAGGCAATTGTAAGAAGGGCTCTATGACCTTGGGAAGATGTCACAACAAATGAGCTTTTTGTGCCCATCCTTAACCTTTCCTCTGATTATTTTAAATATAACTATATTGAAAGATCTTGCTGTACATTAAGATGTTAAGAGAATCCATAAATCTGTACATCATGCTGAATCTCGTTTAAACAACTTTATATGGCTTGAAACTACTAAGGAAAATAATGGTGCGTTCTTAATATTTCCTGTGGTTTTACAAAGCATATTCTAAGTCTGTGAAATGGAGTCCATGTGTGGGGTATTTGGATTTACTGGTTGTGGGGGGCAGTTTGGGAGATGGAAATGTAGGATCATCACTTCTTGAGCGAACACGAGTGCTTGTGTGAGATGAGGATATTTAATAGAAAATTATTCTCAATAGAAGATAGTGCTACATCGTTACTAAACTTAAATGAGAAGATTGCAGTGTTATCAAAGTAAGTGTGCCTGACACTTTATGCAGTTTAAATCTATAGTCCAGAAGATGGGGATTCAGAAAAAAAAGTAAGTTTGCCATTTTCAGTCCTCTGCATCTCATTTCTGATGTGTGTGCACAGTGCTCTTAGGAGGTTTTGATTTGTTTTGGGTTTTTCCTGTTGAATCCTACCCAGAATGCCTGAATGTGTTAATGGCTCATGGAGTACAGACCTTGTCTTTCAAATGAGCTCTATTTTGTGGACTGGTGAATTCCTAGTAGAGCACATCATCTTGATTCATTTGAAATATATATTTAGCTTCTTTTTTAAATCAAATCAGTTTCATAAAAAGGTATAGATGACTGAGACTTGCAGATAAGACCAGAACACTGGATTTTTTTATTTTTTTTAATGCCACTCATTACTTTCTTACAGCTGTAAGAGTGGGAAAATAAGAATTTTCTATTTTACTCTATTTGCAGAAAATTTTTTAACTAGCTATCAGCTAGGTATGATTTTTTTCCCCCTTCTTTTTGGAGTCGAATACTGCTCTGCTCACTTGTGTGGGCTTTTTGTTAAATTCTTGTAGTACTAGTCGTATGTGAGTTAATCTCCATATTGTCTGTAAGGATAAATACTTCTCTATAAATCTTGCATGCACCTTTACCTTTAAAATACAAAATGAGCTCTATTTGTAGATTAATTGGTACCCTTTCTCATACAGATGACAAAAGAAACCTGAAGTATATTAGTAATGTGATGGCAGTACTACTTCAAGCAGAATTACCTTGTCTTAAATTGAAGATAATCAGAGTTGCAGAATTCACTCTAGCAATAACAGCCACTTCTTCAAGTGGAATTAATAAGAAATTAAAGGAATGTTGATGCAAATGTAGGTTTTTGCATGCTTTTTCATCTTGGAAGGTATGTGGAAATATCAGAATGAAAAACAGAGTGAGGTGGGTTTTTGTAGAAGTACTTTTCTCAACAGTTTTAATTGGTCCCACCAAACCAGATCTTGACATCTTGTTGTGTACTACTTTTCACTTGTTCCAAAAAAGTTTTTTTAATTATCTGCTCACGTTCAGCATAAAAAACCCATTTGCCTCAGTCACTCCACCAAAAAAACTACTTATGGGGAGGAGAGGTTGAAAAGATAATTATTGTTTTAGATTTCTTTCAAGTGTAAGAGTAGATAGTTGCCACTTGACTTGGGGAACACATTCTGTGCTGCTTCTGCCTGTTCTGATCAGTCGAGCTTTGGATGTTGGCAGCCCAGTTTTGGCAGTGGTAAATGCCTTTGGAGGAAGGTGGGGGGATCACTGAGCATCATTCATAAAAACACCGCAGGGAGCTGTTTGCTGTACTGAGGAGCTCATTCTGAAAGCAAAAGTCTGCAGGTGCAGAGCCTGGTGGAAAGTCAGAGTAAGTGCAGAACCTGAACACTGAGGGGCTTTTCTCCCCAAAATTTCATCTTTTATCTGATTTCCTGTCTGTGGATACTGCCTTTGTAGCTGATAGCAATGTGAATAGTCGAAAAAAAGCTAGTAACTCTGAAGAAAATGCTACATGAAAGCGAGAAAAGAGCCCTGGCTGTGAGAAGGACAGGGTTTAAAATGCACTTAGAAAAAAACTAAAAGGATATGTGCAAAGACAGACCTATCAGAGAGAGGAGTCCCAACATCTGTGAGTCCTCTGATGACCAGTATAAAAATTTATTTTTAGTCTTTGTCCCTGCACAAGAAGAAAGCTGCTGAAGATTTGTTTTGGGTTGTTTTTGTTGTTTTTGTTTCGTTTTTTTGGGTTTTTTTTTTTTGAGGGAGGGGAAAGACATTTGACCATCAGACTCCTCTAATACTTAAGCAGCAAGAAAGGACTTCACAAGTAAAAAAAATCTAAAATTTAAATGTGCTGGTGTTGGAGATGCAATTTTCTACCCAATAGTTTGAAAAAGTTCCAAAAGCCTGATGCGCAGTCCATTCAGTTTAAAGGAAGTCTTTAATGGGCTCTGGATTATACCTTAAAAGAGGAGATCTACCTGTTTGCCTATTCCCTTTTCCTCTTAATTTCCTGATTTGGAAAACTTTGCTTCTGTCGTTTGAAGTAAAAGTGCTTTCCTCTATAATAAAAACACTGGAGAAAGCAATAAAGATTTAGGTGAATTAAGAGGTGTTGTATTCATAAAATTCTTTCCAGTAGCCAGCACTTGGGTGGTCATCCTCTGTTCTGAAAAATTCTGCTTGGTGCCACCATGTTCTCACACCAGTAGATGGAAGACTGGGCAGGAAGACTGGGCAGTAAATGAAGGGATTTTTGGTTTTACATCTACTTGCTGTCTTTGTAGAAATGCAAAGAGTGATCTTCTCTGTCTTTGTTGCCTATTGTACCCGCTGTCTGGTACTGTGTGACTTGTTGTTTCTCTTCCCATTTGACATGAAATGTTAATGCACCAAGGAAATTTGCAAGGGAAGCCTGACAAAATCCTCTGGGTCACCATAAACAAAAGGACTGCATGCTCAAGAAGGCTTGCTCCATCTTTTTAAGAGGTAGGAATTGTAATTCGGAGAAGGATAATGGGTATTCTCTATTTGAGTGATCTGTTTTGGCAGGATCCAAATGCAAGGTCAGATAAAATGATAATTGTTATAGCACAGTTCCATATATTTCTAGAAATACATGTATCACTCTCCTAGGTCCTAGTCTTTGAACTTGAGAGGGGTTGCAGTTTGGTTTTTTTGTTTGGGGTTTTTTTTCAGGTTTCTGTTTATTTGTTTTGGGGGTAGTTTGTTGGTTTTGTATTAGGCTATAATGATTCCAGGGAAACAAACAAAAATGTCCCAAATGCGTTTGTTGTTAGTGGCAGCATTGAGCCAGAGCTATAGAGGAATAGTAGTACCTCTCTGACTGGAGCTTCCTGTTGCTGTAACACACATCAGCTTTCACCTGTCCTAGAAGATTCTGCTTCTGGAGGCACAGAAACACCTTAGGTATGTTTGTGTTTGTTTTGTTTGCTTTCATAAAGCAGTTTGAAGTTGTAAACCTAAGGGTAATCAATGTTACATGACTTTCCTGTGAATGGCATAATTACATTCACATGCCAAGAGTGAAGTGCTTTGACAGTCTCGCAACAAAATTAATTCAAGGCTTTGAAGCAAAAGAAAGAAATGCAAAATCAACTATTGTGTTTTGGTGAGAATAATAACGTCTGAGACTCCATCGTGCTTATCCACCAAATTCTGTGTGGAATGGTTTTTATGTGCAATAGGCTGTTTACGGCGAGCCATTTAAAATAATAGCCCGTGAGACCATTCCCTGATGCACACTGCTGTACCTGGAGAGCCTGCCAGATACCATCAGGAAAATGGACCATAAAAGCAATCCAAAAGCTACATTCTTAGTGGAATTTATCTGATAAATACCTTGCTAAATCCTAAGTGTTGCATTCATCTTTTTTAAGTGTGATACACTGATCTGCTTTTCTGTTTAGCCTCACTGGCAGCATTCTCTCCCGAGGTTAAAACATATAAGGAAGACACATCCATTCACTTTAATAACTGCTATCTCCTGAAGAATAAGAGCTCCAGAGTCATTAATTAAACATGATCATTCTGGGGAAAGTCTCCTGATGAAGATGTACGTATGACTCACTTGGTGTCAGTAAACTCTCTTTCAAATACAGTTTTTCACGTTTGCCCATTTTCAGTGTCAGGTAAAAACTTGTCAATAAGAGAGCCTATGTATCTGAAAGCCTAATTTGAAATAGACATACAACCAATACCTTTCACCTCCTCCTGCCATCTGTTACGTGCAATAATGGAATTATGGCAGATGAATAGTCCTACTTTTTTGGCATAGGACTAGAAGCCGGGAGCTTTTTTTGCTGCCATCAAACTCTGAGATAGATAGAAATTGTTTAATGTAAAATTTCTGTTTAAACACACTACTGTGATATTTAAAATTTTATTTTAATCCCGCTTCAGAAGAAAGTCACAACAATTCTAAGTTTTTCTTGAAGACATTTGAAGAAAATTTTCTTAAGCAAAACATTACTTCAGCCAAAATCAAAATATTTCTGTGTCAAGTGCAATATAAATCCCAGTGTCTTACTAGAAATATCCAAATGTTTGATATTGATGTGTTTCTGATGAAAAGAAGCTGCATTTCTGTGAAGTATATTTGAAGTCAGAAGAGGTTTCATCTTTTTTCCTCGCCTTATGTTTCACCTTATATCTTTGATTTTTTTTTTAATGTAGATGTCCACCTTCTATTTCTTCATAATTTCAAACACCTCTGTATTTCCTTTGATGTGCTTTTTTTCCCTATCTATAATATATTTCTCACAAACTTAATTAAGTAGACCTTTGTCTTCAAACTGCATGGCTGGGAGACACCAGAAGCTACTCTAATGGAAGCATAATGAAATAGAGGCACAGACTTTTTTGAAAGTGGAAGGGCAGCCATCTACTCTATGGTTGTGAATAGCAGGGTAAATTTTCCCTTCTGCCTCTATCCAGTTTTAATTAATATATTCCAATATAAGTAGTAAACTGGAGGCTTCCTTTTACTTCTATTCAAGACCAGTAATAGCTAACAAAACCCACAGAATGAAGTGTGTGAGTTTATCAGTGCTGCTCAGTGGATGCTGGACCCCTTAAAGCTTGGGAAACATGAAGGTGTCATCCACTGATGGAGTTCTGAAAGTGTCCCTTGACAAGGTGAGCAGAGGGTATTTTTGGTCAGTTTAAAGTATCCTTAGGCTACCTACCTGGGAAAATAATTTGATTTGTATGTGAATATAAAGTTGTGAATGGTTTATAGGGTAGAAATCATTTGTTCTGTGTGGTTGCACACAGCCTGACAGCCTGAGAAACCTGCAATTTTTCCCAGGCCCCGCCTGGGAAGTTGCAGAGGGCTCAGGAGAAGAAATCAGCTCTCATGCTATTCTGGGAGAGCAGAATGTCAGGAATGAAAAAAACAAAGATAGTCACCTGTGGTTCCTGTTTAGCTCTATGTGAGCTATGTGATGTTTCACTTTCAGAGGATTGTTTTCTTTTCTTTACCAATTAGTCCCTTGTTTGTCTTTAATTGACCAATATGATTATATCTAACGATGTGTTCTATAAAAAGAGCACAGCTCTTTCTTGCTGTAGAATATAGAGAATAGAATATAGAAGAACATAGTAGATGATGTAGTATAATGTAGTATAATAAACTCTCTTCCTTGATGCACAAGCCTGAATTATTGGAGTCTTAATTGTGTTGCTCGGAATCTGGGAGCAACAGTTCTGGCCAAGAACACAAACATCTGCCATCTAGTCAATGAGAATTTTGGCAGTAGCTCCACCACTGGATAGATGGACCAACAGACCCAGTCTGTTCCTGGCTATGGAGCCACATGTATTAACAGGAGCAGTAAGGTCTGGGTGCCTTCTTTTTATTTTCCACTAAAAACACAGAGATGACGCATGGTTTTGTGTTCCAAAGTACTGGCCTTAGACTCCTTCTCAAATACATTCTTCTGTTCAGCAGCAGTATTTGGATTATGAATTTCTGTTGGACAACTCTCTGCTACAGTTGTATCAACCTGAGCAGAGGGAGTAGTCTCCAAGTAAAATTGCAGATCTGCAGCTTAGCACTTCCAGAGATTCTTTTATCAAGGCAAATGCTTCTTATGCTCAATGGAAAATGATCAATAAAATGGAGAAAGGTAAAAGAAATACCCTGAAATAGCTGGTGAGTGGAACATCAGCTGGGCTGGTGGTCTGTGATGTGGTGCTGACGCTCCAAATTTCCACTCAAAGATTCAAACCTCTCCATTTGCAAAGGAGTGACCTAAATTTTAGGTCTTTTTTTATACAGTCTTTTATTGAGGCTGTCTCTTGTACTTTGGGGAAAATCCTCCAGAGATACTGGTTTCCCTCTCATGTAGAATGTGAATCATATGGAAAATGTACCAGAGCTGTGTGGGAGTAGTTCCTTCATGCTGAGATAGGATGCTGAAATTTAGCCCTTTCCTTTGGAACCAGATGCCAGATCTGTGTTCTGACTATCTTTGGTATGTATGTGAATCTCCACGTGTGCTCATTTATAAAAGGAGTAGAATATCTGATCCGAGATCAGTCATGTAGATCTAAGGGGAAGGATTTTGCCTTGAGTGTGAATTAGTCTCAAAGACAAAATTCACAGCAGCCTACTTGTTAATGAATTACAGTCTTTATTTTTAAGCATTTTAAGTCTTCTTAAGTTCCCACAAGGAACTCGTTATGCTTTGCACTTGGAAGAAAATGGAGAAAACCTAAGTGGTGCTTTGGAGGGTGGGGAGGCTGGTTCCAATATAGATGAAGTTGGTGCAGTTTTCCACATGTAATGTAAATAAAGGTACTGATAAATAGAACATGTACCATTGGTGCCTGCATGCTCTAATCTGTGATATGATGCATATTTATGAACTGGAATATAATTAAAAGCTGGTGTTCCAAGTGTCAACCAGCTCAATTCATACACAGATCTTTAGAGGAAATGCTTCCCTTGAAATGGCAGACGATGTGCAGTGTGGACCTGTGCCTGCAGATTATATGATTTCCCATTTCTTTGTTTAGAGCTTCCTTTTATGGCTTGAGACCTGGAAAGTCCTTGAGAAGACATTAAGAAGATATTTATCTAATTAATTACTTTTAAGTCTTGAATGCATGTGTGGGTTTTCAGTTTTTTCTTTCTTTTTTTTTAAATGTGATTACAAAGCAACAGAGGCATAATTAGTTGAATTTGGAGGATGTGTTCACAAACTTTTGAAATAATTTTAAAATAGGTGAGTTTTTCAATATCACTAGAAATTTCAAAGAATGTCTAGGCATACTAGGTTTGTTGAAAATACTCTGGAAAATTATGATCTTGATGTGATGATGTCCTATCATGTACTAGCAATCATTTGAAAGAGATTTAGGGCTCTGGCCAGTGAGGCAGCACATTATTATTATCAAGGCCCAAATCAGAAGCCCTTGGGTTTTTTAGGGGCTCAATGGGAAGAGATGTGGACTGGAAACCACTTGAAGCTTGATGTGCACAATGTGCCCAGCTTAGTTTACAGCCACACTTGTGAGGGGGGAAGATGCTAAATCTCCGTCCTTTGGGAAGTGCTTGGCCTGGGTCAGAGGCTGCAGAGCACGTGCAGCTGGTATCTGTATGAGACCCTGTGTGGTTATGGGGGAGGAGGGAATTCATCTCACACATCTGAAATTGTCTTGATTTTCATTTCAGCTCTGTGGCTCACCTTTAAGAGAAAGCAGAACATGAGCAGCTGTCCAGTGAGTGATTCTGTGCCAGCTGATGTGGAATGTGAGGTCTTTTATGTAGCTAAATGTAGTGATTTAAAACATCTGCCTATACCCCTGTTTTTTCCATATGACTGCTGTTCCATAGTGGAAACTTTTTAATGTGATGGAGGCTTTTTATCACATGGTATCATATATTCAGAGTTATCTTTTCCTTCATTTTTAGAAGTAGTTATGTGTTTTCTTGTGAATGATGGCTTATATCTCTAATAACTCTGGGAATATATTCTTACAGAGTTGTGGCTGTTGAAAACTTCTTGTATTTGTGTTTTGGGTTATTGTTTTTTGTTCTTCTATGGGAAAAAGATATATTGGATACCATATTATACTGACAGATATGCATATGAATAGAGGAATGTATTTGCCTGTAGAGGTAAAGCAAGAGTAGTTTACAAGTATAATTTTGGGGGCTTTATTTAGTTTTGACTTTTTTTTCTCTCCTCTACCAATGTCTGCAATTCCAATGTGTGTTCTGGCTGTTAAAATAAAAAAGAAAATTGGGAATCCTGCAGTAGGATACATGCTCCATTTGTATGACGGTGTGGATCTCTGTGTGTTTATGTGGGGAAGGGTCTGATCTCTTCTGTTTGCTCAGTGCTAATGCCAGAACTTTGTGGGAACAGTTCGCTTGCCCTCAGGATGCAAAGGTCATTGTTAACTGGTGCCCACAGGGACAGCCCAGAGAATTAGGGCAGGCATGGGTTCCAGTAAATCCAACTAAATATAGCAAGAACTTCTGTTTGCAGCTCTTTTGATAAACCCTTGTGTGTTTTTCATTTTGGCCATGACCACAGTGGTGTGCAGAGCACGAACATACCCAAGCCCTCTGCTGCACACTGGGATCTACTGTGGCACTCCCTGGTAAGATGCCTAAGCACAAGTGTTCCTTCTGTCAAAAGTTGTTGTAAGGAATAACTTTTTCAATTGACCAAATCCTAACCTTGATCCTGTTCAGATTTGCTGCTGTTCATAGCAAAAGCTGGGCCACCTTAATTTATCATTCTTCTTTTAATTTGTCAGTTTGGGGATATATAACCTTTTTTACCTTTAGGGAACTATTTTTAAGATTTCTTTAGATTTGATTTGTTAGAAGCTGCCCATTTGCAGTTGATATGTAATTATTTTTTAGGACCGTTGAGTTAGGAAAATATTTATATAGTTAATCAGTTACATTATTAATGGATAACGCTAAAAATATAGTAAGTAACTTTAAAATTATATATGGCTTATAATCTTTAAAGGGTTATAAGTCTTTAATTACCCAGTAAAACTATAGAGAATTTACAGATCACTGTTTTATTAGTATTATAACTTAACAACCTCTTTGAACTTTCATTACTGACTGTGAAGGCCTTTCAAGGATGACAGTATCTATTTTACCTTTTGGCTGTTACTTTTAAGAAATCTGTGATGTGAAAGCAATATATAAATGTATTTAAGTAACAGATTGATAAATTGAAATAACACCGAAAAAGGGTAATTGAAGTGGCAAAATATTGATATAGAGAGACATAAATGTCTATATAATATACATCAAAGATATGAATATTGTGCTGTTACTCAGGAAATGTATTTTGTAGTTTTCTGCTTTGTATTGCTATAAATGAGGAGAGAATGAATGCTGTGGGTTAATCTTCAAGTCTGTCCTAGGAGTAGCTTCTGGGTCCTATTTACCACTAAATGGGTGTAAATAATTGAAGCAGTTGTGGCCACAGGGCTGTGAGAAGCAAAAATAGGAAAACACTTGCATTTAAGTAGTAGCCATAGCCACTACTAACCCCAATTAAGTCTTGAGTAATTAATGCTGTTCTCATAATTAGACATATTCTTGCACATCTTGTTGGGTTGGATCAACTGTCCCCAGAAACTTACAAGTTCAAACTTTAGTACCTGGACTTCTTGGTGAAGCAGCAGCAGCTGGTGCAGTGTAGAGCCTTGGGCTGAGCAGGCAGAGCCCAGGGCTGGATGGCCCCAAATCTCTTCTGTTATGGGGCTGGAGGAGCTTCCATTGCTCAGTGATCAAATGGAGACAGAAACCCTTGAGGTGTGGAATGAGAAAAACCCATCTCTATCAGGAAGTACTGTAAGAAGTGCTGTGAGAAATGTTTTTCTGTTCTCCCAATAGTCCTAAATCCGG
This sequence comes from Bombycilla garrulus, assembly GCA_013400315.1. Lineage (NCBI taxonomy): Eukaryota > Metazoa > Chordata > Aves > Passeriformes > Bombycillidae > Bombycilla > Bombycilla garrulus. The sequence continues at coordinate 643,834 of VXBU01013524.1, forward strand.
CTCTAACGTGTTCTGCTAAATAAAATTCAAAGGGTCATTTTCCCAAAAGGTCACCTAGGAATTTATTGTTTGTTCAAAGTGTCTTTTATAAAATTAATTCTGTTCTGTCTGAGAAAAAAAAATGACTATGAAGCTGTCCATAAAACATAGTTTTCAGCTCAGAACAACAGCACAAAAATTTACTTGAGATAATTGTGTGGACTGTCTTCTTCAATTACTTTCAATAAAACTGAATATTTGCAGTTCGTGTTATACCAACACAGTCCTAACCTGCTTGGCCAGATTTAGTTTTGAGTAGCCCATAAAATGGTCTGTGCCTTCTTTTAATATTTTTCCCCAATACCATTCCTCTAGCTTTTACTGTCTACCTCAAAAACCAGGCAGCTATAGATACATATAATTTTTCTAAGCATTAAACTGCACTGAGTTTTCTAAGTACTAAACCACACATTTCATTTGAAGCCATCAAGTAGGAGCAATGTTTATATGAGTCTGCAAAAATTGCAGGTGTGAAGTCTCTCATTTACTGAATTTTCCATTCACTGAGGCCAATGGCTTGTGCCAGAGCTTTGTGGTGTGTCAGATGTCCCGATTGTTTGACTGCATCAGCAGTTTGCTGTGGCGTCCATTTGCCAGCCGGAGGCAGAATTTCATTAATCCGTAGCATGGAGGGAGAGGGGTGGGAAATGATGTTGCTCCAATGCTTTGATCTTTTTCTGTTAATGAGCTGGTTTGCACCTCGGCTATTAAACAGTTGGAGACTTTGGTTTTTTTTTTACTGTGAAGCCTAAATTTGGAATAATACAAGCTAAGCCAAGCAACATTTTTCCACCTTCAAGTAATAGATTCTACTGCCCTGTAAACGCAATGATTCTTGTTGCCTGTTTCGTTCTTTTTGCTTCCTCCTGCCATTCATTCTTTTTCTTCCTCTTAACATCCTTGGAATATGGAAAGCATTTGGATTTAGTAGAGTGGCTTTTGTTCTCAGTTTTAAAACACAGCTTCTCTCTCTGCCACCCATGTACTAACTGCATCCATTTGCAGGTTTAACCTTTTCTAAACACACATCCACAAAGAAATCCTGCCTGTTGTGCTGATTTTTGGTGGGCTGCAGGCATGCATGGGTAACCTCAAATTACTGAATATAATTCCTGTACAATACTGGATTCTCTGGACTAACCATGGTGTTGTAGGTTGAGGGAAATGAGTTCAGGTTCTGCCTTGGCTCTGTTTTCCAGCCCAGGGGCAAAGAGGAGACTCGGGGAAATGACATCTTAACTCTGCTGTCTTCTCCTTTAATAAACTGATTGAAGGCTGTTGTGTACCAGGGAGACATTATGCCTCATTCTGGGTAGGCCTTCTCCTGAGTAATTTGGCCAGCAGTTTTTGTTTCTGTGAAAAATGAAAATCTGTCAAGAATAACAGGTTTAGCAGAGGGTGTTGTTGATGACAACATTTGTTTTACCTGCTCATCTGTGCAGCAGTGTGTCAGGTTGTCTTGTTTACCCAAGGATGATGTGCACGCTATGTTTTTGGTAGTTAAAGGTTTCCACAGTTTATTGTAACCTTGGAGCCCCAACTCCGAGTGTGCCAGCTTTACAGTTTGGCTCTCTGGTGCACATCCAGACCTCTGAACAGCTGTGTGTGATTTACTGGTTTAGCATCCCCCAAAGGTGCCTTAGGTTTTGTTGAGGAGTATAAATGAATAAATAAAATTACATAGGAAATAAAATTAGTATTGGGTCTTCTCTTTCTAGTATCTCATGTAATGAGGTAAAAGTTTGGTGTCCAGACTTAATATAGTATTAAATTTGGCACATCAAAGCAAAGGTGTGGAAAGTTTCATATGGGGCTATTAGGAATTTTAATTTAAAATTCAGGTGCAGCTGATGTGTGTTCAAAGTTTTATGGGGTTGAGAGACAAGAGTTTGTTGCATTTTTTTCTTTTTCATTTTTCATAGGTAAAGTTCAATAAAGGCCGGAAAAAAATTCAGTCCTCTTGCTCTTCTGAGGGTGAACAAAGCATCACTGATGTTATGTGTCACGGACTGAATAATGAGGACATTCTGAAAAAATTTAGTTTAATCTCAGGTCAGCAGAGAGATTAAGAGTTCAGTTAACCCTTGGTGAATTCCCAGGACCTGCTGCCTCAGAAGGGTTCCCCTGTATTTTGAGGGAGCCCTGGGCAGCTGTCCTCAGAATGGCTACCCCAGTGCCAGTTGTAACTGAAATCAGATGGATTTAGTTCATCTGCCTCTAAAAACCTCAAAGCAGAGAAGATGCTCAGAACTCTTGTGATCCTCATTCTTAGTGTGTATCTGAAGTTTGGAAAAAATAATTTGAGAAATAGAGGTATCTATCTGTATATTACTGTATCTTGCAGCATGAACAGGATAGGTTTGACAGTTTTACTTCTAATTCTCTGTGGTTCCTAGGTTTGTTTTTGGTCAGCAGCTATGTCTACTTAATCAAGACTGCAATTTTCAGTTTGTGGTTTTGATGGCCAAATATATGATCTTTGTTTTGGGGGGAAAGTATCCCACTTTTCCAGTTGACCATGCAAGAGTTGTTTAAGTTACAGGCACATGTTATGAACAAAGAAAACAAAATAACATCTATCCACTGGTCGTCGTGGTCTTTTAATAAGCAGACCAGTGTACTATAGCAGTGATGAAAGGAAAAATGTATTTAGAAGGTGGGGCAATGTGGGACAGGGGGAAAGGTAATTAAATGTCACTCAGGCACTTTAATTCCTTCCAAATGTCTTCAGTGACAGCTCTTGCAGCAATAGTTTAATAACATTATGATAATATAAATAAGTAACCTCATATTACACTCATAGAGGAATCTCCTACTCCAAAATACAGCATTAAAGAATCTAATTCCACTGAGCTGCTTCTCCTCCCGCAGGAGACCTGGGAGAGAAAGGGATACTCAGGCCACTTCAGCATTTGTTATTTACCTTCCATTATTCATTCTTTGAATTTTTTAATCTACCCTCTCTTTGTCCCATCTCTTGGCACTTCAGGGAGAGGATTTGAAACCTTCACAACATAGTTGCTGCTATTAATTTTCAGCACCCTGTCAGCATAATCTTCATAGCCTGCTGCTTATAACATGGTTGTAGATGTGCTGTAAGAAGTATCACCCTAAAGAGCTCTCTATGTAGGTGAAACAAAAAGGGAATCTTCTCCATTCTTCGGACCAAAAATAATATTTACATTACTTACATTTTCCTAAGTGGTCTCTCAGTATTCATAGTGCATGCATTGTAAATGCTACCAAGCTAGGGAGCACAGAAAAATGGCGTAGGTAGAGATTATCAGATGCATTGCAAACCTTTTGTTCAGCTGTCAGACCATCTGAATGAAGATGGTTTGGTGTCAGGCATCCTATTACAGCTACTTCATGCTTAGATTTGTTTCATTTGTTCCCTGGGTGAAGCTGGCAGGAGTCACTGTAATATGAATGATCTTGCACCTGGAATCCTGTGCTTTTGCCCAGAAAATCTGCATGGAACCCCTATGTTAATAAAATGGCTCACATCCTTCTTGGCTCATCCTAATATTGGTATCATTAATATCGATAGCAGATTAAGCTTCTGTCTTCAAAGCAAGATCGTTTTAATTATGATTGAAATCCTCCTCTGTGCTTTAATCTATATTATTTTACTTTGAAGTTATAGCGTTTCTCTGGGTGCCATTTTCGGATCTGAATATATTGTCCTGTAAAGCCCTCTAAGCTGCTTCATGCCCATTTATTGCCCTTAAGAATTGATTCCGTCCCCTCAAGCACTTCCTTATTTTTTGAACGTGTGCCTTTGTAGACTTTACGAGATGTGTTACCACATTAATCACTATAAATTCCAGTGTGTGCTTAAGGTCTTTAATGTTTGGTCTCAAGAGGCTTCACATGTAATACGTGAATTAAGAGCTCTTTACATACTGAAAAACGTGCAGAATAAAGACATTCTGTAGAACTTGAAGCACTTTGAGAAGTGGTTTGTGCTTTGGAAGTACTGCTCTGCCTCACATTCCTTTATTTGTAGCAATTATTTTGACACTTTCTTGGTAAATTTGGCTTCCACGCTGTATAATTAATTTAAACATTCATCTCTGCCTGACTGAAAACTTTTGATGGCTTCATATTTTAATAAACAAATCTGATTGTCCTAAATTCCAAAGCAAATAAAACAAAAATTATTTGAAGGTCTGAACTGCGTTTTTCTCCAGTGAGATCTATAGTGGTGCTCTGCTTAAGAACAGAGCAGGATATATCAATCAGAAATGCAGATACTGATTTACAGGGTATTCAATTAGAGACCTGTTTTAGAGAGGAGAAATGAACTGAGCATTTGGCTGACCACAGTGTGTTCTTTGAGAATTCATTACTTGCTGTGTTGGAAAACTAACTGGTCAAGGAAACTTACAGTACCTGTCAGGGTTGCTATTTCAGAAGAAACCACTTGCCTCCGTCAGCACGGCTGTTTAGATAAACCGATCACTTCTCTAATCGATTCTGAGTGCTGAAAAGTTGCCATGGATACAAGATCCTGCAGCAATCAAAACAGAAGGTAAGTTTAGAATTGGAAGTGACAGATTTATTCATCACATACTTAACAAGCCTTTGAAGGGAAAGAGAGAGTTTGTCAGAGTCCTTAGGCTGTGTATAAAAAGATTGTGGAGAAATACTCAGAGAATTGCCAATAGGCACTTCAGTTGGAGAGGACTGGGTAATGTTTGCATTAGAACCATTGCACAGATATGTTTGCTTGAAACTCTTGCCCTGGATGACAAAACCATCAAAGTCTGCAGGCCTGTTGTCATTTATCTTCAGTCTCGGCAATGAATGGTCAGCTGCAAATTTCTTTCTTGTTGGTGGAGGGTTTCAAACTGTTCCAGGCTCAGCTTAGGGGGCAAGGAATGCAGGACAGCCACTTCTGAAATCAAACCTTTGGATCCTTCTTTAATTCAAAGCAAATTTCAGAAAGTGAGTTTTAATGTCCCCTACTATAATCTGCTAGAATCCTGCAGAAGAGTGGATTTCTGTGTGATCCTGCTGAGCTGCCTTCTGCTGTCCTGTTATAGTTTTCTGAGGTTAGTGCACTTTTCAGCTTGGTGTTGCAGGGATGTCACCCCATCATTTGCTGGTGATGCCACGTCATGCTTTAGCACACAGGACTCAGTCCTCAGAAATTTACTCACTTGTATGAGTGAGATGGGAAGCAAAACAACAGAAGATCTAACTGTGAAAGGTCATGGAAGACAAATTAAAATGACCAAAAGGATAGGGAAGTGTTGCAATAATTTCATTCTCCTGGGTAAGCTCCTTGCAGTCTTAGAACTGTGCTGAAATTAATTTTCTCTCTTAGTTCTTTCGAACTTTTCAGAAGTCACTTCTCCCCCTTCCACTTCTCTAAACTGAATGTATATTTAATAAGAGGACATGCAAAACCAAACTAAGTTCCTGGTTTCTTGTACATATAAACATACAGTGCTAATTGCGTTTTTTTTTTTTAAATCTATGTTCACAGAAAAATAAAGCATGCTTCCTTAGTTCAAAGCATGTCTGGGTTGGAGGTTTTTGTGCTCAAATCAAGAAACCTCTGTGGCATTATATAAACATGCAAAGAAAGTTGGTATAATTGATAGGCATTTTTTTTAACTTTTTGTTTTGTTTTGTTTTGTTTTCAACCTGGGGTTTTCTAGTAAAAATTGGAGTCTGAAGTTCACTTGGAAAAAGCCAAGAGAAAGCAATCAGTGAATCTGTGCGCAGCAGCTCAGCTGTGTTTAGCCGGCCTCTCATCACAGGGAGGTGATCTGCCAGAGAGGTGCTTGTGCAGCAGAGAGGACACAGGCAGGACTTTAAAGCTCACAATTGATGTTTAAGTGCTCGATCATTGATTGTCTCCGAATCAGTGCGGTGTGGGCTCAGTCACGTGTTCCCTGGAGATGCTCTCCAAAATGAAAATCTTCTTGTTTCCCTGCATTTAGGAGTGCTCTTGCTTAGCAATTCAACTCTGGTACATTCTGTGATCACAAAAATGAATTGATTTTCCCTAGAATCTTCAGTTCGTGGATTTGAGTATTTATCATTCAATACTTATGTCTTTAAGCTCATATGCACATTGTAAACTTAAACAATGCATTCCATTACTAGAGATAAATAATGAAACGAAATTTGGTTTCAGTGTAAGTGTATCTGGCTTGATTAATATACTATTATGTCTTCCTCCTCAGCATTCTGAGGGTTACAAACTAATAAAGTCCATCTCACAACAAAAAGAAGAAATTTCATTTTAAAAAGTTGATGTTTTGTTTACCACCTGTATCTGAAGCTAGTGCTATTCACAAAAATTTGGGTGCTGTCCAGTATTCTTCTGCAAATCCTCAATGCTCCAAAGATATGCAGAAGAATGTGATTTATGTTGCTCTCCTGTATCCTGTGTGTCTTTCTCTTTTGTTTCAAACACTCAGTCACAGAGGAAGAACACTACCTTATGGCCTTCAGAATCATAAAAAAAAAAGGATAGACAGCTTTTGGTGGAAGGCTGGGGAGGGGTGGAATCCCCAAAACACCTGGAATGCATTTTTCAAAATATTAATCCTAGGAGTAATTTCTAAGAATTTTGAGAAGGGTAAAGGAGTTCAATGCTCCCAAGACAGTTGCATGCATTATTTTTTTCTTTTTGCTTCTATAACTGCAAAGAGTTATTGTTGTAGTTGTCCATTGCCCCACTGCAAACTTTTACCAGCTGCTCTGTGAGCACTCCTGGTGCACAGCCAGCCTTGGTAGTGTAAACTAATGTTTTCCAGAGTGTCAGAAGTATGTAAAGAGACATGGTGTTAGGTTATTTAGACAGACAGATATAAGGGTTTTTTTAATCCATTAAAAGGGGTTTAAGTTGCTGCTTTGCTGTGAACCAAACTTGCAGTCTTCTATGGAATTTCATTTATGAGGGTGCACTATTTTAGGCTACTCTGCTAGACCAAATCTGTCCATATCCTTCACGTACAGGGGAAGCAGGAGTATTGCAAGAGTTGATCTCAATCTTACATCTCAGATCTCAGTAGTTTTTAAATTATCATTTACTTATAAATAGAATTTGTTGTATTTCCACTTATAATTAACTCTCAAAAATCTAATAGCTACTTAAGGAATGATGTCTTTAAAAAAAAAAACAATATTCAGGAGGGACATATGTTGTTTGAATATCAGCTTTCTTGGATAAGCAAACATGAGAGAATGTTGCACGTCACCATGCGTAGCACATAAGGAAAATGCTTTAGTAGTATTTAATACAGGTTAATCTTTATGTTATAAAATTGTCATTTTCCCTCATTACTTGGATCTACAGTAATTTTTCCTCAATTATTTTGTTAGCACGTACAGCATGACTTTATTAAAACAGAAATCCTATTAGTCCTTTTGTATCAAAGTACCAAATCACAAAGAGAATTGCACTAGAATATACTGGGGTAGACACTCAGGTTTGAACACTGAGTTTGCCTTACTTTGGCTATCCTATAGGTATAACACTTCTTGATGTATTTGCTTATTTTTTGTCTGTATCCTTGAAGGACTTTATAAAAGATTTAAAATAAGAGGTCTGAGACAAAAATTAACTTTACCCTCTTTATACAACATACAGTAAATCCCTTTTAACAAACATGAAAATTGAAGTCCTATCCTGGGACATAGTTGTATAAATTACCTAATTCATTAATTGCTTCTCTCATTTTTTTTTCATGGAAACTCATGTCAAGTTTTGATTTAGAAGTACTGTTATAGTATAATATTTCTAAAAAGAGGAAGGAAACTATTTTATGCTAAGGAATGGGCTGTAACTCCTGAGAATGTAATGGCATTGTCCCTTGAAAACCTCAAGCTGAGCTACAAAAACTTGCTTCCTGCCTTGGCAGGCTGTTCGGAGAGCAGGGGGTTGCAGTGGCCACTGATTTGAACTGCACCCCCTGATCATAAGTTCAAACTCTTGACAAGTTTTGATTTATAGCTACGCAGGCTTAGGAATTAGGGGAAGGCAGAGAGCTGCTCCATTAAACTCCATTGTGTCTGGTTTTGTACTTTGCCATCTGGAGAAGGCTGCGGCAAAATGTTGGGAGTTCTATATCTGTGCTGCTCTTTTTGTGGGGCTGTTTCAATAGAGCAGTATTGGAAAATTCATCCTGACAAATGAGTGAGCCATCTATTAATTCTGTCAGGACTGAAATGTATTGCTCTAAAACCAAAATCTCTGAAGGTATGAAACTCATTACCTCTAAGCTGTCAAGTACAACTCGAATCTCAATTTTTGAACCCTTTTCTTCCCCTCTGATTTCCTTTTCGGGGTGAACTTATTTAATCCTCTTTGCAGGGCACTGAACTGAAACCTAAGTTTCTGGAGAGTTTCGCAGAGCTGCAGGTCCTGGTTAGCAGCAGGATGATGCTCATTAATATGACACTATTTTATTACTAGATAATTAGGCTGATAATGTTAATTCAGATCTTGATCACTTTGATAATGGCAAAGAATGAAGCTGATAATTAGGAACTCTAATTTGTTAAGTGGATGTTGTTCACAGAGCCTAGATTGACTCCCAAAAAAATTTCAAAAATTGTTTTCTACCTTCACTCTTTTCATTTTGGCAGTTCAAAACCACTAAATGGATATGGGACAGATCACCTAAATTTGGGAGAGTAAAATATAGTTTATGGCAAATGGAGTTACTAAATGATTTATTACCTATTAAACTACCAATGACTAATTTTATATTTTTAAGATAATACTGATGGGCTCTTTAACAACATGGATCAAAGCATTAAATTCTGGGGAAAAAGAAATCACTAACACTATTGAGTATATATGATGTAAATGTAAAGACAAAATTTAGATAAACTAATCACTCAATGCTTCAGCCTGTCAAACTAATTTTATACTTTAGAAATGGTTTTGCCCAGAAATTTTTCTTCTCTCCAGTGAAAAATACTTCCTTTGAATCTTCTGTTTGAATGTGAATTATTCATGTGAATTATTCAATAAAAGACACTGTGATCTGTAAAAGTTCGTAATTAGTTTGTGTCTGGGCATCCAACAAAAGTCTATGCTGGCCACTTTGCTGTGTGGATTTCCCTCTTTACTGACTTTTCCCAGTGCTCAAAATGGTGTGTTAGAATTTTGTTTATTTACTGTTGAGTAAGGAATGGCACATACCCATAACACTTTTTCTTCCTGTTAAGGGAGGTCTGTGATTCCTCCTGATGCTAATTAAAAATTTTTTTTCATTTGTGTAGATCATTTGCTGTTTACTCTCTGAATATTTAGCAGCAGAAAATTACTGGCAGGAATTGTTACTGACACAGCAAATTTCAAATTGACACTAGAGAGCATTTGTGGGAAATATGTCTCACAGCTGGAGTAGGAAGATTGAGTAGAAAATCATCACCTTAGTACTCTGTGATCTGAATGGGTAAAGAAATCAGCCTGTTCTGAATGTCTAAAAGAATTAGTGAAAAAAAGGCAGCAGAACAAGTGGCTTTTACCTGCAAGATAGCTTTTAAACAGCATGGAATTGCAAGTAATGCAATCATCTAACAGGGAAGTCCTAAAGAAATGTCCGTTCCTCTGAAATTTGGTACTAAAAAAAAGCAGGTGACAATGGAGGCTTGGTTGTTGGATGATTGTCTATAAGTGAAGAGACATAAAAAGAATTCAGTGCTAATAGACATGTAGCTGAGGCACAAAAGATATCCTTGTGAAGTACAAAATAGGTCACACGAATGCAAGTATATGAATTCGAGTTTATAGATTTTCATGTACATTTTCTGTATTTTTTGCACCGAAGACATTGCTAAATCACGAATGTAACAAAGCATGCAAGAGCCTTATTTCCATAAGACATAAGATTTGCTTTCCCTTTCTCTTTCCCCTTTAACTATTAGTAAATGCAAATAATAAAAGAAACAGAAAAATTACCTTGATTTAATGGAATTACAGAAATGTTGGACCGGGATAATTAGAAAAACTTGGAAATGTATTGGGTAGTTTCAATATATCTGTGGTATAGAAAACCACTTTTTTGTTTTTGTTTTTCTTCTGTGTGAACATTATAATCTCTGTGTCCTTCTGGCAGTATAAAGAAGGTCTCAGGCAGGTTTGCTCTTGATTTAAAAAAGTTACAGAACCAAAGTGAAATAAGAGGACCTTGGTAAGGAGTTAATAAATCTTTCCTGTCTTCTAGAAAGCCATACTTCAAGTATTGAAAGTGGTGCTTTGGATGCACTTCCCCAGTGTTTTTGGGTGGTATTTCAGATAGTGGTGTGGTGAACTGGAGCTAATATACAGCCGTCTGCAAAATTTTAGATCTCATTGTAAACTGGTTTGTGCTACCTTGGATGTGAATTGTCCCACGGAGTTGAACACTCTTATGTTCCTGATGGAACAGAGTTCCTGTCAAAGTGAGACACAGCCCGAGCTGGCTGAAGCCAGCTGGGTACAAAAGCTGTTATCTGCTGCTGATCACAGGACAGCTGATTTACAATTAGAAGTCCAAGCCCAACTCCTCATTGTTCAACTGAAAATAAGAAACAACTCTTGTTTGGCTTTTCAGTCGTGTGGTGTGAGTTTAATTCCTCTTCTGTCATTACCTGCAAATACAAAGCTTTTCAGGAATATGCTCTGACTTGGTGGGGTTGTCTGCTATAAATCTCCTTTCAGTACAAACTACATCTAGGCACTTTTAAGGCTGGTGGTGGCTGTGTTTACATTGGATGTACAGAGCTACTTAAGTATTTCAAGAAAATATTGCCATACTACTTGTGCTTCCGTTTGTGGAACTTGATTTGTTTTCACTGGGCCCTAGACTTTTTCTCCAGATTTGCTGTACAGACCCTGAAATTCATTAATCACATGTTAGCTCTGGGGTAGTAACCCCAGCTTCACAAGGGGGCGGAAAGTGTGGAGTGAGAGATGGGATAATTTTACTCTTGCTAATAGCTCTTAGGTAAAGCAGTTCTTAAAGCAACAGACTTTTATTTTTTTATTATTATATTTTTTTCCTATTAAGTTTCTTAGTCTTTTACTCTCACTATTCTTAACAAAAGGCTGGTTCTTGATTCTCTTAGTTTAACTGAGCTGGATGCCAGAGGAGTTTGAAGTTTTCTGCATGCTAGCATTGAATGAAATGTGTTAATTTTCTTTGCTAAATAACATGCTCTGCTATATGTTTCAACCTGTCTTTCATCTGGTATATTAGATATACATTATCGGTGTTCAATGAATGTACCAAGATATTTCTCTTAGAAATGCTAACTATATAAATAATTCAAGTACTCTGAAATAAAATTACTGTGACTTGCCTTGTGCTTTCTCCCCTGGCAGTGTGACACCACTTCAATGTATGGGAACGGTGCTTGTTAATGATGGACAAAGGATTGCACCTCCTCTACACAAGAAACTAAAGATTGTCAAAATGAGGAAGAACAGCTAATATATTCTGATTTGGCAATAGACCCCTAAAACCAACATCAGAGGATAAAGACTGAAGAGAGCAACAGACTTGAGCTGTTTCAACCACCCATGAACTCCTTCCCAGTGATATGGACTATCCAACATCCTGACAAAGAGCCCGTTCTGGAGACTGGTATGGGAATCACACTGGAATTGTGATTCAACTGCATATTGCAGTTGACAATTCCAGTGTGATGTACATAAATTACATTGGCATATATATCTATCTTGAAGTATAACCTACCTTTATGCAAGATGTTTTGTACCATTCCACTAAATGAAAAATCTGGTGTGACAATGATGCTCTTCAAATCTGTAAATTTTCTAATAAACAGTACACCTTAAACTTGTAAAAGATCTAAAAGAGCCTGGTCAGTGAGCACTGGCCTCTGACAAATTCTGTTAATAGGGATGGTCTTACTAGAGTGAATTTTCTAAGGGAAGTAATATCTAGACATAAAATAAATGTTCATCCTGTGTAATTGTTTAATGTCCAAAGTGGCACTAAAAAGCCCTATTGCTTGCAGGCTAATGGTCAAGTGCAAGCAAATGCAGTGTGTTGAAGGACAGAGGATGGGAAATTGGCCGTTGTGGAATGAGGGCTGACGTGAGAAGCAGAGCATTTCAGTGAGGATGTGAGAAATACATGGAATGACTTTCAAGAAAAATGAATCTAGCAAATAAGCTTAGAACTGCTGCCAGACGGCATTGCTGATGGTTTTACAAGACAATAAAAAAAAAAAAAAAGGAAAGGAAAGCAAATGAATTTTTTCTGACAATACTCAGATTGGTATTGTAATTGTTGGGACCTATTTGTGTAGCTTTGTTTATAAACTACAGCAATATTAAATTAATTCTTAATAGTTTTGGTGATTTTCTACATTTCTAAGCCTTTTGATAAAAGGAGGAAAACAAATTACTCCTCTTGAAATCTATTCTTCTCTGTATTTATACCTTACTACTTTGTAGTTGTGGTGTAAGAATCTTGCTTGGGACATAAGTTAGATATGGAAATATTGCTGCTGATATTGTATAAGAAAATATATATATGTGTGTGTGAAATATATCATACACATTGCAGGTCAAAATATATCCTTTTTCTTTTGTCTTCTGTGGATTGAAAAGATACTGTAAAGAGACTGATGCTTCTAAGTCTGCTTCAATGAGAGTGTCTCATTTTCTTAAAACTAAAGTATCTTCTGGGAAAGGAAATGCAGCAGATTCTGATGTTTTACCTAACAATGAATAATTCATATACAATGAATGGAGGCTAAAATACCTTCTTTACAAGTGAAAATACAAACAGCACTTTCCCCTTTGAAAAAAAGTGAGTAGTTACAAAACTTGGGAAACTATTTGAAACATCTAAAATACTGTCTAACAAATAGTTTTGTTTTGCACTTTGTTTTTATTTCAACCACACGTGTTTGTTACTTTTGTGATGTTCACACAAGGTGGATAGAATAATACTGTAACTTTATCACAGATCAGGCTGGTGGTTTTGTTTCAAAAAAATCCCTTTGCTCTCCAAAACCTCTTGTTGATAGCAGTGTGTGAGGGCGGAGGGTAACACAGACTTCAGAGGAGTCAAATGCCATTTATCTGCATCATGTTGTTATCTGAGCATGCTTTTTGAAAGTGCCCTTTCCTTACTTGCTGATTGTGATATGAATCACATTATGAGACATTTGTCTCCTCATATCTCTCTACTAAACAAGCTTTTACAAGGGCAGCTTTGGTGTGATTCCTGCTGTCCTGTGTTGCTGGGAAATGAAGTAATTTCATGTCTTATGAATACTTGGTCTAGGATATTCTGTGAAAAATATCTTTAAAAATCTGCTGAAAATACTTGTGAAGTATTTGAAGACCCATAACTCTAACTGACTGCCACAAATTATATTAAAGAGAATGAAAAAAGTAATTCTTTTGCTGATGGAAGTTGGCAGATGTATCATTCATTTTCTTAGTGAAATGGATTTGGCGGAATTAATGTTGGACATAAAACTTCCTTTGAGAGGCAAAACTGCTTAAATTGCAACCTTATAAATACGATAGGTCTTCCATAAGAATGGGAATGAAGATTTCTATAAAATACAGGCTTAACTGGAAAAGTGCTTTAAATGTGTTCAGGAGAGGGTACATCCATTTCCAAGAACCAAATCTGGGGCACTCCAGTGTGTCTCAAACCCCTGCTTGTGTGGGCAGACACATCTTGTGGGCAAACAAAAAATGTTTTCAGTGGGTGCAGCTGGTTTTGTTTGGTAAGACTGATTTTTATTTTTGTTTCAGCTGTTGCAATTCTTCCTTTCAATCTAGAGTTAAATTTTCAGACTTTTAGCCAACAAAGCAGCCATCCTGCCAAATGCAGCACAGGCCCTTTTCCCATGAGCAGGGGTCAGTGTTCTGCTCCTCTCCAGCCTGAATAACCATTGCTCTTATGTGCAGCAGCTGCTTCCATTTTAAGGTGTTTCTGACCAGGTACTGAGCTCTTGCCTTGCTATTAGTATTATTTCATTCAGTAATGAAGCAACGACTTGGCCCAAGTGTCTTATTCTCCCTTTTGTTGTGGAATAACTTCATCTCTTTGGAAATGGGTGTTCTTGGGAGGGCAAGTGTGCTTCATGCAGATCATGCAATGATGGGCTGGGCAGAAATGATAACTTTGTTAAAATAACTAGTCTCAGGAAGCTGCCACTAGGCACAGAGAATTCAGAGAATTGTATGCATCGAGGTTAGATTGCTAGCATTTACATCAAAGTGTGGGCACTTTTTTTTCTTTTTTTTTGCCAAAGCTTTCTTCTTTCTCAGATAATTTTTTATTGTGTTGTTCAGTCAAACATATTTCTTGTAGGCATTTATAGATGTGACAGAATTGTCTTCCTCAAAGGGACCTTTTTGAGTTTGATAAATTCTAATTTTTTTTTTATTTTTAAAAGTTGTGGGAGGCAAGAACTTAATCAGCCAAGCAATCATTTTTATGTAAGTAATTTACATATAACTGAATCAAAATTGCAATTCTCTGCCAGCTTTCAAAGGCTATGTCATTATGTCCCAATAATATAGGTTCAGTTTTTAAAATTTCAGACTGGCTCTGAATTTTGATTCCTAGTTTAGTCCTTGACCAGTCTGGCTCATATTAAAATTTCCTTCTCCAAGGTGCCTTTCTCATCTTCCCCTTGGTCTGTCACAACATTAACATGGGCTCATGTTGCTGGCCTTACTCTGCCTTTTTGAAACCTAATGGACCCTTCCTAAATTCAGTGACTCTGACAGCTGGAGAGCCGTTCTTGATGAGTTTGTAGGTATTTTTAAATCTTTTGTTGCTGAAGTACATTTTAACCACTGTAAGAGGAATTCTTTGATGAAGCAGTGAATGCAGAAGCCAGGTGGTGTTTCCTTGCTCAGATTTTACTGTGACTTCACTGGGAAGTGTCCCCTTGAAGTTCTCAAGAAAACGGAACTCTGTCCCCCAAGCAGGGTGAAGTCAACGTGCTGGAGAGGTGAAAATGTTTGAATCTCCTTGTAGCTGCTGTCAAGGGGGAGCTGAGCAGCCTTGGGCTGCAGGTGCTGCAGTGGCTGCACTTCCTGAGCAATCAATGGGGTCAGGGTTTCAAAGCTTAAACGGGTGGTGTCAGGTGTGATTCAAAGCTTAAATCTGTGACTGAGTTTTGGTTTTTTTATCTGTAGCCTGGACTAAATATGTGTCAAGTGTCTATGCCAATCTTCTTTAAAGTCAAATTGGTTCTCTTAACCACACTGTTGTGTTAAAAAAAACCAAACCAGATGTCCTCATGCATCCTTGCATGTTCAAAACTGTAACCTATCCTTAGCACCTTAGCTAAAATACATTTACTTCAGTCTTCTTTCTTGATTCACCAAGTGACTTTGAGCATAAGCTATCAAAATGATGTGCCTGGCAAGATAAAGAGGTCTGCAGCTGGAAAATGAGGGAATCCAAGTGCATCCCACTTGGTTTGGGAGTTAGCAGGAACCTTGGATCTGGGAATGAGTCACTACCTTGCTTAGGAAGTCAGTGTGGGTATGACAGCAACAAGACACAGCAAAGAATATGTTATTCCTTTCTTTCCTTTTTCAAACATAAAATGCGACCCAAGGAACTTTGTCTGTGCTCCCTCAAGGATGTGCTCATTATTATTCTGTGTCGGGTCGGGACAGGAAGGAGGGGGGTTATACTGGGCTTAACAATGGGCCTGAAGAACTTAACCAAATCAGACCGAGGATAAAGGAATCGATAGTAAGAGACAAATAAAATAAGCAGTGCTGCTTGCTGAATATCACATTAGTGTCACACGTTTTCCTTTCTGCTCTGTGAAGAAAAGCTCTGAGCTCATATAAGTGTCTGTTTGTTTTTCAGGTGTGGTGGTGCTCAAGAGCTTTCCCTCTTTAATGACAGAAAATTGAAGGCAGACAAAGATGGATGGGGGAAAAAGCAGAACACAAAAAATGAACCCAGGGTTTGGTATCAGCCATGAGGAAGTAAAAAGGGGATCACCAGAATGAAAAGGCACCCCCTCCCTCTCTTTCCCAAACAAAAAGAAATGCCACCAGTAATGACAAAAACCCTAGTGGCCCATGCATTCCAGTAGTTTTAGGGTAGGATAAATCTATCCCAGTTTAGGTATCCAAAAACTGTATTTTCATATTTGAAATTTTATATTTTGTACTAAACGAAATAACTAGGTGCTGTCAAGGAATAATTGACCCAGTTGCAACGATAGAAATTGGGAGAGTGTCTAAGTCCTGGGGCATCAATTATATTATGGTATCATGCCCTAAATATAAGTGTAGGCACAGCTCCCTATTTAGTCAGGATTTTTATATATCCCCATTCTTACTGCTTTTTATTTTGCTGTTTTGGAAACTCAAAGGCATACGGCTACTCTCTGTTTGTTACTCTGATGATTTTACCAGTGAAAACACAACTCCCTTTGTTGGCTTTTTAATCCAATCATCTGCATCTGCATGCAGTGGTTCACAGTCAGCATGGGAAATTTCAGTTGAAAACAATCCATGCTGAGTTGTTAATGTTTTCATTGAATTGTCAGACTCAGTGAATTCTTTGGTGTATCACCAAGTGACCTTCTGAGAAAATTCATAGACATGTTTGGGTTAATATTTCTAGAGAAAATGGATAAAAATGTCTATTTTTGCTGTATTTTTGCCTTTATTGCCATATAAAATAGTTTCCATACCCGCTAAAGACCATATTTTGTTAGAGTAGGTCGAGGTTCTGGGGACAGCATTAATTTCTGGGTAGACATGTAAAAGGGGAGTGAGCTTTACTCCCCCCAGTTCAGAAGTTTAGTTCTCTCCTGGACAGCCACTTTTAATTGCAGAGCTGCCCGTTTGTTGTGTTCCTGACACTGAATCCTGCATAAGGCCATTGAATTTTGTTGCTGACTTCATAGAAATAAGTTTGACATTTCTGACTTGAGAGGCCTTATTGAACTTTGCTGTGAGAGGGTAAAAAAAGTAGTAAGGAAACAAAATACACAATAGATTAAAGGGGCCAGAATTCCAAAATGCTCATGCCTAATAAAATAAGAGATGAGACTACTGAAGAAAACAGAATTATCTGGTTTCATGTGGAAGCTATGTGGTGCAGGAGAGACTGGATTGAGAGCTGTCTGCCAAAGAAGCAGGAAAGAAACGAGAGGAAACTTCCTGCCTGTACTGCTGCAAACATCTGAGAAGGAGGAGTGGAGAGCCACACACTTATCTAGAAATGCCTTTCATGAGTCCTTTTGAAATGGTGCACTTGGGAGAACATTTACCTGAACAACAGCAAGTAATCCCTAATTGAACTGCCAGAGGCTCTTTCTTGACAATGCAAAGCATTTTACTTTTATCCTTCCCTTTTCTGGTGCTGACTGATAGATAGGTTAATTCTGCAGCTGCCACTGTAATAGAAATCATCACAATGCTATCAAGTACAGTTTGGAGAGGGTTTTCATTCTCTCTCTTTTCAGTAACTTTATCAAGATCAAACCAAACCAATTGGCTTAAAAACACTCAAACTATTTAGAAACAAATCCTTGTGCACATAGTTTTGATTTATGTAAGTCATCCAAAAATTCAAAAGGAAATAAATCTTGAAACAAAAATTAAGTTTTAGTGTGAAGTAAAAGCACCCATATACCAATATTCATTGAAAAGTTACTTTGAATTAGCTGTTAGTTTAGTTGTATGTGTATAATTTAATTAATTTCTTGCTATCTCTAAGTTTCTGTTTTAAAAACTTACTGCTATGTTTTAGTCGCTGCTGTGGCTAAACTAATGAGATTTTAAGGACAATATTTCTTCTTCATGCCTGGGTATTGAGTATTGTCATTAAAACAGCAAGTCGGGAAAAGAAAATCTGTTCATGACACAAGAGTCATCCACCTACATGCCACACACTCAGAATCTGGATCAGTTTGCACACCCTGTTCTCGCTGAGCCCAGCCTTGTTCACATGTGCTGCATTTAGTACCAGCTGATGCATTATATATAAATATGTTGTACTTTTCAATTCTTTGTCAGACACCTACAAATTTACTTTGGTAGTTTTAATTTTATTACAAGAGTACTGTATCTGGACCTTTTGTTGACATTATTCATTGCTTTCACAGCAAGACTCTTCATGAAAATCATTAAAGACTCAATGAATCTTGCAGATACCATAATGTGAGTATGTTCTTATCTTTTTTCCCAAAGGTGGTGGCCCCTGCTGATTATGTAAACAGAAATGCAACCAAGTGTTGGCTGCAAGAAAGGATGAAATAAATTGTTTAAACAGCACCAGGAGTTTGGGTGAACCAGACTCTTTTCTGGCACTGATTTCTTTTCTGGATTCTGTAAAAGGAAAACCCTGCAGCATTAGGAACAAGAAATCTCTTCAGCTTTCCCCTCTTAATAACTAATAGTTTACTTATTTTTAAAATTTTTTCTCTGCTTTGCATTTGAGGACACAGAGCAGGCAGGGGCATGGTCACATATATGGCATTGAGGAATCCCACCATTATGTTCAGTTCCATCAGTCAGTGTGTGACAAAATTATATAACTGCAGCTGAAAATGCTGGAATTACTGCTACTCTGATGCCTATTCTTATCTATAAATACTGAAGGAGGAGTTACACGTCATCTGTTGTTCATGAAATCAGTAGGGGAATAGAAATGAGAAAAATTCAGCAGCTTGTCCAAATAAAGTAAGTCTTGGGCAAAACCTGTGATAGATTTAAAGCTTCTAACGTCCTCCAGCTCAGCACTGCTTTTGGTGAATTTGCTGCTCCCAGGGAGATCTGTGTGACCGTTTCTCTCTATCATTTGAAAAACTTTTCTCTGAGGAATGAAGGTTTTATACAGGAATTATTGCAGGCAAAAAAAAAATCTCCAAAGCCTATGTAATTTTATGTATTTATCTACTTTTTTATTTATTTTAAAAGAAATCCATGAAATATCTCACCTTAATTTCTTCAAAATGCTGATCTACTGCACCCTTAGAAAGGGGAAGTTGTTGGTATTTTAGGTCACCTCTTTCTTCAATTTGATTGCTGATTTCTGATTTATTCATGACTCATACTCACTCCCCATCCCTATGTAAGATGGGATCAATGTCATCCCAAAATTTGACACAATCCTGGCAATGATTGAGGTGATTAGTATTAGCCATCAGTTTTACCCTTCAGAATAAAATGTGGCAAGTGAATAAAGCCTGATGGCATGGCTGTGCAAAATTTCATTTAACAGCTCATTGCAGGCAGGCCAAGTTGGATTGCCAAATATATCAAATCACTTTTATAGATCTAAGCTGTCTACCTCCTGATTTTCTTAATCGTAAATGGTATAACAGATATTGCTATGGCTTTCCCATGCATTGTAAAAGGAAAGTGTTTCAAATAAGGAGCAGAGCAAGCTGATTTGTTTGGTTAAGTTTACAGGTATGGGCTGTATGTACTCCAGATGTTTGCACACATTCCCTAGTGTCCTAGAGTCCTAGGGCCCTTTGTTTCTCCTGAATCCACTCTGAATACTCCAAACACATCCAGTCAGTAGGCAGTTGTTGTCAATGAGCTACTAAAAGGGCTCATCTGTTATATTTATGTACTTTTCCTCCAAGAATGAATAGTTTTTGCTGTGTTGTTTCCAATTCCAGATACAAGGAAATATGCCAGAGTATGAGCTGGATGCTTTGTTTACAGCTACCTTTTTGGTTCTGATTTTCAGTACATGGGATGACAAATGAATCTATTCCTCTGTTCCTGGCATTGAAGGGTTTTTACCATAGATCTGATCCTTGTATCTATAATAAGACATTCCTGCCTTGATATATGATCTCTACACACTTCACACACATGTTCTGGGAGGAAAGGAGCTGCTAATTATCTCTGTCTGAAAGATGAGGAGATGAAGCACAGAGAAGGAAAATTACTTCTCTAAGATCCCACACAAATCTTAGGGTGAGTTTGGAATAGAACAGAAGTCTGTTGGGAATTCGCTTTGCTTCTGGCTTTGGATACTTGAGCGCAGATACTTTTTTAATACAAAGTGATAGTTAACTTTGTAGGTTTCCAGGATTCTCCTTTCCACCTACTTCTTATGAATAAGATTGTGGATGATCATCAGAAATGTCACTTTATGCTGGGGGAATCCCCAGTTCTACTTTTCTAGACCCCACGAAGCCCAGATGAAGTGTCCGTAGTTTGGTTGTGTATCATGTATTGAAATGAACTTCATTGCTTAGAAGTAGCATGATTTGTCATCTGTATTAGTAAGTTATACTTTGTGTGAGTTTAGTAGAAATGTGTTAGAAATGTTAAATCTCACTGTGGGAATGGAAATTAGTGTGGGAAGGTTCACATGGGGGTCAGGACGATTGTCACATCATGCTTAACTAAGCCAAATTAGCTTCTAACACTTTGTAGAATGTTTTTATAGTCAAAGGATTATTCAATATTCTGCAAACTAAAGGCTTTTCAGGGCTAAGATGTCAAACCTAGAAAGCATTTGTATGTCCAAAAAGAAAAATAAAAATCAACAAAACCCAGGGAACCAGAACTCTAGAAATTTGAGTTCAAATTAATTTTGGCATTATTTGAGTAGTTCACTGCAAAGAAATTTCTGTGAACGATTACTGCTCTTCAATAAATAAGCTCAAATTTTCAATAACCTTAAAAAGAATTTATTTTTTCAAATTGTTGATGTTGGAGTGGGCAGAGTATCTCATACATAAATAAAATGTATATCAGGAGAGTTTTACTCTGCCAGTAAATGCTCAAAAAGAGAAATGGAGGATCACTTTTCACACTGATTGGTACTTAGAAGTCTAAACCTGAACTTTAATTTACATAAGTGACACTCTTTTACAAATTATAAATAAAAGCAAAATCAGTCTTACAGCTTTTTTTTTCTCCATACAAATGAAGATTTATGACATTATGCTGTTTGAGAACGAATATAGGAAGAGATGTCTGAGATAGTTTTGTCTTTTCTTGAGAGCTATTGCCCCTTTATCTGAACCCAGACAATCAGGTCTCAGAAATGCAACAAACGTTGTGGAATGAAACCATTTGGTACAGAGGGGTATCTCCAGTGTATCCTATTTAGGAAAAGATGAGAGTATGTGTTCAGTCCTTATTAAGCTTGATACAACCTTAACTGATGTCTAAACAATGGGAAAATCTCTTTGGAGCTTTTACTGATTGGTTGCACATTCTTAGTAAATTCAGTCAACCTTCACCTGTTCGGCTTCTTACAAAACTTCTTATTTCTCTTTGGATGTAGTCTGAGCATGAATATTCCATGTTCCTCTTAAAGTCTCGGCAGACCTGTTGGTATCTGTGTGTGTCTCATCCTGGCATTGTGCTTCCAGAGGAATCAAAATAGGAAGAAATGGTAAGAAAAGACATTTAATTCTCTGCACAGTGATCAATACAGATACCTTGGATATGAAGCAACTGTTAAATAAGAGCTAACACAGTCCTTGTTTTTATAAAGAACCTTTGGTCTGCAATGTCATTTGAATACCAGCTCGTAGATGAATAGTGAAAAGTACTGAGATTGAGCTGAGCTATAAATGAGACCTTCTGAATGCTGCTGCACAATTTCTATCGCCTGTCCAGTCGACAGCAAAGAAGTTATATGAGTTGGGTGGTCATTAGGAACCAAGGTATTAATTTTTTCACATTCAAAATGTGATTGAACGTTATGGGATATATGGTTGATTCAGTTGCTATTGGATTTACATTCTCTTAGAAGGAGTTGGCAAGAATAACTACAGGAAGGTGTGAATAAGGAGGGAGGAATTCTTATTTTAGCAGTCATTTATCTATCAGACAGCAGCAAATAATGTATTACCATAAGTGCACAGCATTTGTATAACTGGAAATTAAAACCTGAAAATTGCAACTGGATCTTTTTAAATTCAAAAATAAGCAAAACAAAGTAAGAAAATATTCTCCTATTTCCTAAATCGTTTTGGGACATCTTCTTGAAGTACAATTTGTTCTTTTGAAGTTAGATCTGCATCACGGGATTTTCTGTAGTGCTTCCTGCTATGTGCTTTGCAAATGATTCCTAGCACAAATTACTCCTGAATGTAACCACCAAAAACCCCTCTAAGAGACAGAGTTGCATCTCATATAATTTTTGACTGTATTTAGTATTTCAGAAGCTGTTTGCTCAAACTGAAGGGCATCCCTCAAATATACTTTCACGAAGGGCTTATAGGATTTTTCTTCCTGCCTCATTGTAATTGTAGTCTGCAGCCATGTAGAAAATGTCACTTGAAGTGTAAAAGCAGGAAATATTGTCCTGAACAAGAGGATGCCTTGGGCACTCTCAAAGCCAGTCCTCCTTAAAATTTCAGTAATCTGACTGAAGAGTTTAGAATTGATTTTTGTCTCTTTTTCTTCTCTCCAACTTTAATTTGCAGTGTAGTAGAGTGCATTCATGCTCCTCTAAATGGCACAGCAGTCTCGGGCTCCATACTTTTGTCTCAAATAGTTGCTAGTAAAACAGGTACTTTTCTTTGCTAATGGCTCTGCTGAGCTAATCCCTGAATTGATCAGTGGGAGACAAAATGTGGGGGCCCTGGAGGGAATGGCTGAAGATGTAGAATGTAGAAAGCAAGATGTCCACAGAGAGAAGAGGGAAATGTTTCCAGCTGTTTCCATTGCTAAAGAAGGGATAATCTGTGATAGATGACCTTAGGAACAATTGCTGAGACACCAAAAGTTGGGTCCTTCCTTCACAGCTGTCACACCTGTGGGTGGCAAGGCAGGATGGAGGTGGCTCCTTGTTCTTTGCTGTGTACCAGAGGCCAATTTGGCAGTGATAAGACTGGCAGCACTCACTGATTGTTTGCAGAACAGAAAATAATGTATTACCGTAAGTATATACTGAAAGATAGAATTTCTGTAATTGGAAAATAAGCTCAAAGTCTGCAAATTGCAATTGGATCATAGAAAACATTGCATTGAGGGCAAAAAATCAAGGATTAGAAACTCTTAAAACTCTAGCTGCCTTATTAGCAGATAGAGACATATTAATGTATTTCCAGATTTTATAAAAGATATTTTTTAGTTTCAGGGAGCTTAAATAAATTTTTAAATATAGTTTAAATAATGTTTCAAATATTTTAGACAAAATGAAAATATTATCAATTTATTTTGGCCCTATTTTCCTAATAAAAGAGATCAATATAGTGAACTTTTGTCCATCCTGTGCTTGTTAATTTGTTACGACTAAGTTTGACAGCTGTATAGTATTTCAAAATAATAGTTCTAATGAAGGCAAAGAGACAGTAAAGGCTAAAATCTCACTGTGATGTGAGTTCAAGTCAGTTATTCCTCATGGCCTGCCTGTCAGAGCAGGCAGAGGGACAAACAGCTGACGTTTTGGAGGAAGTATTGAGATCCTGCTGAAGACTGGAAGAAAGGTGGATTCCTAGATGTAAATAAAAGTTATTGCTAAATTAGAGAAATGTAGGGATTTCAGGCACAAATCCACAGAACTGAGGTCTCACAAGTTAATGCATTCTTGGATATGAACATGTTCCACTGGCCTCTAAGTCCTGAAGATAAAACTGATTTGTTGCTGTAGAGAGTGAAAAATAATAACACTCAATTACTAAAATCTTCATAGACAAAGTCTCCATCAATAAAGCAATTAGATGTCAGTGGTAAAGTGGTGAGGAAATCAGAACAAACTTCTCTTTGCCCGTATTTTTAGCCTGACAAAGAGCGGCTTTCCCAACAAATCTGCAGAAATCCTGCTGTGAGGGGAGGGTGAGCACTAAGGAAAAGTTAGGGCCAGTGTATCCTCCTGAGTTACAGAAAGGCAGATTTACGGGTTGGGTCTGTCCTTATCAGGTTGATCTGGTTTGTAGCTCGAGTATTAAAATGATTTGCTCTGGACAAATCCTTACTTCGCTGAGAACATTAAAATGTCAGAGAGTTT
The DNA here is from genome assembly GCA_013400315.1 of Bombycilla garrulus. Classification (NCBI taxonomy): domain Eukaryota; kingdom Metazoa; phylum Chordata; class Aves; order Passeriformes; family Bombycillidae; genus Bombycilla; species Bombycilla garrulus. The sequence goes on from VXBU01013524.1 coordinate 667,800, forward strand.
AATATAGAGTAATTGGAGAGAACCCTACTTGAGAAAGAGATAAAATGAAATTCTTAAAACAGATTTTAAGACTGCTGTGAACCCTTTTTGTCTGTCTTGAATAAGTGTGTTCCACTTTAATGAGATTATTTTGAGGCTCCTATCAGGTTTTATGCACAATTTTCTGCTGATTTTCCAACAAAGGCTTCTTTCTGTTTTTCAATAGAATTTCTTTTCTATTGGGTTAACAGTAATGTCTTTATAGCTGAACAAATGTAGTCAAGTTAACTGACACACAAGTTATTAAAAACACTTATTGTTCTGATTCATATATTTGCACATTTATTTCTTTAAATGTATATATATATATTTATATATCTCAATTATGTCAATTTTTGTTTTGTTCTTTGGCTGCCTAATCTAAATTTGCAAGAGCATTTCTTTTCCCCATCTCAGGGTAGATTGAGTTGTACAGTTTAGGAGTATTATTTCCCTGCTGTGTCCTCTGTGAGGAAAAGGGAATGAGAAACCATTCAGGAGAAGGGTAAAGGCAACCTATGGCTTAGCATCATTTGCATACCCCGTAAAATTCAGTTCAACCGGGTCTACTCCCTGGTTTTATGAAAGAAAAATAACACATATCTTAATTTTGTGCTTCAGCCTTTGTTTCTTCCTAGAGAAAGGGGGTTATTGTAATTCCAGCTTAGTGGAAATATGTAAGGCTTTTACTCATCTTGTGCATAAAACTGATAACCCATGCAGTTGGGACTGCTTACTTATTTCTTATTAATTCATTTCAGTTTTTATAAGCCAACCGAGCATTCAGCATTTGTAAAGTGATTCTGGAAAATTATTTTGCATAAGTAATAGTAAACACTGGCATTGCTTCCCGGCAGGGAATGAAAATGATTCATGCAATTCCCAGTGGCCTAACGAACAGAAACAGGGAGTGGAGCCATGAATAGCTCATTGGCTGAAGTTTGGCAGCAGAGAAAGCCACGTTGATCAGCTGTGCCTTCACCAGCAGGCATCTCCTGAATCAGTGGGAATTGCTCGCTGTGAGGCATGGAGGGGCACAGAGGGAAGATTTGGCACACAAATGTGGAGCAGGGGAAGATGGAGAAAGAAGACAACCTCATACCAGGAAAAGAAAATTAGTAGTGAACAGTGTTCTGCTTTCTCCTATTAATTTATCAAGATTTGTAGCAATGCCAAAAAGTTTTATATTCTGTGGAGCTCTCCAGCAAGCTTCCAAAGTACGCCTAAGATTTTACAGCCTATGCAAATTCAGTTCTCCTAGGTCTGCCAAGTTCTTGGTATTTAAATGGGACTCCATTACTTCAAACAATTTCGCTGTCAGCCATTACATAGGAAATTCTTCCTCTTTCTCTTGTTTGTTATTAAGCAAATCCAGTTTCAACTTAATTGTAATTTAGACTTTTATCTTTAAAAATCAGCAAGTGAGCCAATGAAAGCAGTCTATAAAAACATAAATAACAGAGGTAATCAGATATTGAAAATAAAATACATGAAACAAAATCTCATCAAATAATGAACCGACACAATTTTCTCATTTCTCTTTTTGTTTCACAACAGCTAGATTGTCAGATGACTCATCTGCTTTGATTTAAAATAAGATGTGTTTCTGTAGAGTCACTTGTATCACTGCTTTTGTCAGTGAGAATTAGGCAGCCTTTCAAAAAACTGTACAATTTAGAACAGTTTACAGTTCCTATTGCGCTGTTGAGATATTTTGTTTCCTTCACATCGAGTGTTATTGTTTCAGTATTTGTGCTGCGACCCAAAGGCCAGGGCAGAGAACGTGTTTCCACTGACTGCAGGAAACTTTCAGTCGGTGTTTCTGAACGCTCTGGCTCGTTCTGCCAGCTTCAGACCCAGAGCAGAGCTCTTACCCCTTCTGTGCATCCTTGACTGTGTCTACAGAATCTCAGATACAGAAGAAAATAAATGAATGCTGAGGTGTAAGCACTGGAGTAATCTGAATTGATGCTCTCAATCAGACTCAAAGGAATCAGACCCTTGCAGAGGAAGGAGGATTTATTGATTTTCTGCTCTGACCCAGCTTGACAGGGGAGGGCTCTGGGTGCACAGGGTATTTCTGCAACCTGGAGCAGATTTAGTTTCCTCTAAGACCAAGAAAAATAACAATGCAAATAAATAATTTTCCCATAAATTCTTACATAATTTCAAAGGGAAATATCAGTTACATTTTGAGTAATTTGAAGGGCTAATGACTATTAAAGCAATTAAGAATGGAAAGAAACTGAGCACAATGTTACGAAGATAAAAATATTGGATAGGATGGAGAATGGGAATAAGCAGTGAATAATATAGAGTAAGGAGGCATAAAACACTAATGTTTTATTTATACTAAGTAAATAAATAAAAATGTTGTACTACCCTGCAGCCCAGGTGGTTGTTTCATGTAAGTATGTAGGGCTTTTTACCAGTAATAATGAACAACTGTACCATGAAATGTATGGCTGTGCACATAAGTACCATGAAAGCTGCAGGAAAGACCATTAGTAATTATTATGAACATTAAAAATGAACCCAAACCACCAAAAAACCCTTGTGCTTTTGCTGTCTGGACGTGGTAGTCATCTTGTCTCAGTGAGCTCATTAGAAAAATGAAATGGTTTTGTTTGATCAGGATGTAAATGATCCTCTACAGGGACCCCAGCAAGTGTTCCCTAGGCCAAAGCCAGTGTGTGAAGCCCTGGTTCTTCTCATAGGGTGGGAAAACAAAAATTAAAAATCACGGCACTTTACATACACACCCTCCAGTTTGCCACTTTTTTAGTATTGTAGTGTGGCAACAGTTACTCAATACAAGATAACTGCAAATGTTTAATTTTTACAATAGAGTTATCTTGATTTATTGGACAGACAATTATGTTTAACTGGTTCCATTAATAATTAAACACTTCCATTGGTTTTCCAAATCATTGCCAAACAAATGGGGAGGCTTTTAATTTTCCTACCTCAAATGATTGCTTTGCTCTTCCCAAAGGAGTTCTTTGTAGTTTTCTGGATGTCTCAGGATCATATTCTTCAGCTTTTTTCTTTTCCCATAATCTGCTCTGTAAGACTGCCTGTTAGTTTATAACCCATAGCACTTGAAAATGCTGCAAATAACCAAGCTAAACATTTGAGACCACAAAGAGATCAGTAACATTTGAAGCAAGTTTGGGCAAATTATCAAGATTAAACTGGCATGGGGTCATGCAAAATTGCTTAGAAAATAATATTTTTTTAATGTTAAAACAGAAGGAGGTGCTGAGAATCATTTCAAAGGGTAGCTATTCTGCCTATAAATATATTTGATAATTGCAGTACAGATGTAGATCTAGTAGAGATTTGTGGGTTATGTTTGCTAAATCTGTAGTGACACCAAACAGGCAGGGAGTGCAATTTGCTGTGTTGGTGCAGAGAAAATGCACCATGGATTGTTTAGGTCCTTTTGGATTCTTTGATTATCCTTTGAGGAAAAAAAGTCTGGATGCAATTTTAGGTCATGCCCTTCAGTGAGCTTTGTATTGAATAATGGGTGCATAAGTGAAGCAGTGAACAAAGGTTACCAAAAACAAGGTGCAATATCTTGTCTTTCTCATGAAGTAAAGCTGCTCAGGTGGACCAGAAAGGTGTGTTCCTTCCCCTTCGAGGAATATTGAAAATCTGGATGATATTTATTGATTGCTGAGCCGGCAAAAGTTGCAGCTAGCAGTGTGCCAGAGACTACAAATGAGGTCAGAGACATTTATTTTAACTTTAACTTGTGGGGTCACTGGGTGCATCTTTAAAATAACAACTACTCTCCAGACCTTGTCTGTATTACAGCACAGAATCTTGGCTCCTTAAAAGGCAGCGTTGCTCTGTCTGAACCACATGGTGAATTGCAGTTAAAAAACTTTAAATATTTGCATTGTGAATCTAATTCTGGCCTCATTTAATTTGTTGAATGTATTTTATCACAGCAGAAATACCTTTAAGGATCAATACCAAATTGCCTCTCTAAAGAAATATTATTCTCTTTCTTGGTGTCTCTGAATTCATTATCAAGATGATTTTACTGGGAACAAGGATTACATAAAATAGCCCCAAAAAGCAAAACAAACCCAAGACTGAAATGGTTCTGGGTAATATAGTCAACAAAACCAGCTTGAGATTTCTACAATGTAGTCATACCTTTGCAGCCATGTTAGTCAAACCCAAAAGCTGTTATTGCTTTGCTTTGTTTTTGTTCAGGAGAGCACAGCCATGTAGATCAAACCTCAGCTTCTTTCTTTTATCTCCATCCTCATATTTCAGTAGAAATTAACTGTTCTCTTCATTTGAACAACTTAGGGATTCTATAATCTTCTCTTTCTATAAATATTATTTTGTTTATTAAACAGCTAAGCTAATATAACAAAATAGCACAAAGAGAGGCAGCTGAAGAATTGCAAACAGAGAATGATTAGGAGATCAATAAACAGCTCAGTAATTCTGAGGCGACTTTGAAGTGACCTTCCAGAATAAAAAAAGCTCAAAGCTGTGTAGGACACACAAATCTTAAATGATAGTTACTGTGCCAAGAAAATTTGAGTAGGCTGGTAATGTTGATTTAACTGTCTTAATTGTGTTAAGCACTGCAAGACATAGAATAAAAGAGCAGTAGTGAGAACAAAAGAATCACACGCAGTAAAGAAATACTCGTCGAAAAAAAAGGATGAAAGAAACAAAGTGAAATAATAAAATGAAGTACGGGGCTAAGGACTGGGCACAATAAACTAATATTATGGCAATGTTCAACCAAAGCCTCCTCTATAATTCTAGGTAAAACATAATTCCATTCTGAAGCACAGCATTTTAGCTGCCTGTGTCACTGGTAATGAGGCTAAATGCCAGAACTCTTCCATAACGATGTGAGAGATGATGCCTTCAGCCCCTCCAGTATAAACTTCCCCTATGAAGGTGTGTGCTGTTTTATTTATTTTATTGTATTTTGAGGTCAGTTATGTACAGAAAAAATTCTTGTGCTTTTGTTTAATTTTCCTGTAACACATAATGTTTCCTTGAGACTGGCAGAAATATTGCTTGATTTTCTTTAAATGTTGATGTTTCAAGAGACTCAGTCTTGCACATGCAGAAGGAGCTTTCATTCCACTTATAGTATTTAGTATATAATGTTCCAAAAGATCCTGTTTCATGGAACATACGAAACTGTGGGAGATGACAGTGGGTGATGCAACATATACAGAGCTGTGTCCATGTTTCTTGTCAGTTTTTTAAGTGCTATTTGAATGTAGAGTTTTGTTCAGATACTGCTGCTCAGGGCCATTTTCCTTTACCCTGGACAAACTTCATTTTATGAGAAAATTGCTATTCTTTTTGACTAATAGTTGAGAAATAGAAGCAAAAGGGCTTTTTAATTATATTTCTTTTTAGTAAGTCTAAGCTTCTCCAGCAAAACCACTTCAATTAGGGGATGTCAGCATACATGTCAAATCAGCTTCATCTTGAACTTCCAGGTAGGAATAGCCTTCAGAGGCAGCTTAATTGCTACTGTTTCACAGTGTGTGGCTGGGAGTTGGCAGTGTTTGACTAGTTAAGCTGTATTAAAAATTGCTTACAACAGAGATATTTGGGAAAGTCATGAACCGTTTGGCAACAGAAAGGAAACAGAGAACAAGTTACTGAATTATGGCTTCGTTTCAAATTGTTTTCAAGTGATAAGTTTGAAGAAACCTTCTCAGCAGAAAAAAGTCCCAGGGGATTAGGAAGATGATGTCAGCCTAGGAAAAAAAAAAAAGAAATTGGTATAGGTTTGCTCGTTTTTTCTTTTTGTCTTAGGAAAATAATATCAGGCAACCACTACTGCATTTCCAGCTTCACACCCCAGTGAAACAGGACATTTCTTTTCATGTCAGATGACATTTTCTGTTAAGCCCATGACAGTTTAATTTCAGTTAACCACTGCTAACAGCATGAACATACAAAGAAAGGAGACAGTCCCACAGTTATAGGTTGTATATGTAAATTAAGTAATCCATTGTGTTGGGTCATTGGGGAGGTTGTTGATTATTAAAAACTAAAAAAAAAAAGTTCTTCCCCCATCCTTGTGACAACCTTTCTGCCTGATTGACACTTATAAAATACTTTGTCTATAGATATGCAAAACTACCTGAGCATGCAATAAATTGAAATTGTAGAAGAATGAAATATTAAGCCACAATTTGTTATTGGTTCAGTGTTCCAAGTGTATGTCTGTTAACTGACTCTGCTCTGAGATTTAGCAATTTTTTCATGTCCCTTTCATTTTGTTCATTTTCAAATGATAACATTAATGGTGTTAGTGTTATATAAACACGTTGTAGTTACCTTCTTATTGCTTTTGGAGGTGGATATGATATTCTGTATGGTGCTAGAAAACAGGAGATTCTGGAATGCTATGAATTCCTGAAAATCCTGTTGTGCTTATAGGAATGCTTAATTTTCCCAGCATTTTAATTTCTCTCTGTAATTTGAAGTGTTTTATCCAACATCCATCTTACAGAAATGTCAGTAGCTGTCCTCTCTACTTATGGGTAGAGTCGAGCACAATTTCTTCCTGAAATCCTGTCGCTGTGAGATCCTCTGTAACTTCTAAGAGTCTTACTGATCACAAGTATCTGCCAAGACCTGTAATAATTTATCATAATTACCAAATTTATCATTATTACCAAATTCATCATTATTATAAAATTTATCATTATTAATTACCAATTATTATACCACCAAAAACATACAAATAATTTTTACAAATATGCAATATGGAATTAAACAGGGATACTGTATGTTGGTTTGGTTTTGCTGCTGGTCCAAATTGTATTCATGATTCCATAAGTGTTCTCTAATTTGCCCTTACACAAAGAATTTTTAATATACAGTTTCTCAATAGGTTAATGTAAGATAATGACTTTCTGCTGGGAAACATCATTATTTATAGATAAGGCAAGGAAAATTTTCCATGTGAAAAACTAAGGAAAAGGAGTATGGGTGAAGGAAAGGAACAAAGAAAAAAATCAAAGGGTGTCTTAGAACCCTACACCTTTACCAGCACTTTGTTTTCTCTCAGTTGGACAGAACCTGCCTGTATTGATTTCATGGGGCTGTGTTTAGAAAAATTAGGAAAAGCAACTGGAGGCGGCTGGTTTGAGAAGAAATGAATATTTCTATGAAATTAAATACCATTCTTAAAAACATGGGAAAAATAAATTTTGCCTCAGAGGAACACCTTCTGTCATTCTCATTTTTTCTTGGCATCCTGTGCTGAAATTAGTCCATGGAATCAGTTATTAAAATCTGTGTAAAGGCTCTCACTAACTTTGCATTGTGCCCTAAAAATGAGTCCCTGAAATGTATAGACAGCTCAACAAATTCTTGGCATCTTTTAAATAATAGACCAGTCATTAGAAACATGCAATAATATTGTTATAACAATATGATTGTTGTAATGCAGATCATTTACTGGGCACTCTACACATATGGGAATTACATTTGTGTGGCATAATCAAAGTCAATGACAATCTTTCTCTTGATTTCAATAGGCTTTGGATCAGGCTATTTGAGAAGTACCATTAGCTGTCAGATGTGGTTTTGAGTATATGTATCAATCTGATTAATTAGTAGCAATCTAAAATGTTTTCATGAATGGTTTCTTCAAATTCAGGCTTGCATAAAGAGCGCTGTAATATCTCATTATTGCGGTTCCTCCCACACCCTTTTAATTTCCTCTTAATTCTCACTTGATAGTAAATTTAACCTCCCTACCAACGCAATTGATTAAATAACAGGGATTGTAATGAAATTCCAGTTAATTCTTTCTGCATGCAAAGCTGAAAAGGGATTAATTACTGTCAAAGAAACTTCTGGATTCATCTTTCTCAGATGAATTATTTAACAAAGTAAGAGTTCTTTTCATCTGTTAAACTTTTCCAGTTTGGTTGTGCTGTGTAAATACAATGCTCTAGTATTATTTCCTTTTTGCAGTGAGGCAGCACTCAGAGCTGACCCTGATGCTGGTGTGTTCCCCTGCAAGCCTTTCCAGGCACAGTTTGTCCCCAGAGCAGGAATCGCTCCCTCTCTGACAGGGCATTTAATGTGCTGGGGGTTGGCAGCTGTGGTGTTCCAATGGTGGGGCCGAGCAGCAAACAAAATTTAGATTTTAGTTCTGACGTTAGCACACACTGGCATCAGCATTCATCATGGCAGCATTATTTAAGAGGAGCTAGAGCTCTGCAGGTTTTAATAGTTGTACAATATTTCAATTTAATCCAGTTTTTATTACAATACTTTCTTTGAAATGTGATCTGAAAATCATCCAACAAGCAAAGCAAAAAAATCTGATTAAAAATAATTTTTGCAGAGTTTTGCTCTTAACTTATTGCTTATTAATTGAAGCAATGAATTCTGTAACTTCCATCATCGGCCAATTTCAGCCTGTTAAGAAGCATGAAATTTTATCTTCATCAATAAGTTTTCATTTAAAGAAGCTATATAAAAATTGATTACAATGAGTACTGTGTCTTTAGCATTAAGAAAGATAGGTTTGTTTTCATAATAAAAAAAATTAACTGGATTTTTATTAACTGTTTTCTTAAACCCCTGAGGTTGATCATATTTTCCCTTTAGTTCTATTTTAGCAAAGTATAGTCATACAGAAAATTTGCTTTTTGTCTTTCAACTGCTGAGTTAGGCTAATAATCTTTGATTGTAAAGTCTGCCCTTGCATACTGCATATTATAAGTACTTGAAATAATACTGATATTTGCTGATTTCCATGAGTTTTTGACTAACTTGTATATGAGTGAAGGTGTCAGATAAAATTTCTTAAAGGATCTATTTTTGTTCTAGTACTGGGTTTCAGCATAGTACATTATGAATGGTTTTGCAGAAGTTTATTACAAAAACTTGACAAAAATAAACATAAAATTCTTTGAAAGTGTAGGAAAATTCTCTTATTATTTACTGTTACTTTTTGTGCTTTCTCCTGGATGGATGTGATTCCACTCTGTGGTTTCCCTTCTCATTCTTCTTCCCTCTCCCCTGATTCTGGAAATTACTTGGATTGGTTTTTTTAATTCCATCCTCTGTCATCTTCATCTCTCTCCCCCCTCAATACTTATATTCACCAATGCTCCTAGAACCAGAAGCTGACATAGAAGCTATAGTAATTTAAATTAAACCTTCTGGCATCCTTGTCATGCCACCTCTGACAGCCTGATGGCTCCAGGCTCCCCAAATTTCTTTTTAGAGAAGGATAAGAGAGGGACTGTGCCTCCTTAGCCAGCTTCAGGCAGGGAGCTGTTTCTCCGGAGTAGCCATGCACCCTTTCAAAGCCAGGCTGTTTGAGGGGCTCTTTGGGCTGTCAGGGATTGAGCTTTAAAAATGAATTCGCATCCATTTTCATCCATCCTGTATAGGACTTTACAGGTGTTCATTCCCGTCATTACCTCAAAAAAACCCCGCCTTTCATGATGCCTAGTTTTGATAAAGAGGCTTGCAAAATAGCTTGAATGGTTTTTTTACTTTGTGCCACACCCTCTCACCTTCTTTTCACTGGTTCCTCCAGCTCACAGACCTGGGTGCTGGGCAAATGCTCCAGGCGTTTTTTGCTGACTTTGAGCAATTTTAAGCGTTGAACATGTTTTTTTTTCACTTTCTCAATGAATGCAGCTTACAGAATACCCTCACAAACCTTCACTCTGCTCCTCCTTTCATAGTATCACAGGCAATAAATAGCTGGGCCCAGCAGTCTATTTATGGAAAGCAAAAAAAGCCTCTCAGTGGGATGCCAGTGTCAGTTTCTCATGGAGTTTTCAGAATGTCATTTTCTTGGCATAAACGCTCCTGTAATTAAGTATTCTCCATGCAGCAAAATTGATTCTCCATTCTGCAGTTTATAAACTTAGGCATTTCTTTGAGAATCTCCAGCTCATCTGCAGAGCACTGTGCCTGTTTCCCTCTGCATGTTCCAGTTTCATGTTACTAATAGAAGCTTGTTTAAGAGGAAAAAAAAGGCTATTGAAATATAATCAGACACTATGTGGATTGTTATTGTATCAATTCTATTCTAATTATGTTGTTGGCATCCACATCACTCACACTGAATCTAAAAATAATTTTGATAGAAATAATCCTTGCAGTGCAAGAAGGAATCTGCTGAGAAAGTACATGAATTACTATGCCATGTACCTGAGTCTAAATAAAAATATGTTTTATCTTGTATTATTTTTGGTCAGACAAAATAGTAAAATGAAGATGAGTCCTTAGTGAAAATTGCATCCTTCCCCAGGTATGTGTACAAAGAATGTAGGATTATTTTCACAAACCTGTGCTTATGTAGTCTTCTGTTTCTTGGATCCATTCACATAGACAGATCAAAAGGAGAGTTATGGGGGCATTAATGTATTTTGTATATATTTGAGTACATTTTGCTTTGTCAGTGTAATCAATGAATCAGATTTGCCCTATGACATGCATACATTTTGCACATTGTATCTCTTCATTTCTAAACATCATGGTCTCATTACCATTTTTGTTATCATGGAATGTGCCACTTCTCCTGGGCAAAACAATTCTGAGCTAAACCTGCTCTTAGAAGTTTCTTAAACCACTTCCTAATAATTATTGATAAAAAGTCAAGTTATAGAAGTAGGAGAAAAAAAATGGTGGTTGCTGATTATTTGTAACAATTGGACTGGTTTTACATTATTGTAAGGGATATGGAAAAGAGAAAGGAGGGGAGAGAATATTTTGTGTGTGCATGTGTTCCCACATACTTTGCAAAGTGCTGTGTTTTCACAGTGGTATAAGTAAAATGTATACATTGGGCAGTTCCTTGATATGTCAGATGGGGATTTGAAGGTAGAGTGTGATTTAAAATGTTCATATGTATAACCAGGGCACTGATCTTAGCGGGCTGTAAGAATTTGTCTCCTTTTCTTCCCTCTTCTCTCCTGATCCTGCAAATAGTATGTGGGAAATATTCAAGTAATTTCACACCTGAAAAGAAAACACAAAGGGAAATATATGTGTTTGCTTGTTTGTCATTTGTTTGTTCATTTAAATGTTTTTTCTAGTTCAAAATTACCTAGATACTTAAGTCCTGAAATCTCATTAATACAAACTATGGGAAAAGAAGGACCTTTTAAATGCTACCCTATTCTCCAGCTGGGCCAGGTGAAAGGGCAGTGCTTATCAGCTGGCTGCCAATTTAAAAAACTATTTCAATAGGTGATCTTTCCATTGTTGCTGATCTTGCTAGGTTTTATTATTTTTCCTGCTGGGAGAAAAACACTTTCTCCTGTTGAGGTTTTTATGATGTATGCTAACTAACATTGATTAGTACATTTCAGAGAAGGGAGGTTTTCTCTCCTTTATTGCTCTAAATGTAGCATGGCAGTCCATGTCAATGGTTTTCTTTGTTTTGGATCATCATCCAGGTATCCCTTGGACAGAGGAATACATGTGTCATTGTGGGCCAGCAAGGAAAGTTACAAGGAAAATACTCATAAATTTCTTGTTTGCCATAGAATATTATTAGTGGGAATCTCAAAAGGAAAGGTTTTATCATGGTCTCAGAGCTGTGCTGTTCGTCTGCTGTAAGAATGAAAAGAGTGATGGTCTTACTCTTCTAATAGACATAAAAATCAAAGCAGTTTCAAGTTCCCTTTGTTGGTCCAGACTGAACCAGATGGGACCTTGCTGCAACTATCAAACTGTCTGCTCACTAAAAGACAGAATGCTGGGATTAAAGGAAAGAAAAGTGAAGGAGGAGAAAGTATTCTTGTGACCTAATGAGACCTAAATGCAGAACAGCAAACAGAGAAGACAGCAGGGAAAATTCTACCCTCTGAGGGTAAGTTTGCGGTAAGTGCAAACCATCCACCATTGTTTGGTCCTGCCTGCTGCCAGTCAGGCAGTAAAACTGGCTGCCAGTGAGGAATGATTACAGCTTTAGTTGTGTGATTGCTCCTCTTTGCTGGAGAGTGTTCATTAGGAGGAACATTACTATTCCATTCTTTCTTTTAGCACTGTAGGATGCTACTTGATTTTTTTTTTGTAACTGTTGGGGAGGCAGAGGGAAATCTGAGAGTTCATTGTAAAGAGGTCTGTGATAGTTGTTCTTTTTTAATTACATACTTTTAAAATGCCTTGGAGTCAACCAGATTCTTTTTCTCCAATCTCCCTAACTTTTCTAACAAACTATTAAAACTAATCTTGCTTCTAGGCTTGTGAAGCACTGTGGGTGGGAAAGCCAATTACATCAATATTTTATTTTTAAAAATAGCATGTATTTTCCCCCTATCAAGACCTGTTACATTTCCAGCAGCATTCAATACAATAGAGTACTGTTAAATATACCATTGGCATACAATCAACTACCATTTATTTTACTGTTGAGTGATTTGTTATAGTAGATAGAAGCCATTCAATACCATTGACAAACAACAGACAGTCCATAGCTCTGAATTACTGTTAGACTATTTTTGTAATGAATGGAGACTTAATTTCAGCTCAGTTTTCTTGTGGGTGCCAGACACAGTTCTGCAGAGCAGAGCAACGGCTTTATTTATTAAGGCTTGCAATGCACTTTTGTCTAATTACTGCTGACTTGTCAGACAATAGTCAATGACCTTCATCACGAAGGGTGAAACGACTCCTCTCACCTGATTCCTCCTGGCCAAACAGCTTCCAAGAAAAACACAAGATTGTCTAATTGATTACCTAGGAATCTTACGGACCAGTAGTGTTTGAGAGGCCTTTGGTGTCCAGCTGTGTTTTAGATATAGACATTTCCCTTTCTATCACAATACTCTGGCAAAAAACTAAAGGCATTGTGAAGTTTTTACTCATGCCTGTGTTAGGAGACTCCAGGGTCCACTCTGAAGTGTTGATGCTGTGCAAAAAAATTTATTCACACTAATGACTTTCTGAGATCAGACCAAGAGCATTGTGTAACTTATTCCATCCATGCTCTGTAAAGCAAAAGGTATGAGGCACACTCTGCAGGTAGATTGCCCTGCCATACCAAGGCACATCTGGCACACAAGTGTTGGGTGCCTTTTTATTTCTTAGCTAACAGCCGATGTTTACCTGAAATAGATGAGGGACAGGAGCAGGAAATAATACAGTTCTCATCTGTGTGCTCTAAGCTGTACACCAGACTCTTGTATACTGATAAACCTGTACAGAACAGCATTAGTGATTCCTCTGCAGTTCTTGTTCCTATCTCCCAACTCAAAAATTTTCCATAAAAACTCAAATTTACTGAAGTATTCTCCATCCAAATTCATGCAGAAAGACTCTCGGGTCTGGATATTCTTTCAAAATTGACTTTCACACTGAGTGTATCTTTGCAGAAGTCCTTGCAAAGTTTACAGAGTCAGTTTATGACACTAAAATGATCAGTCAGCCTCAACGGTAAGAACTACTTTTTGCTTCCTTCTTTTTGGAGAAACTGTAGATTGTCTCCTCTTGTGTTATGGGCAGAAAGATCCAGATCTTGTTGACAAAGACTAGATCCGAAGGATGGAATTGTATATGGAATGGAATATGGTTACATAAATGGAATATGGTTACCTTAGTAAAAGACCTAAAGGGGTAGCACGTGACTGGGAATGAGATTGCTTTTCTTAAAAAGGTGTGCCAGTTGTTCAGAATGAAGAGCTGTGTATCCATCCTCCGTTGAAAACAGTTTATTAATTCACAGCTATTGAAGTTATGTTCTACAGATAATGATAAAATGGGATCCACACCCACGCAGTGATCATTTTCTCATTTTCTCAAGTCAGCAACAACGGACTTTAAACACAGAGAGAAGTGTTCTCTGATGTACTGTGTCAAGGAGAAGCAAGATAATGTCGTCAAAGCCGTAGAACAAAGAGAAAACCTCAGAAATGCTGGGTGAACATAAATGTTACCACAGCAGAAGCTATTAAAAACAAACTTAAAAATGTTAATAGTTCTGCCTAAAGGATTACTTGATCAAATAAACTGCTTATTGAGCCTGTAACCATAATAAGGTTAAAGTTCATTATAAATTAGAATAATTTTACTCTCTGGAAATATGTTATTTCAAGATCCTGTTATTCAAAAAAATCCTGTTTTTTTTACAAGAAACTGAATTTAAATATGCTGTTTGTAATCTGTTAAGTCTTTTAACACCTGCTTCTTCAGATTATTGAATGAATTACATTGACTGTTGAATTAATAAAATTGATAAGGATTGAACTAATTGGAATAACTGAGGTTCAATAATTTCTCACTGGTAATATTTTCTTCCTGAAGAAAAAAGCTAAGGAGATTTAGGCCAGATGCTCTGAAATATCACCACAGGGACTTTGCAGTCAAAGAATGCTTTCCATCAAAATGTGGTCAGCTTCAATAGCAGGATAGTTTGGGGATACAAAACCACACTGAGGGGCATGCTGGCTTCACTAAAATGACCCCAAACAAACAAAAAAGGAAATATTTTGTAAATGAAAAGGAATTTGAGTTATCCTTTAAATGTAGACCAAATGGGACAATGAATGTAACTGGAGTTTTAAATATTGCCGAATGGTCTGTAACTGTTCATGGAGTTATAAAAAAGAAAAGTTAGCTACTTCCTATGTCTATGCCTGGAACACAGCAGCCTTCAGGAATAAGATCTTCTCCAGCTGTAACAGTAGGAGAGAGCAGGCAGCACCAACTAAGTAACATATTTTGTCCATATTGTGATTCTCCACAAATGTGATGTGCTCAGCAAGTACATTTCAATAAAATGTGATGACTGAAATATATCTGCACAAACTATAAAAACACCAATAAAAATATTGTTAAATGTAGAAATAATAACTGCATTTGGTAAACAGTTTCTTAGAAATCTCTTGATTTTAAACAAGTATAATACAATGAATAATTTCCTGAGGCAAGCAGTGTGCAGAGCTGCACTGGTCCCTCTACAAAATAAAGGAGAGGCAACCTGGGACTCTCATGGTGCAATTTGCTGGCTCAGGACGCTGGTTCTCCCCCAGAGCTGGAGACACCTCTGAATGTCTTGGGATACATGAAGAGACTTAAAGGAACCTTTGTGTAACCTATAGGTCCCTCTGCTTCCACCCACTCACATCAAGAGACAAAAATCACTCCCTGTCATCCAGGGCTTAACCTCTCTTGAGGCAGAGACAACTGGGGAGGGGTGGGAGGGGGTAATTTTATTTGCCAGGATGTCTGTGTGTCTGTAGGCACATTTTAGAGTGTATATTTATATATTTTTTAATCCCTATTAGGCTCACCAACTTTGGACAGTAGGAGGTGATGTAAATAAGAGAGAGATCTTAGAAACTAATTACAGGAATTGAGATGTAAAAGCACACTTCCTAAATATTTTCAGGTAATTTTTTGTTTTGATAAAGCTTTGACAGGAAAAGAGATGTAGTGCACCAGGGCATCACTGATGTGGGCTCTTCAGACACTCAGCAGGTTTAGGAACCTGTGCTTTTCTTCAAAAAAAAACAACACACCAAACAAAAAAGTTTGGTCTAGTTGTGGAGAAGAGCTGTGACTGTATACACTGTATTACTTTGATGAGATATTTACTAACTGAAGTGGGGGGAAGTGAAGACTGAATAAAAACATTTTTCATTCTCACTGGACAGAGGAGGAATAAATGCTGCTGGTTTACATAAGAGAAAAATTGAAGGCCACAACTCACCCTACTGGTGAGATCATCTTGAGCTAAACAATCACATTTTATGTGGTATCACATGCTTTTTCAGTCATGAAAAAATCTGGGGCTTTTTAAAAGAAAAGCAGAATGAAAAAACCCCTGCTTTAGTAACTTCCATGGGTTTGCTTTCTTCTCAAGGTCAAATTCAGAGTCATCTGCTGTTTGTCTTTTCATTTAATAATATCCTGAAATAAGTAACTGGGAAAACAAAAATAGAACATACATCAGTGAAAAATACTGTGTACAGCAAATCCATTTTGGCAGGATGGGAATTTATAACCAGCTCCATTTAGCACCTACCTACTGTTTCTCATTCATTCCTGCTGTCTCTGTCCAGAGTCTAACAGAATTTTCTTCATACTGCTGCTTTGTCTAAAACACTTTCCATGCCTCATTCACTTCCCTCATTCAGTTGCCATCACTTTTCCACTGTAGCAGGATTTTTTTTCCTCTCCTTGATTTCTGCCTCCAAATTTCTTTCTCCCTATGTCATTATTTAAGCTGTATGAATACCAACTAGTGAGCTTAAGGTTTAATATGATTTAACTTAAAATACAAGGTTTAGTCAAAAGTCTATGGAAATGAGAGCCTAAAGCTAAATATTTAATAGTGGCATTACAATGCAATATGTACAAATAGAAATATATGTGTTATAAATATATGTACATATAAATGGCAGTGAGCTAAAAAAAAAACCCAAAACTTCTGAGGTTAGAAATCTTATGTGTAAAACTGCAGTGTTGCTTGTTCCTTGTGTATCATTTCAGACCAGAGGTTAAAATTTTGTTTGAGAGGTTGTGAAATTTTAAAATACATTTTAATTTCCGGAATGAGACATAAAATTGTCATAATTCCCCTCAAAATAATTTAAAAATAATTGCTGCAGTTTGATAAATGAAATAATCTCTGTTCCTCCCCACCCCCTTAATAAAAAACAATGGTTGAAATAAAAGCCTCTTTAGAAAAAGATACTAAAATGTTATTATATAAAATATGAGGAAATTAGGTTTTTTTTAAACCACTATGGTCTTCACTTCCTTTTTCAAGCTTCAGCTCAATGGCAGTGTATGATCAATGTTTCCACACAGTTGTCAATTCTTCTAAAGTTCTCTCTGCCGTCTTCAATTGATCTGCTTATTTTAAGGACAGGGAGGTGGAGGTGCTAAAATACAGTACCACCTTCTTGGAAGTACTACTGGATCAAAAAAATAAGAACATAATCTCTCAGTATTAGATGAACAGTCTTTCTCTTCATTTAATTTGGCTTTCCCAGAAAAAAATCCAAACTTCTATGAGCCCTCCAAACAACCAGGATACCTCTAGTATGTCACATATCCCCTAGAGAGCTGCAATCCAGCTGTATCCTGAGCTTCACATTTATTTGGAACTCTTAGCATTCCCAACATCTTGACAAACTGTTTTTAAAGGTTGGACATAAATTAGTGGAAGATATTAGGTTGTATCTTTTTTATCCATATCTTTTTTGTTTAGTTGGTTTGGTTTTATAGGTTTGTGGGTTTTTGTTTGGTTTGTTTTTTTTGTGTGCTATCTTTCTTCAGTCTAACCAGACTCTTCCCCATGTGTTCTGTGTGAGTAAGATCAATGGTTTAAGATGAGGACAGATCAGAAATGAAGGGAATCTTTTTGGTAAACCATCTCTTGCAGCTGCCCCTGAGCCCACTCCTGTTCTCCACCGTCTTTCTGGTGAGATGTCTGGCTCATCCTGCCATCACACATATCCCAGTGCCTCACCACAGAGGCACCAAATTCCTTGTCAAACTACATTTGGGAACCTGTGCAGCCAAGAGCAGTTGGAATAAGAGCTTGGACAAGGAAACTCAGCCCTTTCTGAATCTGGGGGACACTTTGCTGGCAAGGAAAGCCAAGTTTGGCTGCTTTGTGTCTCCAACATGTGAGATGGCTACAACAGGAAGAGGTAAATCTGTCCAACATGTTTAATGTCAACAGACTATAAACCATTAAATGCACTACCTGGGATTATAATGCCTTCAGTATTGTCAGATAAATATGATGCTTTACAGGTAAATTTTCTTCCTGAGAATGAAAACGCAGGTCTAGTAACTAAATGGGACACCTTTAGCAATATATAATCTAGTGTTCCATCATACACCTTTATTATTTCCCCTATAATTAGGATTTTAATCCTTGTATTTGTTCTTTTTAAAAGCCTATTATCACTGCTAGGCATTCCCACTGATTTATTGATTTGTTATGTATATCAGGAATGGCTCCTGAGGAGTATAATAATGAAGGAGAATGTTATTTAATTCTATACAAATATTTAGGGATGGAGCCAATATTGTTGTGTAGCTTTATTATGAGAAGCCCTATTTCTTCCAATATCGATGTTACCTTACAAACCTCCTCATCTGCTATGAAGAGAAAAAGATTATTAGAACTGACATCAAAGCTATTATATTTCTTGTAATTATTTCTTCTTGAATTTCTGGTGTGACTTCCACTGAAAACCTGTTTGCCCTGTTAGTCTGGTGGCAGTTTAAACAAACAAGTTTCTTCCTTCAATACTGAATTGTCAAAACAAAACTGCTATTAGACATTTAAACAAGATACCTGATATTCATTTTATTCTTCTCATCAACAGGAGACATTGGCAGATATCTTCCTGGGGCCTTGCATTAGGCATGAGGTTTAACAGATGTACTGACATTTTCATCAAATTGAAATCCCTTCTTCCTGTCTATGCATAAGGATTTTTTTCATAGTCAGTTCCAGGGTTTTCCTGGTTTGGGAAGAGATAAGAGTATTTAGAAAATAATGGGAAAAAAATAGATAGAAGAAAGAAAACCTAGAGAGAAAAAAAAAATACATTTCCAGTGGGCTAACAAGCAGTGCTATGTTTTCCTACTCACTATATAATTTGGCATTTATCTTTTACAAGAGATGCTGCTTTTTTTTGTAAGCATAAATTGCTTTCTCTGGGGTTTTCTATTAGAGGTAAGGAAAGGGAATAGCATGAAAGGAGCATGTATGTTTTATAAATTATGTGGGTTTTTTTCTAAAGAGAGTTGTAATAACCTCCGGTCACATGTGGCAGCAATGCATTTTCCATATGTTTAATGTATATGTATGTCTATGTTATGTGTAGATGCCTTTTTTATTTTTTCATTTAGTTTTGGGTTATATTCACATTAAATGTCCAGAAGGAAAATGCAGGATGCCGCAGGAGCTGATTCAGTGGGTGGTACTCTTCCTTTGGAGTCACAACCAAACTGATGCCTCTGAATGTGGCTGTGGAAGGAAACATCTGAATGAGAAAGAACGTTCCAGTCTGTCAGTAGGGAAATTATCCATGTTGTAATAAGCTGAAAATATGTCAGTAATAACAGTAAATTAATTTAGTCTCGTATAAACCCCCCCTTTTAAAGAGGTTTTAAAATCTCCACGACTGGAGAGATTGCTTTCTTTTGATCAACTGAGGCATTAAAAATAATTTAAAAGTTTGTAACATTGTAAAAATGTGTGTGAAATTTTCTGTATTTGGACTGAACTCTGGGCTTGTAGTTTTAATTTAAAAAAAGCTAGGAGCAGATGCCCAGATGCAGATCTTGGTGTGTTTGTGATAGAGGGCAGAGGACTCTCAGAGCAGGAGCAATCTCAGAGCTTTCCATTACTCTGATTCTGGAGAGTGTCTTTATCATGCAAATATTTGCTCGCAGGTCTTACTCATTTTCTTACAGGAACTCAAAACCTGCTCACAAGCAGCTGCTAAAAATAATTTTAGTGTAGCAGTCACCGAGGTGGCTTTTCCTGTCTTTGCGGATGCAGCCATAGTGACCTGCGTGTTTATGATGCACATGAGCTGGCTGTGAAAATGATGGCCTTGCAAAAAGTATCCAGACTTCACCTTGAAGAAACACATCCAATAAAGCAAGACAGATAATTGTAATACTGTACTATCTGGCATCAGGCAAGCACTGATGAAAAATCAATTAAAACTTCGTGACTTCATGTCCAAATACCCCCTTCAGCTTAGTTTAAACTTTTTTAGAACTAGTCTTGAGAAGGGATCTTTATCACATTAGACAATGTGTATGAGGTGTGATCCATTAAGATATTATACATCTTTTTCTTCAATTTAAACTATTTCCTCTGGAGGTGTATTAGTAATAAATTACTGGTAAGGAAATCTTTCCCTAAGGATGAAAAGTTCAATTTGCATCTTTACGACAACTTTTGTCATTAATAATTGTTATGGAACTGCCTGGTGTCCATAGTTTCACAAAATCGACATTTGGACTCTAAATAGAATTCCTGTAATGCTGGTAGATGCTCAGATATGAAGGCAAAGAGAGCAGAGGCAGCCACACAGAATGACTGATCTGACAGGATATCTGTGAATTATTATATGAAGGAAAACAAGAATGCTTATCAAATAAAATATTTACCTTCATGTTGCAGGCAACTTTCTATAAATGCTGTATTTCAGTATCATTCCAGGGAGATACTTAATAAAATGAATCAAGATATCACAGGATGTGCTGGCAGTACTTCATGAAAGTCAATGTACTAGGCTCAAGTAACCTTTCCATTGTACACATGACCTGAATATCTGTGTTTAGTGTTTATCACATCCCTGAAAGATGAAGTGAACCCAAAGATAGACATTTTCAGGTCCTCCTTTTCCTGTTATCACTATATACAATAATGAGATATTGAAACTGAAGCCAAATCTACATTTCCAAACCTAAAAGGGAATAAATCAGGCTATTTAACAAAATACTTATGCCAGTAAAAAGTCTATGGTGAGGGTGAGAGAAGGCCTTTCTGAGTCAATAATCTTGGACAAGCAATTAGCACCACAAAATGTAGATAAAAACAAGTCTGAGAACATGGTATAGCCAGATATTTGTGTCACCACTATGCAAAATTAGCCTTGATTTCTCAAAATGTCTTCTGATTTGCTTGGAAGCACAGGTTGCCTTAAAGGTAACTGAATATAACTGGTGACATTTCTGTGAATAACTTGACTGGAATTATTTGACATTCAGTGTGAGGTTTGTGTTTGTCTAGGAGAGGAAGATGTGTACATCTGTGCTTCTAAAAAGCTCTGATGTGTGCCAGTCATCGTGGATTGTTGAGCTGAACAGAATCTTAGCTCACTTGGTGCTGATCTGTTAAACCTGGAGGCACGGATTATGTGCAGAGCGACAATTATCCACAGACTCAGAGGGTTATTTTATTAATCCAAGCCGTGGAGCTGAGTGTTTTTTGCAGGTGCACGTTGTGTCCTGTAACAGTCACCGTGCTGCCCGAGCTGCAGGTTCCCTTGTATTTTTATGAAGCTGAGTGTAATTTTAGGAATTGTTTCTCTGCACCTCCAGCTTGATTCTGCAGACATTTCAGGCAGTTTGTGGGCTGTGATGTCTCATTGCTCATTTGGTCATTGCCCAGTTTACTGCGCTCATGGGAAAGGGAAGAAACAATGGGTTCGGTATGTCAGCTTTAGAAAGGTGATGGATGGTGCTGATGCATCAGCCTGGCTTGAAGTGCTTGCTCAGCAACTTGGTGGTTAGGGCCAAGCAAAAAAATGGTGAGAATGCTCCTTTCACATTAGCATTTCTGTTCCAAATGGATCTCAGGTACGTCTATGGAATGTGACAAGGGCTCAAAGCAGTTTGTAATGGGTTCTGTAACTGTAAATCTCTATTACGGCACTCTTTGATTTCTCCCAGTGCCCAGTAAAGAATGTTCTCTATTAATTAGAATTTATTATATTTAGAATTAATTCTATTAATTAGAATGGAATGGATTCCTCGGTTCCTTCCTTGGTTCCTTCCTTCACGGTGAGCTACTTTATACTGTGCCTGAAAATCTGTGCAAAACTGACATGGAAAAATGGTGGTTGTGGGGCTGGGCAGGAAATAAGAAGTTGTTTAAATTAACAACTTCTGGACTTGACAGTATTTTTGTGACACTTGATCATAGCCAGGAGCTACAACACAAACCCAGCAGACTTGAATCTTATGAAAGAAAGGACTAAAAGCAAGTCTAATTAGCTTTCATTTTAAAAGAGGGAAAGAAAGAAAGAGAAGTTTACAGGCACACTTTCCTTCAGGACATTCCACACTGAAATGTTTACAGCCTGTAAGTTAATAAAAATAGACAGATACAAACAAGGCCATCAATATAAGCCTTGTTGAGTAAGAAGGGAAAAGCTCACCCTGAAATTGATTGAACCTTTTTGTTGCATTTATTTTTCTATCTTGGAGAGAATATAGTTATATTCAGCTCTCAGACATGGCTCATATGGGTTGCATGTGGGATGAACTATTGTCAAACTGATATTTTATCTTTTGTCCTCCTGTTTGTCTTTAACTGGTCTGCAAATTTATTTGAAATTTCCTGGGTTGGCTGACAACAGCATCGTCCAGTGAAAAGATCTTTCCTTGCTCTGACTTAATCTAAAAATGCTGCTCCCTCTAGTCAGCTTGAGTTAGAAAAATGACAACAACAAAACCTCCTCCATCCCCCAAAAGGCAGCTTTTCCAGTGACACAACAAGGGTCTGCTCCTTTAAACAGAGAGAAAAAATATGCTGGAAAGTGGGAAAGGGAAATGTAGTTCTTTCCTGGATGGTCTGATGTTCAGAAGGTGAATGTTATTCTTGCTTCCCAAAAACTGCAGCACTGTTCTTGCTTTTCTTGTTTTCTGTTTCTTGTTTTTATTTTCCCTTTTCCCAGTTCAAAGCAGGGGGAATCTTTACACAATCTTCATTCCCGTACTTTTCTTTTGACCAAAATTACTATTTCTTTTCATTTTCTGTTTCCATTGTTTTGGGTTTTTTTTCTAATTTCCCAGATCTCAGCTTTGAAGTCAAACTCGAACACCCAAATCTTTACCAATTTCCATATTTTTGTAAAAAATGTTGTTGTATTGTTTCCATTTCTATGAAAAAGTGTGCTGCACAAAATATGAATTATTTTGCATCCATTTCCTGCAACTAAGTCACCTCAGTTGATGCCCCCAAGTTTTGGCAAAAATTTGATACGTTGTTTGTGTCTTTTTTTAAAATTTATTTTTTTTAAATTTTTGCAATCCGGAAAGCTGAGGTTTGGAGGAGTAACAAAAAACTTTGAAACAGAAGCTCTCTTAATGTGATTAGTCATTTTGTTGCAGAATTATATGCAGTTACCAGTGAAAACATCATTAAATGTAATGCTTGGGTGGCTTCTGCACCAAACAGGTGACCAGGACAGAGAAGAGAAGCAGTTTTGCTTTGTTTGTAACAAAAGGGCTTCTGATCTGCATTTAGCTACAATTCACAGCTGTAGTTTATTCCTCGGTGCTCCTTTAACAGAGGGACCAAGAGATTTGAACTCAGCTGGTGATGTGGCTCTAGAAATACTGTATCAGTGCTAAAGTGTCTTTGCATTGCTTTTATTAAACAAATACTGCTTTGGAAAGTAAAGCTCTCATCTGCTTCCCACTGAACGAGTTTAAAAACCATTTTCCTCCTTTTCTCTAAACTCTTACTGTGCCAGACATGCAGTTCTCCCCACTGTGATGTTCTGCAAAAGAAGCCTATTAATTGAGGATGTTTTCCAGTATTGCCAAAAGGTCACTACAATCAATTATGGAGAATATTTGTAAAAGAGAAATCTTGCCTATAAAGCAATATATCCTGAGTGTCTAATTTGTTCACTGTAATAAGGCCATGCCTACTTATTGATTAATCAATCTTTGTTGTCTCTTTGCTGATTTTATCAGGAAGTCTCTTAATGTAATGGAATATCATATACTGAGTTGGATTGCAAAATTTTTTATTTCTATCATTATATTGTCTGTGTTCAACCTGAGGAGATGATTTTTCCAGGACAGATCATTCTGATTTGTTATGGCAAGACTATAACTGAAAATGGAAGCATATTTGGATTGGAAACATGACTAGAAACATGACTAAGGTTATCAACACAGAATTTTTTCTGTTTTGATCCAATTTGTAAATTATTACCTGATGTATTCCATTCAAAAGTCTTAGTGTTATGCAATTATGCTACATTGAGATATGCCATGCAGGAGTATAATTGAGCAAAATCAAACTTATGTTGTATGCCAAAAAAACTGGTTGTAGATAAATTCAAAGTGTTTCTCAGGCTATATTTAAAAGTGTAACATTTGGCTACTTTTTAAAATCATATGAAGGAAGCCAAGCATATTAAAATTAATTCATCTTCATATGCCTGATATAATTAAGGTTTTTATCTTGTCATAAATCTTAGTGTGATTTGTAGGACAGAGTGGTGGCAGGAGTTATGTACCCAGAAAATGGTTTAAGTTATATTATAATTATCATTATCTCTGTTGGCAGGAGTGCATCATTTCCACTAAATAACATGCCTTATTTCACTGTGACTCCATGATTCATTTCTGTTCTTTTGTACTGTATTTGATGTAAATGAGCCACATTAACTGCCCCCCTGCCTCACTTTGTGCATATTTAAGGATTTAAAGTGTCTCAAAAATCCATTATCACTCTGTGACAGAAAGGTGAGAAAAATGTGTGAAAAGCTCATAAACAGGTAGAAGGAGAACATGTCTATCAGTTAACTTTGGACAGGTGTGAGACATCTAAGATTTAATTTGGAATTCGTGTTGAAATTCAAATAAAATAATGGTATACTTTAAACCAAGGAGAAATAAAGAATTTGTGATGTTAATGCTCTGTGTTATATTTGCAAAGAAACGACGGTTTTCTTAAAACATTTAAATTTTCCAAGAAATGAGTACTTCATGATCTGCGCTTGAAATATTCAGTGGGACCAGAGAATCAAAAGGAAAACATGAAAATAATTTTCCATTTACCCTTACTTCAGTAAGTGCTAAAATTTAAGTTCCTCTTTTTGCTGTATAAAATGCTCATAGCATGATTTATCATGATGCACATCTCACTGTGAGTGGCAAACCAGAAAGAATAAAATAGGCTCTAATTATGCAAGTAGTTTTGCACACATAACTCCTATTTGCATCACTTTTGTACACTAGAATTTATTGTCATATATAAGGAGTATTAAAGATAAAGAACTTCAATGAGAGGATGGTTTTTATGAAAGCAGTGGTACCATATATCAAAAAAGCCAGCCTTGGCATCCACAACATGTGTCATGTCTGTAGTGCTTTCAAATTACAAAGCAATCTTTTTACCAGAAGGGTACTTAACATCACAAGTTCTACTAACACATCCATGGAGAATAAGAATGTAACAGTTCTCTCTAAAATTTTAATATGTATATGGATTCTCAGTACATTCTGGAATGTGGATTCAGCTTTTCCGGCTCTGGAAATCTAATGTTCAACATATGGACACCTGCAGTTTTACCACGGTAAAATTTTTGTGCTTTTCCCCAGGGAAAAATCAAGGTATCAGAGATGGTTTTTTTGTTTCCACATGCTATGTAGATTAAATACGTGACGTGCAATTTAAATCCAGAAGATTTTTGGCACTGATAATGATGATTTGAAAGATATCATAGCACAATTTTAAAACTCATTTATGTGGCAGTCACTGTTGTTGAAAATATAGCCTCTTTAGGGTGGCATCATTGTGATTTATCTCTGAACCGGTGACAGCCAAAAACTCAGCTTCTCAGTACTGACCCACTTTGGGAATGATGCAATGCTATCACATTGCTCAGTCCTAGGGAAACTGAAGTGGTGAAAGGGCTGTATAATTTTGCTGTCATTACTGCCAAAACCAGGACAAATCATCAATGTCTCTACAGAGGGAAGAAAGAGGAAAGAAATATTCTCTGAATTTTAACAGTAAGGACTGAAAAAAGAAAATTGGAATAGTGTCACTAAAATGCCCTACTGCATCTTAGCATCATTAAATTTCTTCCAATGTTTAAGTGGGGATATAAAATTTACATAAGTAATATATAAGGTGGTCCACAAAAACACCATTAAAGAATAATAAAGTAGAATAAAATATCCCTTCAATTGCCAAAATACAATAAAATTCAATTTCTTAAACATAATTAAAGCATGGGGAAATAATGCTTTATACAATAAATACAAACTAGTCCCCACAATTCTCTTAAGAAAAGTGTTGGGGTTTATTCCATTTAAATTATTTGTCTACTATATCTTAAATAATAACAAAGTTTACTGCCATGATCTATTTAGCATTTCTCATCATATTTTGAACTGTTTACTGTGTAGAGTTCCACCACAGCTTTTTATGTCACTGCCTCGAGGAGAGCGTTTTGTGCCATGTGGGCAGCTGGGTGATGATTCCCAGCAGTTTCCCCCAACAACATCCTGGACTCTGGTGTTATGCTGACTTAAAGGAGCTTGTGGAAATGCCTGTCTCTCTGAGTAGAGGAAGTATACAGACAGCCCTCAGACTGACAAAGGAAGTTCTCAAATAAAGGTGAGAAATAACATCCTCATGTGCTCAAACTTTCCTCTTGTGGATTCCCGTGCAAGCCGAAGTGGGGTGGTCAGACTGGGGTGGTTATCCTGAGTGAACTCTGGAGCAGGCTGGAGCAAAATCAGGTTCAGACTATGGAAACTTGATATTAGCATAAACTGAAATACAAAGTATGCACTTGACAGCTTCAGTTACTCAATTACAAGATATTGGAGAATTTATGAGCTAAGTGCCAAAGGTGAAAAATTATGTTCTCTGTGTCACTGAGAGTGCAGTAAACTGTCCTGTGAGCTCAGCGTGTGCATTACTTTGATGCTGAGTGATTTGAATGATTTATTTATCTAGTGGCATGTGGATGATTCGAAACCAGTTCAGTCACATATATGTACAGGTATTTTAGGTGTTCCCAAAGGTGGGGAGCAGCATTTTAGTACTGTGCAACATGACAGTGATGACAAATGCATTGGCTGGCTAGAGAAATGCTGACTGTAGTCCCATTCACCATGGGATTTGTGCTCTTGTAAAAATGAGAGTGGGCTTGGGTGAGTCCATTGATTGTAATCACTCAGAGCAAAGTGACAAAGCAGGGATGAGCTGTGTTCCCCATGCAGAGGAAGGACACATTTCAGGGAGAGAGGTCCAGAAGGTGCTAGAGATCTTGCAGAAGGTTTGTACCTGTCTTGCAATAACCTTATTGAAGCTGACATCCTGTGGATGCTGAACTTCCACTCACTTCAATGTCTTTTTTCCAGGTGTACTGAGGAAGGTGGCTGTAGTTCAAGGCCCTAAGTTGCCTTGATATTTTGCATTTATTAAGACCTCAAATACAGTCGTCAGTGTTGAGACTGGTCCAAGTCCACACAGGAAGAGAACTTTGTTTAACATGTTGTTTTCTACATTTTTTGTAGAAAATCATTACTTGATGACAAAATAATTTAATGCTTTTCCAGTAAATTTACTACAGATTTGGTCAATGTGTATTAGAAAAAAAATTCTATTTTCACTGTAGTAGTACCTTAAGATATTGCAGTCTTAAAAACTCTTTTTGCATGCTCCTTATTGCATCAAAGGGTTGCATAAAGCAGGAATGCAAAGGGAAATAAATTATGTTTGTCCTCCAGGGCCTCCAGTCCATTTACAGAATGTGTTTGTGTGCACTACTGAGGAGGTTAAGCAGTCTCCTAAGGTTTGGCTGTTGCTAACCAAGGTTCTTGGGTGTCTTGCTGGAGCATCTGGTATAAAGTTATTAATGGAGGGAGGCCATGAGCTTTAAAAAAATCAAGTTGTTTGACTCAGTGTAATAATTTCCTTGGGTATTTTAACTTTTTTTTTTTCCTCAGAAGAGGTAATTAAAGGTACATGACACGAAAGAATATTAGCATCCTAGTTAAACTTTACAGGTTTTGATAAAACAGCCTGACCTTGTCATATTTTTTCTAATTCTAGTTCATTGAGATATAACCTCAGCAAAGTAAGTTGTAAGTAAAATCTGAATCAACAGCGGCAGTAGATTTATTGATGCTTTTTATCAATACCTTTGGACAATTCCTGAAGAACTCTAATTATCTTAGTAAACAAAGTCTTTGCAAATGGCAATTTTGTGATTGATCATTTGGTCATTTGATCATCACTCTTACCTTGCAGTCTGAAGCGGAAATCTAAGGAGTAATTCTGAAGCTGAGCCCTTTGAAAGAAGTCTTTGAATATGCATTGTTCTTTCAAAACAACTTCTGAAGCATTAGAAGCATTCAGAAGCAGACAAATTTTGGCATTTCCTCAATCAAGGGGAGACTTGCATGTGTCTGCTCATACTACACCAAATTCCTGAGGAATTCAAAAAACTTGATCAAGTAAAATATAATTGTACCACACTGCCTTTTTCTAGAGCTACATACAGACCAGAAGTGTTTCTACTCAGGCAATGGTTTTCTGAAGAGATCATTAACTCAATCTCCAGTGAGAAAACTGCCTTCTTTCACAAACCTGAGTAGGCTGAAAGACAAGGATAAAAATGTGGATTTTAACTGGCAATTTCTCTGAGATGATAGAAGATAAATCAAGCCACTGATGACAGCAGAAAGTTGAATTCTCAACTGTTTTTGCCATTAGCAAGTAATATTTTGTGCTGTTGACATGATAAGAATAGAAAGCAGACAATGAAGCAGACTTATTAAACACCTATGGGTGATAAACCAGATTTCATCTCTGGTTTTGGGACATAGTTGAATTCCACTTGGAATAAAGAATTCTCATGGAGTCTTGTAAATCCACTAAAATATCAACTATGGTAGAGGTTAAAATGGATTTTTTCCTAATTTATGGCACAAATTAACATCTTCTAAAAGGTTCACTTTGCATTGTTAAGAGTTACAATGGAAGATAAAAGAATTACTTATTTAATCAGAATCCACTCTTGGCATTGCTTTTTCTGTCTGTAAGAACATGACAGAAGGAGTCAGCTCGTGTCTATAAACTGGGAAAATGAGATCGGTGTACTTGTAAGGAATCTAAATTGTCAGCTTTGGTGGAGGATGGGATGCTCCCAATCCAGCTAGATGACAAGAGCAGTGTTCCAACCCTCAATCCATCCCCCGAGTATCTGTGGTGAGCTCAGAGTAGCTGCAGACCCTGGAATGCAAAGCAGGTAAGCTCAAAAATCAAACTGACAACTCTGAAAATGCTGCTATAGAATCATGTTTGTGTTCCTTGCTTTAGTGTTGTCTGCTTTATATAGTCAAGACCTGTCAAGTTGGGGTTTATGGAAAGTATATTTACAGAAAGCAACAGGAAAATTTTCACCACAAAAATAAAGTTTTCTGTGTGAAGAAGTACACTTAACTGGTTAGGTAAGATATACTTTCTCATTATACTCTTCTGTCTTATAGACAACTTATTAATGAAGAAATGGAATGTACACACTTGACAATTGTGAATGGGACATCTGTGACTCATTCATTTAGTCTTACACTTGGTAGCTCTTGACCTCTCCCTCTCAGTTCACTGACAAAAGCTACCATTTATTATCTACATAGAGGTTATTATAAACCAAAATTTATCAATTTTGCCAAAAAGAAAACATTTTCCAGTGTGGAATATTCTTTTCAACTGGAATTTTTATCTTAGCATCATTAAATGTGTTAATGTCTTCCAAGTGTCCCAATTTATTAAGAAATTAACTGAAAAAATGATTAAGGACATGGATACTAGATTGTGGCACATTTTTTTCTTTTAACTCAATAATTCCTAAGTTAGTGTTCATGATATATTTGAGCAGTGGACTTGGAGGTCAGAATTCTCTTCTGTGTTGTGTGGGAACAGTGTACAGGACTGGGCTTGCAACGTGGGGAATGAATCCCAGGAGGTCGAGGCAGGGAGACAAGACAATGTTAAACCTGAATAAGAATGAGGGATAGCCAATTCTGCAAGTGCTGAACTTTTGGGGGGTTTTGAGTTTGGTTTTTTGTTTTTTTTTTTTCATTGATGAAAACCGTAGTGATTTCTGATCAAAAGCCTGAATTTGGAGGAGAGCTGCCATGTAAATTGTGAAGTTTGTGAGCTACAGGAAAGCTGCTTTTGGCTCTCTGGCTCCTTCTCAGCCCTCAGCCTGTCAGTGGTGCAATAAACTGCCCCCTAGCTGCATGTAATCTCTTTACAAACAGCAGCATCACAGTCCTTGATCTGGGTGTCCTTTTAATCTCTGCCTCCCCACCAAGCCTCCCCAGATGCTCTGGGGTGTGAAGATTCTCAGCCTCCATCAGTTTATTGCCCTGGCATGACCTGAGGTTTCCATGTGGGCCTGGCGCAGCCTGTGTAGCACCCATGAGGCCAAAAGGGACAAAGCTGTGCCTTTGCCCTCCAAAGCCTGGCCTAATCTCTAGTACTAGCAATTTGCTTAAATGCTGACTATCAGGTTTAAATGACCTCTCATGGTAAGCCTGTGCTCATTATCAAACAGAAAATAGTTGATGGTAGATGGGCTGGGGAAGTTGTGGGGCCCCAAAGGGCTGTCTCCTCCCTCCTGGGCCTGCACAGGGCAGGCTTTTCTCCCTCACCTTTCCCTGGAAGGGATGGTGACACACAGATGAGGTTCACAGTCACCATTCCTGGACCTCAGCTCTGTGGGTGAAGGGAAATCTGTGGGGTCAGGTGCTCCAGCAGGTTTTCAGGTTTCCCCGGTCCCTCCTCCCTCTCTCATGGGGCAGCCCTTAGAGTAGCCCAGAGGCAGTGGACACCCTTGGGGGACCCCATGGCACATGGACACTGCATATGTGGGTGAAGCAGGACTGTACAGCATGGCTGCTCTCCAGGGGAGTTACTGAGGCACTGTCCCCTGTGTTTTAAACTGCTTTTTCCCTGTGGTTCACTTGGTACTCTTGAGCCATTTTGGATGGGATCATCCTCCACCTGCTTTGGCCTTTATCTGCACAAGAGATGGCATGAAATTACTGTTTTGAACATGCAGCCATTCTAAAGCACGGGCTTGTCACCAGGTAAGTTGTAGCATCTTTTCTTACACAGTGGATGAAAAGAGCAAGAGAAAATGATGCCAGCAGAGTACCCCTGTGCCTGGCTGGGCTGAAGCAGAAGCAGCAAAGTGCTCATGTTAGCCTCGTGCTCCCCACGAAGGATGTTTGAGGCTGGCCACCATGCCTGGGGAAAGTGCTGGCCCCAGGAGCCGCAGGGGCCGGTCTGGCCAGGCACCCAGCTGAGTTCAAACCTGGAAGCGCTGGAGGCATGTGGAGAGGAAGAGAAAGAAAAACACTGACCGCCCCAGCATGCTGTAAGTAAAGAAAACACTGGAGGGCTGTTGAAATATTCGCAGAGGATTAGCACAATGTTACTGTGTTTAGCACAGGTGTTTCTGTAGCTGTGATACATTAGGAAAATTTACAATGTTCAGTGACTCACACTTTCTCCATGTAGTGTGGTAGTTTATTTTCCTGAGCTAGAGTACAAAGTGAGGAGGAACACCTGCTGGTATTTTGGCTTTCCTGTAATGTCTGAGCTTTTGTTTAATCTAGGTGTGCTTTTTTTTTTTTTTTTTCTTTTTCTCTGACTGCATTGAAGCGTTTTAGCGCATAATGTTTAAAAGGAAACTGATTTCACCAGAGGCATGTAGAAATATTCCGTTCTTTATATTTCTGTGGTATTGCATTCCATAAACTACTATCAGTAGAAAATTTATGGACATTTCTCTCAATACTTTCTTTGGCTTTACTTTTAGGCTGCTAGTTAAATGGCCAAAATTTGAAAACAGATCTGTATGCTGTGTATTGTAGCTCCTTTTAAAATTTTATCAGAAACTTCTGTTTCAATGTCCTATGCAGTTGCATATGGTCCAAACTAGTTCCACTGCAAAAGTATACCTAAGAAAGATCCTCCATACTGTTAAAAATTCAATATTGATAAGAAATGCTTATTTGGCTTGTTTCTCATGCTAAAATTAAGGAAGAAAAGTGAAACTCTATAGAATAAATGTAGAAGCTTAAGACAGATCAACTTATTACTTAAGAAATATTCTTAAAAGGAATAGCTCTGGGTTAATACCTTTTCATAAAATTAATTATAAATTTCCACAAAGAAAACAATGACTTTTTCTCCCAACAGGTATACAAGATGGTGCACAAGCAACTGAAACTATTCTCTGTTGGATGGGCCTTGCTGCTGTGTGAAGGAATGAAAAGCGGGTAAAAGTGTGAAAAAGTAAGGGAACACAGCCTGATACTCTGTCCCAGTGGAATACTCAAGACTGGCATTGAAGGGAAAAGTAAACCAACATTACTAAGACTTACCAACTGAACAATTTGATCTCAAAATTTTTGAATGTTCTTCTAAGATTAAAACTGCAGTTTAGGGGATCTATACCGTCTGTAACTTATAGACTCAGTATTTGCCCTGGTTTCTTTCCTCTAATTTCTTTGTTACATCTCTTCCTTATCAGATTAATATTTATGTTTTCAAAGGAGCATAATAAGAACCCTGAATTTATGGTGTGGGTGAGTTACTGTAGCACCATTATCTTTAGAATTCCCTATATTGTGTGCTTGATTTTTTGGACTTTTTCCATTGGCTATGTTGTATAAAGTACACTTTGCATGTTTATTTTGAGTTGCAATACCTGGATTGTACCTCCTTATTTTCCACTTTCTCACTTGTTTTCTCATTCATTCTCTTGGAGCAGTTAAGGACATTTTATTGGAATACATGGAAGCTGGGTCAGATGTAAAAATGCAATTTCTCTGAATTTTTGATAGCTGACAGCACTTTGTTCATAGGGCCAGACACTAGAGGGATTGTTTATAATTTTCTATAAGTGTATATATAGGAACAGCTTATAGGCAACAGGCAGGCACTTGTGTTCAGATGCATTCCACATATGTTCAGTAACCTTACTTACGTGAATTGTTCCTTTTGTGGAACAAATGCAAATGGACGGAATTTAACAGAAAAAAAGTTTTCCTTGGGCTTATTCAGGGGTTCTACAAAGCAAAAGGAAAACACAACAGACCCAAGCTACATTAAAGGGGATCAGAGACATACATTAAATTCCTTATGTCTTTTTACTTATGCAATTGTGAATTATATTCCTGTTGCATTTGTAATTAGAGGGCAGAACAGATGGTAAAGGCTTGTTCTAAAGTAATGTGTCTATTAAAATTATCCACATAGCTAAACTGACTGTTGACTCAAACAGGGTTTCTTAGCCATTAAAATACCCTGTGTAAAGATATGTGCTTGATTATTATAGCTCATTACATATATATGCATATATACAGAAACAAATCTAGTCTATATTAGTTATATGCTGTATATGCCTTTAAATGTCACTTATTACCATAGTGAAGGAAAATGAAGCCTGATTCTATAAAAAGCCTCCACGTGGGTAGACAAGACGTGCTGTTGTATGGTCCTCATGTATCATTTGTTTTCTTTATCTCCAATTTTAGCTGGAGCTAAAGTGTGAAGATAAATTTATCAGATGAGGTGTTCTGATATAGGACATGACACAGACAGCTATGATATGGTTGTTATTACTCTGCAGAAGCTTGCTTTATTTGTAGTCAGTATATTTGACCTATTATCTCTTGTTTATAGATTTATCTTTTCTCAAGATCTGGAGGTGCTTGTGTTGGCAACCTTTTTTTTTTTTTGCATGCCATCTGTAATGTTTTCCAATATAAGCCATGCACTGAACTGATATTATCTAATAATTTATGATGTCATAAAATTCTGTCCTGGCACCAAACCCCTACATTTTAGGGAGTTAGAAAGGTATGAAATAATGAGAGGAGATGATCTTATTTTTTACAGTTCTTATGGATAAGGTATTTATTCTATAAAACAAATTTATTCTGACATCTGTGTGTTGACTTAAAATGGGTCCTATGTAACATCCCCAAATACATCCCCAAGGCTTGATGACATTTCTCTGACCTCTTTATATCTAAACTACCTGAATCCCTGATTGCTTTCCTGACCTGAAAGCCCCTCTATAATAATGGGTATAAAGGAAACTCATCAGGGTATTTAATTTCAAACACTGAATTTCAGTGAATTACTCTATCGGGGTGTGATGCTTTAGTTCAGAGCTGAGTCTGTGCTTGTATGTGGCTGTACATCCTTAAGATTCTACTGGCCCCATACCAGAGTGCAGTACCTGGTATTTCCATCGTGCCACCAATTCAAGCCAGAGGTGGAAGACAGAGACAATAAATGTCAAGCCTGTTCACTGAGGAGGAGAAATCAGCTCAGAGCATTTTTTTAAAACCAGGATTTGACAGGCAAATGACTAAACATATTTCTTTAGTGATCCAACATTTCTTCTTAACGAGGCAAGTTGTCATTGACTCTGCTTGTTGTCTATAAATTCTGACTGACTCAATCTTCATAATGTCAGACTGGTCAAAGGCATCAGTAAATTACATGAATAAAACATAATACTTGGTAATTGTCCTTAGCTGCTAAGATACAGTAATATCATTTGCTCAACAGCATTTGTCCAAAGTACTGTTTCCTGAATTGGCCATTACTTTTACTTTCCTAAAATGGATGCCATAACCTCTGTAAACACCTTATCTGCTTTGGTTTCATGCATAATGATGTTGCAAAGATGTCGCTGCTTTTGCTCTTCTAATTCTTTCTGATTCTTGCCCATCCTGCTGTGGGGAGGCGCTGAGTGACCATGTGCTGCTTACTTGCAAGTAGGGCTAAGCCACGATGACAAATTGAGCACTTTTCTTTATCTCTGGAAACTTCAAAAAATGAGTTTCATACATCTGGAAAATAAAAAAATTAAGCACAGTTTGCTCTAAG
Source organism: Bombycilla garrulus (assembly GCA_013400315.1). Classification (NCBI taxonomy): domain Eukaryota; kingdom Metazoa; phylum Chordata; class Aves; order Passeriformes; family Bombycillidae; genus Bombycilla; species Bombycilla garrulus. The sequence goes on from VXBU01013524.1 coordinate 702,262, forward strand.
GAGGGCTGACTCTTGGCTGTCTCAGGTACTGCAGAATCCCATTTTCCTTGTGTGTGAATTGGATCCCGTTATGTCCTACTCATAGAAAAGCCAGAAACGAAAATCTAAGAATGCTCTTGGAAATGCCTTCTGCCTTTGGGGACATGTCTGGATTAATGCATGCATTGTGCATAATGCAGTATGATCTTGAGAAAATCAAAGTTAATTTCTGTGATTTGGATCCTTGTTTATAATATATCTATTTAAAAAAAAAATAAAAATAAAAGAGAGAGAAAAAAAGAACCAAGAAGAAGAAACAGAGAAGTATTATTGTCTGCCAGGCACTAAGTTGATTGATAGCATTTCTTTCTTGTCCTTAGACCAAGCTTCTCACATCCAAATATTTTAAATTACATCTGCCAAATAAAATTGTTGTAAAGCAGACCTTTATTTTCCTAGGTTCTTTTGAGAACACATCATCCTAACATGCCCTCTGACAAACTGCCAGGAGAACAATTTTTGACACTGAATGGTGTAGGAAAAGAAATGATCCTATGAGATCTGCTTATAGTTGCTTCCCACCGTGCTCTTTATTCTGCACCTGGAATGTTCTTGCTGGCTATGTACTTACTGCTTTACTGTAATGTACATATCCTCTGATTTCAGAAATATGCCTCAATGCATCCTTTTCCAGTGAGGCAGAAAAAAATGTCAGTCCAACCCGAAAGAAAAGAAATCAAAGCTTAATAGATGACAAGCCACTTTCTAGTTGAAGGACCTCTGAGCAATGAAAATGCAAGACAAGCCACTTTCTAGTTGAAGGACCTCTGAGCAATGAAAATGCAAAGCAAAAGAGAATTTTGTGTTGATCATATTCAGCTCATTTTGCTGGACCAGCAAATATATCAAGCATCTGACCAAATTATAGCAGTTCATTCAATATTTGGAAAGAAACATATAATCTCACCTGCAGTGAGAAGGAAACATGAAACTAATACTGCAAAACCAGCTTTGTTGGTGACTTGCTCAGGTAGATGGAAATCACCATCCCTTTCTCCTTGGGTGGGTATTTCATATCCCTGCACATTTACCTGTGCTGATTCAGAATTGCCATTTCAGAGTTTCTGGTCAGATTCTTACAGTGCTTCAATTTAATTATATTTATTTGTGTGAACTATATTAAGGATCTGACTCATTAAGTGTTCACTTGGCCTGAGTTATATTTCTTCATTTTGATCCAAAATATTGCATATTTTATCTGGTTAACCACAGACCAAAACAATTAGAAATACTCAGATAAAAATCCAGAAGATGCAATGAATGGAATTTCATTTCCTTCTAATCCCCTGTAAAAACTAGTTTAAAGTAGGGTAAACTACAAGTTTCTTTATTCTGGAACAATTATTTATGATATTTGCAAAATATCAGGTATATAGTAACTTCCATTAATTTTCAATTATTTTTAAAGTGCCTAAAAATAGTTATTATCTTACTGCTTCAGATAGTTTGGCACATCTGAGTAGGAGAGCAGATGCTTCTGAGTTTGCAGAACAAAGGGTGACTAATATGAAAGACATTTTTTAAACTAAATGGTCTGATCATGCAGTAACATTTAGCCTAAGTGCTACTCTTTCACCTTGGGTTTTTTAATTTGATTTATCCATCAAAGTATTACACTGAAAAATAATGTAGCTCTGTTGTTTAATTATTGAAGATAATTAAGTATTATAAGAATCTTTTGATCAATAATAATTTTGGACTTCGTTCAAAATCTGAATAAGTTGATATGGTTTGACCATTCCAGAGTTTAGACAGGGAAAGAAATTACATTAGATCAGAGAGTAAATAAGCAATTAGTGCACAGAATAGCTGGAACCAAGCTGGCACTCAGTGAACTGGAATGGATTCAATGATTGCAAGTGTCACCCTGATTTACAGATGTGTTAAATATGGTTCTTTTCTGGTTTCTGTTCTTGGCTAATAAACTAAGATTTTCATCAGAAATTCAGAACCTGTTAGTTTATTCTTCAATGTCTCTAGTCATATTTTTGCAAATAAATTATGCCCAAATTATATTTGAAAAATTAGATTTTAATTCTATTTAGGTATCTATATATCCAAGAACAGATACAAGCTGCTAACTTCACGTTTGCACAATGGTGCACTCATTTGCAAAGCAGAGTCCTCCCTCCTTTACTCTTACGTTTTCCTCCCTCTTTTCCCTCTTTCTCTCTCTCTTTTAACAATTAAATATTCCCCCTCCAAAAACACCACCAGAGTCATGTAGTTCAGTTTAAAATGGCAAACAAGCAAAACCTACATTCACTTCTTTTTTGGGAAAGAAGGTGGGACAAAAAGTGGCTCTACAATGGAGGAGGGCTTCAGTGTAAACCAGCAACATTTTCCATTGATTAAAATATTAAAGCCCAAGAAATGAAGAGATAGATTAATGTGCTCAAATACTAGTGGGTAAAATCAGACAGAATTTCTAAGGGTTCTGATATTGATAGGTCCAAAATACACCATCATTCCATCTATAATGATCAGCTGTGTCAAGAAGAAAAAAATGAACTTATTAACAAAATCTCCCAAGTACTAGAGTATATTTAGTGCCTAGCTGACACATGCTACACATTTTTCTGTGATGTCAATAAAACAATTAGTTATCAACAACTGACTCAAACAATATGACTCAGAAATAACCAATTGCAAGTTCTCAAGGGCAATATATAGATGAGATTCTTCTGATAACAGAGCTGTAGGAATGTTCCATGTATTTCACCTAATGTAATCAACTTGATTTCTGAGAAACCACACAACTTAATTCCTTAATGGGAATTAAAAAGGGCAGAATGGCCCAGTGGCCAACACCCTGGTAACCAGCTGGGAACAGGTTTCACCTTTTCTTCATTAATCTAACAGCTCTGCTGTGAGCTGAAGTAGTACTTTTAAGGCTGTGGAGAGACACTACAGTGTATGGCTTTGAGACTGAATAAATTGCATTCCAGAAGTGTGTGGAGACCTTCAAGTGCTGCTGCCAAATACAGCTGTGAACTGTTCCAAGGGATCTGCAGATATTTCCAAAGATAGTGGCTAACGGGGCTGCAGTCAGTAGTCCCTCAGGAATGGAGGGAATTTTGCCTTTCAGCTCCAGGAGCTGGAATCTGTGCAATATCAGGAATGCAGGTGGAAGAGAGCTTCCTAGGAAAGTGGAAGTCTACTAGGCACATGAAAAACAATATTTTCTGCAAGAATGATTAGGGTCTCATGAGAGCTTTACTGGGGAGAAAACAGCCTGATATTTTCCATCCAAGGCAGGGAGAAGCATAAATGCCTTTTTGTATTTCTTCTTTGTGAGATTAAAATAGTAATTTCTGCTAATTTTCCTTCTGTTTGCAAAACCTTTTTGTTTTGCATATGACATTACCATTGCAGTTAATTTTTCTTATGCTGCGTACTAATGAGAATGGAGACAAGAGGATAAATGAAGCATGGATCATCCTGCTGTTCATCACAAAGTTTGAGGTTCTGACAGAGTTTGTCAGAAGTTTTCAGATTTAGGAACAGTGAAACTTAAATTTGTAGTGCAGAATTTGCCTAAGCAGCTTAAATCCTCTGCCATATAGTTTCTGACATTTTGGTATTGTTGTTAATTACCGAGTTCCTGAAGAAATGCACAAATTTCTGTTTCCTGACTAAAATTCTTTGCTTCCTAAGCCAAGGTGTAACTGCTCAGCTGGTTAAAACTGTTCCCAGGAGAACTGTTTAGTGCTGAAGAGACAGATCCATAAAAACCGGAGCTCTCTGGGAAGAACAAGTTGCTGGTCTCTTATCAGCCCTACAAGAGCAATCAAGCTGCTTTTGGCCCCTTGATTGCAATTAATATCTTAGGAGGCTGAGAACCGACTGGACACCTCAGCAGACTGTGACTTTACCTGTCTTATGTTAAAAGGTATCATATCAGGCTGCTTGGGGCTATAAGTGTGTGAATTTCCTGCAGGCATTCTCCAGGTTCTGGTTCCCAAATCCTACCAGCTATACTTACTGTACTTACCTTGTGCTTCTTGAACATACAGTCCAGCTTACTTTGAGAGAAGAGAAATGAAAAGAGCTAGAAAATCCCATAGCCACACTTTCATCAAGCTCTTTTGCTACTTTTGCCTATGTTCATAGCAAGTTTTAAGGTTCTTGACTTCCAAACAAAGACTTATAACTAAGAGCTCAGGAGACTGGGAGTACCTTGTCCTGCTCAAGCTTTCTGCTGGGACCTGAAAACTGAGCCTCTGAAGAGGCCCTTAACAGTGAGACAAACTGATGACAAAGTCACAGCTGGGAGCTAGAGATCCTCTAAGAGAGCTAGAGAATCTTTCTTAGATATTGAGAAGCTTTAAGGACCCAGGCAAGTCATGGGAATGGTGTAGAACACACAGGCTGTTCAGGTACTGTCTGCAGTCAGTGTTAGAGATGCCACACAATGAGTGACTGTTGAGCAGATGTTTTGTTTTACAGAGCTCATGTACAATTTATCTGTGCATTATGATAATGCTCCATAGCTGAGTAGAATGCCATGGAACCTAACAGAGCAAATTGATTAACTGTGTTAGCACTGGAACAGTAAAAAATCTTGGAATAGCAGGATATATTCCTGCTATTAAAGGTGTCTCTAGGTAGTGTTAATTGTTTTGGTTTAATTCTAAAATTCCATGTGCTACTTGTACAGTTATTTCATTTCAGTTATTTGTACAGTTACAATATCAACTAGCACTATGCATGCAATCAAGCTATGAATTTTGTCTGTTCAGGTGAAACAAGAATGGGAAAGAGTCTTTGATCGAAATGTCCAACATCCCCTCTAATATTCCTACAGGTAATGTCAATAAAAATATCCTGCCTCTTAAGTCCTGAAAATGAGCATATGCTAAAATATTCTGCTCTCTTTGAAGTCTTTGTAAACAGTCATGATTTATTTTCTCTCTCCAGTATCTCCTATGCAAGTTTGTATTTATGTTCTATTTTCTATTTTGAGACAATTAAATTAAAACTTACATTGTTTCATAATTTTAAACATCCATTTTGACTGACAAATCTTGCTGAAAGTTTTTTTTCCCAAAGCTATCATTCACCAAGATATAAAACAACAAAATTTATCAGAATTCCACCTAGTTTCTTTAAATTTTCTTTGGAATTTTACAGCATCTATTAATTTACATTCACTTGTCTCCCTTCATTCTTATGTAATTAAAGGGTTTATTGATTGGTTTCTACTTTTTTCCCTGCTATAATAAAATTAAGTAGAGATAGGAAACACACAGGAAAGCCAGATAAATGTCTTTTACTTTTTACTAGTTAGTACAGAATTGTTCTCTCCTATAAAGTGACCTCCTTAGTAGATGGCAGAGGGTTTTTAAGGCTTCTGCTGAAGCTTACCTCAACACAGGAGTTGTATGATTAGGGCCAGAGTGTCATTACCCCCTGGAAGGGAATTTAGCTCAGGTGAAATGAATAGAAACAGGATTATGTTTACAGAGAACAGGTACACACAAAGTTGTATGTTGTCTGGGTCCTGCCTTCTAATTTGGTTCCTTTTACTGGGCAAGTGTGGGCAGGGATGTCAAAGGTATTACGTAAAAACATAGAAAAACATGAATGGAAAGGAAATTGTAAGATTGTTCCTTGTAACAACAGCTGGAGAGGAGCATCACAAAACCACTGCCCTTTCTGATGTGCTGGACAGTTAATGGTCATCTCTGCTGGTAAAGGCAAATGTGGAGAGGTGTCCCATTTCTCTCATCAAGACTCCTGAATCACCTCCATCCACTGTTTTTTCATGTTGATCAAGGAATCTTCACTTGAAATACTGGTCTCATTCCTGCTGAAGGGTTGAAATCCTGTTTTATTCACGTGCTATGGCTGCAGGTTTGCCTCTCATTCCTGTTCTCACCAGGTAAAAGAGACTCCAGGCTTTCCAGTCACTCTTTGGAAAGCTCACAAGGAGTGGAGTACATTTTAGTCAGGAAGAGTACAAAGAAACAGCATGAGCTGATGAGTTTGAAGGGAAATGTGCCTGGCTGACATTCTGAAGTGTTATTTGAATATTCTTTCTTTTGCATGCAAGGTACACATCTGAAATATGTGAGTCTGGCATCTAAAACATTAGAAAGAGTGGGATTAGAAGCATGTAAGAAAACCTCAGATTCTAGCTTAAATTAAGAGTGTATAAAATGAAGTGTAGAAAGTCAGGTGGAATATTAAGAGATTCACAAGCCAATATTGTAGCACCTGATATAATATTTATTTATATTCACTGTCTTTTTAGCTCTTGTGTGTAACAGCATGGTCTGAAACAGTTCCATGCCAAAGCAATTCTAACTTAAAACCTACAGACCAGTTCTGAATTAGCTTGCTTGAATGAAAGGCTCCAAAGCCTAAGAAATAGAGAATTAAATTCAAAGCACAGATGAACTTAATTGTAACAGACATCATAAACAGTCCTGGGGATTTAGAATGGCATGGACCATATTGTTTCCTTGTGTGAATGAATTAAGAAATGATCCTACTGAATGGAATTCTTGGAGTAGCATTTGAAAAACTACACATTTTTGGTATAAGCTAACTTGATGTATTTTTCTTTAACTGACTCATTTTACTTTCTTTCCTTTATCAAGTTTTAAAGGTCCGCGGGACAGGTTTCTACTTTCTTTTTTTTTTAATTTTATTTTTTTTTATTCCTTCTCTTCTCACAAAGGATATAGAAGAAAATCCATACAGTAACCTTACTTAAGGAATATCTGTAGAGTTGTTTTCTTAAAAAGAATGCCATATTCCAGCTGTGGAATTTGAAGAGCTTTTGCAAAGGCTGTACTTCAGAGAGGCCTAAGAGAGTTAGGTACAAATCTGTGCTTATAGTTGATCATGTTCAAAAGTCTTACCATCCAAGTGAAAAAATTGCATTTAAATGAGTTTGTCCATATAGAAACTCTACTTCCCTTGGCTGGAGCACTCCTTCTTCTCTCAAAATAGGGGCTACTTCCTATACTTTTTCTTGCTGGCTTGCTTCACTTTCTTGTGATGTTTAATATTGATCAGCTCTGTCCTTCACTCTGGGATGTCTGCCAAACACCTCATGCCAGCTATTATAGGATTAGATATATTTTGTCTAACTGGAGGAAGATTTTTCAGTCTCTGTTGTCCCCTGGCATCCAGATTACAAGGTCTGCTTTGACACACCGTGCCCAGGGCCAACCACCATTGCTAATAACAAAACCTACAAGAAGGCCTCCAGCAGGGCATGAATTTTTGTGTGCTCTAGGGGGCCAAATATTTTAATCATCTACCCAAGAGGCCAAGAGTTGGAGTGTGGGCTGCCAGCCTTATAGTGCCACAGAATAGCAGGCATCCTATTAACACTCATCCTTAAGTTTCTTTTTTGCCTCACTGTATGTCGTTCGTGTGCTGTGCTGATATGTGCAACACCTGCTTGGCCTCTCAGTTACATTATTGTGCTCTTCCTGGAAAGGTGGTGTACAAGATACAGGTACAAGATTCCTTATTACCATTTTCTCTGTTGCCCTGGTGCTCCTCAGCCATGCCTCAAGCAATATCCACGCCACCTGGAACACCTGCTCATATCCATGTTTGCTTCAAGCCCTTCTAGGGAGCTCCTGACCCGGAACAATCTCGTCTGGGCTGGTCTGTACATCCTGGTTGAACACATTAATCTACTTCTTCAGCCTGGTAAGAATTTTATAAACTTTCCCATTTTCACAGAGGAGGAAAGACGTAATCATGTTCAAGTTATGGCTGGAGCAGCCAGTCTTTGGGTCGATGAGTAGAAATACACCGCACTAAACTACTGCTGTCTGCTATAAGAGCATTGGATCTCAGCCAGCATCTAGAAGAAAACATTACAGCCTTGCCTAAGCACTTAGCTGCTGCTCTGTCCCATAAAAGTTGAAGTATTTCAAGCAAGGATAGTTCTCATTGTAATAAAAGGCCCTGACGTGGCAATTGCCTGCTACATTCAGTATCTTGCTTCTTAAATGCAATATTTCTGTATCCTGGCACAGAGCTGTCAGATTGCTGTTTATTGATAGCCAGAAGATCCTGTGCATAGCTAAAAGGCATCTTTTGCTCTTGTAAGAGCACTGGGCTAGTGAGCATGAGGATTGAAATGCAAATATTACAGTATTTTTAAACACTGAACTGAGAAAATATATTCAGACCTTTGGGTCACTTAAGAAATTGTGGGATTAGCTCCTGCTACTGAAACCATGTAGTACCCCTTGCAGCCACATGGACCTTAGAGCAAAATTGTGCTTGACATTCTTCTAGTCAAATCCTTGGGCTGGGAGCTGTTCAGGCATCAAAAAATTCCCAGTAGGAATAACTAAAGGAAAGGTACCTCACACTGTAGGGGCTGCATACCTTGACAGAAGGAGCCAGCGGTGGTGGATGAGCCTGATTGTTACCCAGGAATTTTCTAGTTTTTCTCACAGCCATTCTTCCTTCTGCTCACATCCTTACAGCCCCTGCAGTGGTCCAGCATTTTGGAATTCACATAGGCTGGGGTCAGGTTGTGGCCACAGGCAGCACGAGCTGAAGCAGAGCTGTGGCAGCGTTGCAGGGCCCTTACTGAGGACAGCTGGAGCTCTCTGGGGCAGGGCAGCAGGGACACCCTGGGGCAGAGGTGCAGGCACATCCCAAAAGACTTGGGTCAGTGCATGCCTGATTAATTTTCCTGTTTCCCTCCCCTCCAAATACCCATTTCCTAGGCACTACTGCATCCTTTCTAAGCTCAAGCATAGGATAATGCATTTACCTTCTGACATCCCCAGAGAGCCAGTCAAGAAATAAGACTTCAATGTGCTTCCAGAAGCTAATTTTCAGCAGCCAAAAATCTGATCCAGATTAATTTCTTTCACTATTAACATTTTTTTTCTCGGCCTTTTCCCTTCCAGAATTATGTAAATCATTGCATTCCTGCTCAAATGCTCTGAGCCTGAAGCTACTCCCAGTGATTTAGAAATGTTTCTGACTACAGTGCTCAGAACTTGGAAAATAATCTGGAAAGAAAACCAGTTTCTGGAAGGTTCTTGTGGACTGTAATTGTAGATGAGGTTTATTTCAGTGTTTGTGTTGGGGTTTCTTTGGTTGATTGGTTGAGTTTTGGGTGGGGATTTTTTGAGCATTGAATTAATTTTACAGCCTTTCAGAGAAAAAAATTCCTACTTTGTGGGAAAGTTCCTCTATAGAAATTTTTTTATCTTTTTTTTTACCATTGTTTTCTATTCCTAATAATCTATTCTGCTCTTCTGATCTCATTATTTATCTATTATACCATATATTTGTTTGTTTGATTGTTTGTTTTTTAGGTAAAAAGTGCTGTTCAGTTTTCTTTATTTCTTCTTTATTTTTAAAGGCTTCCTTCTTTTCCCTTACTTTTAATTTGTAGATATATCCTTTCTAAGTTTTGTATCCCTTTAATTTTTCTTCCATTTTGTTCCTAGTGTTGTGTGGATATCTCTTGGTAAAGTCAGATAGGCTTCTAAATATTTATTCAATATTTTTGAGTAAATAGTCACTTCATAACCATGAATGAAGTAGCCATTCCAGTTTATCTCCAAAAGGTATGGCCTTAATTCTTTGGATGTAAGGATTATAGCACAGTGAGTGTTTTGATCAAGACTAGAAAAGTTATTTATGAAGATAAAAATTAATTCCAGAGTATATGTGGAGTCTGGCACATGAATAATTTTCTAGGGGTTAAGGTAGAGTGTGAACTTTATCTTGACTTTTATCTTGACTTCATTAAGCTACTCAGTTTTATTGCCTATGTGCATATTCTTCTGTTTCAGGATTGTATTGTAAATATCAGGGGGCTTATACTTTTTCATTTCTTTCATCATTTGCTGTTGCTAGGGAATAGCAGGAATGCTGGAAGGTCACTCAAAAGCCTCCCTCATGAAAAGTGTCCATGTGCATGTAAAATGTGGTGAGGTCCACAGCTTCCATGTGGCTGTGGTTGGGGTGCTGAGATCAAGAGGAGTTTAAATGATGTTCCTCTCATGTCCCTTGTATTTATTACATGTGCATGTGGTCTCATGTGGACACCTGAAAAGAGAATCAAGAAAAAACATCTGCATCCCTGTTTGCAATGTTTTGTTGGAAGTGCTTACTGAGTTCAGAGGCCCTGCAGAAGACAAATTAATATAATGGCAGCTATAATATCACCTTAGGTGATTTTTAAAAGCTCAGAATTTCCTGTTAGTACAAGGGTACATCACTTTTTTTTGAGCCCCAGGGTGCCATGGCATGAGAGAATGTCAGCCATTGAGTTCTCTCTGTGTAAAAAAATTTGACTTTGGTTCTTATTGGAATCATTATTGTCACTGAGTACAGGTAGATGCATCTTAAATTAAATTCCACTCCAGAGGTGAAGAAATAACAGAAATACTTTCTATCTTTTTCATATTAAAACGTTGTATCTTTTTTTCACATTAAAAAGCTAAATATGGTAGCCTTGTGAAGTTCATATATCAGTTTGAAGGTTAAATATTTATGGAGTTCATTTTTTGCATATGGATCAGACATGAGTCTAAAGAGTATGGTAAATACAGTCATCCCACATGTACCTTGGTTACAGAATTTCTCATAGCCCAACAATTTATTTTTTTCCTGATTGCTTTGTAAATGACCATACAAATAAATTCTGTGTATTTTTAAATTTTATGTTTTACTTCAGTACTTTTGGTGTTGATAAAACGAGTGAGAAAATTGTTTCTAAGCCTGTTGCAGCCAACAGGGACAAAAATCAGATTTTCTTGGCCTAGGACCAGCCCCAAAGCAAAAGAATAACCTCTTTTATGATAGGAGTTAGCTTCAGTGGCAATCCATTTCTTCCCTATGGGGTAGAAACACATAATGTAATTAACCAGATAAAATGGGTGTTTAAAATTCAGCATGGATGGAAGGCAAAGCAGGCAAACACCCCCACGACTTTTGGATAGTTATAATCCATATTTACACTATCAAGGAGTGTGGACTGACAAAAGTGAATCTTTAAGCAAAACTTTGTGAGGAGGCCTGTGGTTTGTGATGTATTTTTGCTTGGCCATGGTATAGCCTGTGATGAATTTATGTGACATTTTCAGCCATGTAGCAATACAGCCAAAAAGCAATATAACCCTAGAAATCATGGAAAAGACTGGTATTTCTGACAGACGTGCAGAGAGGAAAGTGATCTTACCTCTGTCATGATTGCTTTACCCACAGGCTGGCCACTGCTCCTGCCCAAGTATGTGAGTGAAATTGAGCATTTAATAAAACACTAATTAAAGTAAATACCATAAAAGCATTAACCTCCATAAGGTGTTTAAATTGAATTCCTGGGTACTTTGGCATCACTCCAGCTTTCAATAAGTTCCTATCTAACTGTATCAGATCACCAATTCAAAGACTCTGATTTTGGTTTATGGAATATTCCCGTTAATAACGATACCTTAGACATCCATTAAGTCTGGAACATTAATTTTATGGAAAAGTTCCAATACAACTCCATTAGATTTTTTTTAGCTAAATTAGCAGCACAGGCTTTTAACAAATGTCATAAATAGCTATATTTAATGGAAGGATTACCCAAATTAAAACCAGACCAAAATAGAAATTACAACTCTGTCTGTTTAAGTCTTGACCTTCAGAATTCTCTTAAAAATTACAAGCTGCATGAAGCCATGAGGGTTGCAAACTTCTTGTTTGTTTGTTTGTCATATAGGCTAGAAAAATAGCAGATTACTTAGGAAACAGCAATGTGCTTTTTTTCTTCTCTGGTAGGTGAAATCCTTTACTTACACAGATTAATACAGTACTTTTGAAAATGTAATTGTCTTATAAATGTGTGGTGTATGACACTACCCATTTGAAATACCATGACCATCTATTTGTATCTTTCTTTTTTTTTTTTAATAGATCATTTATAGAAACAGAATGATTCCTAAATTAATAAATGTAAACTATTGAGTTCCCCTGTCTTCTGCATGGGTTTCTGTCCTGTAAGTCCCATTCAGCCAATGCAATAGATGGGGAGGAGGATGATGATTCTGCCTTCCAGTTCCATGAGAATCAGTTCCTGGGGAGCAGGAGGATGACCCAAGGCAGTGCCTGCTGAGGAAATGCTCAGGGAGCTCGGCCATGCCATACTCTGGGTGGCCCAGCAGCAGACACAGAGCCCAGCTGGTAGCACAGCTTTGGCCACCAGGAGGTTCTCCAGTTCACAGCAATGCTGTGGGATGTGGAGGACGCTGGGGTTGCCACGATGGGAGACTGAATTAGGCAAAGGACACAAGGACACAGAAAACAAAGTACCAATCACTTCACTTCTCCCATCTTCATTATTATCCCATTTGAACCACCCCGCCTTTTTCTTTTAAGGTGTTGCTCGGAGTGAAGACATTCAAAACAGCCCAAAAAGTTTTAACTCTGTCAGGTTGAGCCACTACTAAATTTCCACCAGCTAATATCAAATGTATACAGGATTAATGTTATTTAATCAAATTCCTCCAAACTGGACTTCCTTATTAGATCTCCGTGAGACTGAAACTCTAAGCCAGAAATAGAATATGTTGCTTTCACATGTATGTGTGTCAGACTGTGAGAAATGCTAGTTAGAATTTTCCTTATAATGTGAATAAACAATGAAATGTAAAGCAACTCAAACTATGTGATATATTTTAATGCAGAAAGCAGTTGGGGCAGAATAAACATTGAACTTTTGGCTTTAACATTGCATTTACTAGCTTCCAAGAACTAGCTTTTCGTGGTGATGTGTTATCAGCTGTCGCCCACTCATTTTTCAGTCACAAGTTTCTAATGATACTAATCAGGTATAGAATTTCTAGTTTTTGCATCGTGAAATGTTTTCATATGTGTCACATAATGCTTTCTTTTTCCTCTTTTATTTTTTCTTTTGGAAAGAAAAAAGTTTCATAACTCTGGTCCCTGTCTCTCACCCGTTGTTGAAGCTTTGAAATGGACAGAGACACAAACTGAAGTCCCTGCATCCATGCAGCTTTGTAAAAATTTGTAACTTTTTTGTGCTCTGGGGGAAAACCAGTCACTGGAATTGAGCTCCTCCCTACACAAGGTGTAGTGACTCTTTCTGTGTTAAGTGTCTTAATAGCTTTCCATCAATTAATATTTCCCATCAATACTACTCCTTAAGAAAAAATTCTACATGGAAATATATCTTTCCTGTTTTGAAATACTGCAGTGAAAGCAAAGAGTTGCTTTCTTTAAATACAACATCCCTAAAATGTTATCCCCACTATGGAGGGAATTGTGTTAATGTGAACCACTGAGGTGATCTACTTAAATTTATAAGCCATATACTCTGAAGTCAGGAAGTCAAATCTGCTGAAAATTGAATAAGAAATTTGTTTGATTCTGTCTAAACTCCCTGACTATATCTATACTTTGAGCCTCGAGTTACTAGATGATCAAGATATACAAGCTGAAGAATCCATTCCCTCAGGAACTTTCCATGTTTGGCACTGTTTCTGCCTTTCTAAGGGACGTGATTTATTTTTACACACAATAGGTCATTTCCTCCACTCAGATCACAGACACAAGACAACTTAATACCTATCATTCTTAACAATGAAAAAGAGTTCAGAGTGTTGCTTGTCCCTCATACAAAAGCACACTAAGTAGAAGGCCCTTTACAGGATTAGTCTTGAACGTGGTAAAAACCACCCAGATTTTAGCAGGCAACATGAGTAAATATTAAATAGTATATATAGTAATTTGAAGTACATCAGCAAGGTTTTTAAGTATGCAGGCATTGTGTTATTCTCTATTAACATGAAAATCTGCAAGGTAAATTCTGTAAATGCTACTTTGAAAAAATTAATTCGCTTTAAATAGTGATACTAGATGGCCACAGTTCTGACTGTTCTATGTGCAGTGGCTCAAGAAAACCTTCTGTGGTTCAAATAAACTCATCAGAAATAGGGCAGTAGAGTTTACACCTTTAAACTTCACTAGAACAAAAAAAATGTTTCTTAGAGACATTGGATGAAGTTTCTAGCTAACCCTGGATTTCAGTGTATTTTTGGGATGCATATGCAAGATTTCTTATCAATAAAGAAAAGCACACAACCTACGTGAGACAAAAAATATTCGATATTAGAACTTCAGGTTGTACCTCAGTACAACTTCCTGTATTGCCTGAAAGTTCTCTAAACTAAAGCTTTCAATTTTACTCCAACAGGAGGTTTGATCAGTGGAATTAACAGGAGTATTTTTGTTAACTTAGGAGCAGAGTCAGGGCCAAGGTCAACAATATTAATTTGCTTTAGCTTCAGGCAGACTTCCTCCTTTTACAAGAGTAGATCTTCTCTCCACCTTGCTTGAAATTCAACAACCGTGTGCAAAGCTTGGAAAGTTTCTCCTAATGTGGAGAAACTCTGGGCACCTGATGTGGGTGTGTGCATGCCCTATCCTCAGAGTTCAAGGTCCCCTTGGATAGCATTTATTTCTCTGTAGAAGGGATTGAGAACTTCTTTGGGCTAGAGTTTGATGCACAGTATTTTGTCACCACCTTTTTCTTTGAAAAGTAATTCAACATTTTTTGGCTTATCCACAAGATCTTCAGTAGGTGCCTTGCATTTCTGTTAATATAATTGCCTAGACAAACTAAATTGCAGAACAGAAATGACAAAAACTTTTTCCTGCCAAACTTTCAAATCTGGTTAAGAATCTGTCTGTCTGCCCCCCTCTCCTTTTTTTCCCTCCAGCCTTCCTTTGGATGCTGTCTGCCTTTTGGCAGACTTAGAGATGTGTAAAACGGTGCCTTCAACATATCAACACAAAAATGTTAGCAAGATGATGACAGATCTTTCCCAGTTCCTCGCATTGCAAGGTCCTGGTTTGTTAATTTGTGATTTTTTTTTTCCTTGTACTTTATGTGTCTCTTTGGTCCCTAATACAGAAAACTACCAGCGCCACAGGTTATTGATGTTAGCAGAACTCATAGAATTAATGATAAGCCAACACCAACGAATCTAAGATAGATGTGATCACAGTGTTTAAATGGGGATAAAAGCAGCAATTATTCTGCAAGTTGATAAAAACAAGGAACATATTTTAAAATGATGAATGGTTCCTAAGGTTAAACATAATTCTCAAGGGAAAATAGTAAAGGATCAGGGAGAGCATTTCCTAATTTTTACACTCTGCAGGAATTTTTGTTAAAGTATTGAAAAATACACCTTAAGAGTCAAACTTGATATTGTACTAAATGTTTTAATATGTGGGCATATTTACTTTATAACTGCAAATGTAAAAAATATTATTGTCACAGTCTCAGTGAGTCTACAACTATGCTATAGGTGCTTGATTGAAAGTCTGTGAAATTTAAATTCCTCACTTGGATGGTTCTGAAATTTTGACTTTCCTTTTCACAGAATATTCTTAAGACCAGCATTTAAATTTCCTTGAGTGGAAAGACAGGTAATGCCATTGTCTTTGGGTAAAGATAATGAGCCCTAAAGAAGTTATGAAAAAAAGCAAGGAGTCAGAAGGGGAAAAAAAAATACAACAAGAAGATGGCCAAGGGGGAGAAAATATAGATATCAAACAAAATGTCTGGCAGAACGCCCAGGCAGAATTTTCCATATATATCAAGGTCAGGCATCACAAGTCTTTCTGAAGATAAATCTTGTACATGAAATGAGATATCTAAACAAGCAACAGAAGATACTTCCTCTCTCTTTCCTGTGGATGTTGTGGCTGCTAATTAGAGCTTTTGGACAGCGACTGAGGCAGCGTGTGCCAGTCAGGAAGTTACAGACTATCACTGGAATTGGCAAACATGGGATCAGCAAACCTGGAATAAGCAAAGTTGAGCTGCAGGAGGTAAGCTCATTGCAGCCACCCAAGGGAACCCTGGCAAACCATGGAAAGGAAAAGGCACCCTGTGACCAGGAAGACACTGCAGCTCCATGTGGGGTGGTCCTGGGCAAGAACTTAAATGATAATAATACAAAACTTTCAGAGATGGTAAGAGGTTTGAAAGTATTCTGTGAATACTGTCTTCTGTCTGTCTTCATGTGTGGCATTCCTTTTGACAGGTCATGCTTGCAGGTAACATTTTATTTTCTTCTTTTTTAATAAAGTAAGGATCTAAGCATTCATACAGACTTCATACTGTCCCTGTCTTTAGGAATCCCATTCCTTGAAAAATGACAGGAAATGAACCTGTTCTGATGCATGGCAATTCTTCCCATCTCATCTCCATAATTGTGGTACCCTTCAGAACTTTCTCCTTTAAAGTACTTCCACAAAGAGTCACTTCAAAGGTTGGAATCAGCCCGTGAAGTACACATGGGGGAGCCTGTGTGAATAAACTGGGGAACAAGGCAGGTGGTGCTCATGCTGTCAGCCAGAAGTGACTATTGGTAAGGGCTGGAAAATATTGAAATTATTGTAAGAGTGGTTCATCTTAACATTTGTAGTCTAGCAAGTAGGTGATGGAGACCTGATTTGATTACAGTTTGATAGGAGTAAGTATCATTCAGTAGGATTAAACTAGATTATGGAATTAAACAATAGAGGAACTGCTTTCCTCTTTGGTCTGCTTCATTATCTATTTGAATCCTCAGTGAGTTCCCTCTGATGTTCTCCAGAGTGCTTTGCTTTTCCTATTCCTGCCTTTTTCTAGAATAATTTATTTCATGTAAATTAATTCCACTCTGATTCTCCAAGCCTTATTTTAAATTTATCTCAGAACCTCCTTAATCTTTCTGATTCATCTTTCACAAAAGATCTTATCCCAAACACGTGCATGAAAATAATATATTTGTCCATACGTGATTAGGAATTTCACTCTTCCAGGTGCAAACAGTAGGTTAGCATATGTTCCCACCTGTTGGCTGGGTAATAAGAGGCACGCACTGGTTTGTAGAAGCAGCTTCACATAAGGCAAAAAAGTTATCTGTCCTCCTAATGTGATACAGAAATCTGAATTTGGATATGTTGTACCTTAGAGTACCTCAGACATTCTCTGTGAAGGTGCAAGCTGAGGGTTCTGAAAGATTCCCTGTGAATATTGCTGGGGGAACAGAATGCAGCTCTAGGGACCATTATGAAATAATCGGAGAGTGGGGAAATCTGTCTGCACTGTTACTGTTCTCTGGACCAGGAGTCCCACAGATGGATCAGGGTACCTTTTCTTGGGAAATGCTGCATAATCACATAACTGAGCACAGCTAAAACTTAAAATCTGAGCTGCTTCTAGCTTCTGTTGCATATGTTCCTTATGTGTACGTTACTCATGAACATATGAAATAGGAAAGGCAACAAATAGACATGGTAACAGTAGTGTTTTCTAGCATAGCTCTCTTTTACATAGAATCACTTGTTCACTGATCACAGAGAACTTTTTGTAATTTTTTTTTTTGCATAATCTCATTCTTTTTGGAAATATTTTGAGTAAGTTTTAGCTTTCCATGCAAGAGAACTGAAAGTAGTCATGTCCTGGATTTCTGATTTTAAAAGTAAATAATATATTTAGTCTGTGGCTTTAGAAAGTTGCTTGACCTACTTGTGCTTCATTCAACCCAACTGTAAAATTGGATGAAACCCAGGGCTGCAAAAATCCCTAAATGCTGTAGTGAATCTTAATTTAGCTGAATACTGTAACATGGTGCTCAGATAACCTCTGTAAGTGATCAGTGTTCCAGTTCATTGATCACTGAGCAGATGTGGCACTGCAGGTAAAAGAAAGGCATTAAAATTTTTTTTGCACTACTTTTGCATAACACCACTGTATCCCAGTATTATTTCCCAAATGAGTCTAACATCTTTGGAGCTGGCCCTTTATGCTTTTTCTCTTCCCCAAAACTTCCTTCACTAACAGGCAGCATCAGAGAAACTTTGTGCACGTGTTATCACAGACACAGAGATGATGTTCTAACACACATGGAGGCAACTGTTTTTTCCAGAAAAGTACCTCCATAGAAATGCAGGATGCAAGTTGCTACATGTTCCTTCATTTAAGCAGCCATGTACACCAGAAACAAGTAGCTGATGCTGTTGACTGAGAATAGCACATTCATGAATGAGTTCAGCTATCATTCTTGCCTCTTTCTTGTCTCCTTTTGATTGCCATGGCTCTTTAGGGTAGCCATAGTGAGTCTCAGGAAGCAAGGTTTTTATTTTTTCAGCTCTTGTTCTCCTAGAGTTCAATCTGAAGTCTTATAACAATGCCTTTGTTGGCTGGTGTTATTAGAAAATTCTCAGAATGCGGAGAACATAAGACCCAGAAAGAGCTGTATGCTCTCTGTGGGAATTGTGTAACTCAGTGGGCAACAGGGAGGCAACATAAAGCATTAGTTTCTCTAAGGAAGAAAGCTTGAGCTATGAACTGTGCAATAGGATCCTTCCCTGGAGACAGCAGAAGGTGAAAGAGATATCTGTTCACACCAAAGATTGTGGGGAGGAATTAAAGCTGTCCAAGTGACTGAAGCAGAGCACTATGAGTGCTTAATATTCAGTGGGATGTAACTGAGGCCTCCTCAGCTGCACAGCTCAGGGAACTGCCTGCAGGACAGTCAGCACGGCAAGCATTTGGGGATCCACTCATGGCAGAGCAGGACCAATGACAGCTTTGGGTAAGCAGTGTTTGTTATTAGCTACTGTTGCATAGCTGCTGCAGAGGAGCATATGCATAGGGAGCATTGACATTTCCTTTACAGAAGCAGAGAAAACAGAATGTGGGCAGATCCTCAGATGTGTATTTTGTCACTACCCAATCAGTTTATAGCAGCTGAGGAGCTGTCCCTGCATTAGTCAAAGCAAGACTTAAATTTCCATATGCTTGCCCCACTGTGTAAATGACGGCCTGAGTTTTTCATGGCTGATGGACAGGATAGTCTTGTTTTTCACTCCCCCAGAACATGTCATATGAAGATATTGCCACCTGTCACAGCCTTGAAGAGCTTTGCACTCCTAAAGACCTCATTCTGTTCCATATCTTAGTTTCTTTGCTCTTGCTGTGTAGGAACCTGATGAAAACAGTGTAAAAATGGGAATCTGTATTCACCTACAAAATCATAGAATATCCTAAGCTGGAAGGAATCCACAAGGATGATTGAAGTCCATCTCCTGGCCCAAGGAGAGCTCCAGGAGTCACACCAAGTCTCAGAGAGCAATGTCCAAAGGCTTCTTGGACTCTGTCAGGCTGGTGCTGTGACCTCTATCCTGGGGAGCCTGTTCAGTGGCAAACCACCCCCTGGGTGAAAAACCTCTTCCTAATATGCAACCTAACCCTGACTTAGCCTCATGCTGCTCCTTCAGGTCCTGCCACTGGTCACCAGAAGGCAGAGATCAGTGCCTGCCCCTCCACTTCCCTTCATGAGGAAGCTGCAGACTGCAATGAGGTTTCCTCTCAGTGTTCTCTTCTCCAGGCTGAACAAACTTGGTGACATCAACCATTCCTTATATGGTTTCCCCAAAAGGCCTTTCAGCACCTTCACAGCCTGCCCTTCTAACAGCTTTATATCTTCCTTTTATTGAAGTGCCCCAAAACTGCCCCCAGCACTCGAGGTGAGGCCGCCCCAGCCCAGAGCAGAGTGGGACAATCCCTCCCTGGCCCAGCTGGCCATGCTGTGCCTGGTGTCCCCAGGACAGGGACATCCCTCTGGCTGCCAGGGCACTGCTGACCCACATTCAACTTGCCATGGAGCAGGACCCCCCGGTGCCTTTCCCCAGTGCTGCTCTCCAGCCTCTCGTTCACATGGAGGTGAAGCCTCCCTGTGCCCCCCGACATTTGTGCCGAGGAATCTTGCATGTTATCCCTGTGTTAGCCCAACTGTGTGTAACAGTTTGGCTGTTCCCAGCAGAGGAAGTGCAGATGGTGAGTCCTGGCAGGCAGTGTTATTGGAAGACATTATGCTGTATGTGTACAGGTTGTTAAGCTAACTGACAGTTTTTATGCAGTATAGGCTGCTGAGATTTTAAAAAGCAGAAAATTACCATTTTCAAGTCAGAGGTCAGCTGGTTCTTTAGAAGACCTAAATTTTTTAGTCCTGTAGTAATGGTTCCATATGGTCCTCACTGCTTGTTGCCTTGAAATAATAGTAAGGAGACTCAAAAGCCAGTTGTCTGTTGTAATCAGATTGCAGTGAAATATGGATGCATTCCTGTGAGCCTGTTAGATATACAGGATGTAATGCAGTATCAAGCCAGTCCAAATCTCCCCTAATCAATACTTGCAAAGTCAAAGGAGCTTTCTGATTGTGAATGATCTATCCTGGTACAAAAAGAGGGAATTTGATGTGTCTGTTCACAGCCCATAATTGAAAGGCACCTCCACTGGGGACGAGGTATTTCAAAGGGGTACTGCTGGTAATGGGGTTAAATCCATTTTTGTGATTAAAAAGAAGTAACCAGCATAGTAATGAAACTTCCAATTGAAGAGATTGCAAATAGCCCTTTGGACAGAGCAAACTCATACAGTGAAATTATGACCATGAGCACAAAAGAGCAAAATGGGTCTGTGAGAAAGAGGAGGATAACCTGTGCCTGAGAGAAAATGATCTTTTGCATGGCTATTCTACTGGAAGAAGAAAGCTGACTACTAACCAAGGCTGAAATGAGGGTTGCTAGTGTGTGATATGTGCTAGACCTTTTGTCAGCAGGAAATACCATCAGCAATGTGAGCAGCAATTCCTTCTATTTCATCTTGCAGTGTGCCTGAGCCTGCAGCTGAGTGCACTGAATGTGGAAGAGCACAGTAACCTTGTGGCTCCCCATATTTTTGAGAAATGGAATGCTGGCGCAGCATTCCACTCGTCATCCTTCTCAAATCCTGGGAAAGAGGAATGATTGCCTCATGTCCTGCTTATCCCAGCATAAAGTGAGACATCATGGGACCTAGCTTTTAATAAACTGAAGACTGTAACTCTTAATTAAGATGATAAGAAACTAGAATAGGTTAAAGTAATCTTCTCAAAACTGTTACTTCTACTGTAGATATGAGAGAACATGAATTTTATACAACTATTTGGAAGGTATAAAGCTTAAACAATGCCAAAGGGACAGAAATTGAAGATAAAATGAAATCTGAGATGGAGACCAGAAGATTAATATGTGAAACCTACTAAGGACATGGACCAGCTGCTTGAGGAACAGGATGGGAGAAACCCATTCTGACAACTTTTAAAACAAAATAACATTAGCACAAAGCCCGTTGCAATATACACAAGTGCGTGAGGAAGACAAAAGAAGGACTAAAAATCTGTAATACTGATGTTTGGCTTCTGTGGTGTATGTAGATAATTTTGTCATCCTAATTTTAAAATTAGTTCTTTAGTAATGTTTACCTTTGCTATAAAGATAAGAAACTACCATCTGATAAATCAAGTACTTATGAGATGCAATACTGTGACCATTTTTCCATTTTTTCTCCCTATTTATCCTGATCTATTACTGAACAGGAAAACATAGAGACCAAGGTACATATGCTTCCATCCATATATCTTTATTTAGCCTGTGAAAAGAAGGAAAAAATGTTTCTCTCCTGCTGTGGCAATGGCAAATTCATAAATTGGTGGTTCTTTGATAACAGGCTTATATCAAGTAAAGTAAATGTGGAGAAAGCTGGTTGATGAAGCAATACCTGAGTAATCAGTTATTAGCTCTATTAGAAGATGCTGTTCCTTAAAATAAAAATTCATTTCCAATGGACAGTGTTGGTTTTTGTAAGCTGTATCTTAAATTGTATCTCTCATGGATCAGTTTGGGGGATTTTTTGAGGGTGATTGATTAAACATTACCTCAAAATTGTCTAAGGTCATATGAGAGATCACAGTGAAAGTTACAGGGGGTACTTAGGCTTACAGAGCTTCCATTCTAATCATTACTTGCTGAAACATTTTTCCTTCATACAAAATATATTTTGTACCACAGTTTTTGATGAGCCTCAGAAATATTTAGGCTATTTATTCTCTTTTGCAATAATACTTATAAATTCCACCTGTGCCTCAGAGAGTCTGGTATAATTGACTTAGTATTCCAACCTGTTCTTATGTTGAACTTCCATTAAATAGATTTGGTACAGTGATAGAAATTTTGAGTAGAGCTTGAAGTACATAGCCTAAGGAAAGTTAAAGGTTAAATAAGTCTGATTATTTTTCCTTACTGTTTGCATCTTCTGAGCGAGTGAAAGCTCTCATTTCTGTGGTCTGGACTCTGCTGTTGGGCCACCTCTCCCTTGGCACACAACACTGCAGTGGAGGCCTTATCAGCTGTGAGGAGAGCCAAAAGACATTGTGCATCTGGCAGGCCGTGCTCGTGTTCATTCACCCCACCGCAGTGACTGCCCTTTTGCTGCAGCCTGACATTTGCCTCTATTCCCTGATGCAGCTACTCAAATAGACACTCCAAGAAAATATTTGGGTTGCTGATAATATAAAAGAACATGATTAACTGCACTCCATTTAAAGTGTCTATGGTCACAGGACCTTTAGTTTTTTTTAAGGTTTTTTTATGTGTAAGTTATCTAAATAACTCGAGACATTATCATTCCAGTCTCTTATTTCTACACTCTTAATGAGCAAGTGCTTTTGTGTGTTGGATGCTGCCTCTGACTTATTTATTGGAACGAGCTTTGAATCTATATTAACCTAAATCATTAGGTGCAATTCATAATATTTAAATTACAGTAATCTAAATGAAGATGATCTATGATGGACTAGAGCAATGAAGAGCGGCAGGCCCATGGCAAACTGCAGCTATTGAAGGGAGAAAGTGCACTTCAAGGAACTTGGGAATTGGTACAGACTGTACAACACCATCTCTGAATGCTTCTGGTGTTGAGGAGGGGCTGAGGTCAAAGGAAAGAAGGTAAAATTTTGTTATATTATTACTCCTGTGAAAAATTCCCCTACACCTGTCATGATGTAAGGGTGGAAGTCTGAAGTTAAGTGCTCTGCATGCGTGTGGCAAGGGCTCAGGCATCAGGGAACATACAGACAGTGGGTTATGCTATTTCCCCCTCTTTTATCCTTGTTTTTGTTTTGTTTTGCTCAACCATCCTTTAGAGATCTCTTTCCTTTCCCCCCTCCATCCTCTTGCATGTAAGCTTTGCTGTTCATATGTTTGGATGAAACGAGAGTTGCAAATACATCTGGTCATTGAAACTAGAAGTAAAATTAGTGAAATGCCTAGCACTCTTATCTGAATAAATTACTTACATCTTGTGTAAATTCTTCAGAACATAAATTTATACTTGAAGAAAAAATGCATCATCTGAAAAAAACCCCACTGAGATCTATGTCCGCTGTATGGTCAAAGGGCAAAAACACATATATGCATATAACTTTTCTCTTCCCTGGCAGTTACTTATCTAGTTTACTTGTAGAAGTTAATGTAAAACAGAGCTCTCTATATATTTGTTTTCATCCTCTCTTGGCCTTGTAAGATAATTGGCTGACAGATGATGAGATTTTCAAATGGTGAAGCAATGGGCTCTGACACTGGAACTGAACATTGACTGAATCTGATGCTTCTTTTCTGCACTGAGTTATAGACCAGCTTCATTGAAATCTCATCACAAAAATGAGTTCATGATTTCCCCCACTTATTAGAGTGAAGAACAACCTCTTATGCATTCAGAATATTCATTATGTGACATTATTAGCAGCATTCCCATTGTTCAAAATGCTTTATAAATTGGTTGGAAACAACTTAGCTAACAAAGCAGTCTCTCATTTACTCTTCTTCACATAAATAAAAAAAATAAAATAAAAAGCCAAGCCATTCCTTTTGTAAACCATTTAATACAGTTTATGGTAGCAATAATCCCCTTGAAATTGGTTATATTACTGTACTTTGTTATAGTGTTAACTGCCCTTGTCTTCAGCTTGGCCCATTAACTGAAAATCCAGCCATTAACTTACAATGGGATGATTTCTCCAGGATTATTACCTGATTCTTAGCTTGAACATTAACACTCCTGAAGGATAGTGAAGCAGTGACAAAATATAACAAAACTTCCCAGTTCAGCTTTTACCTAGTAGAGATCTATTTACACAAGATATTTCTGAGGCTGGCATGTAGTCTACCTCATTATCTGTTTCACCAAACATGGACCCTTGCAAGCAGCACCTTTATGAAAAAGAGCACTTGTTGGCCCAGATAATCAAGGGCAGATGAGAGACAGGAAAGGTGATGTTAAATGTGACAGTCTAATAATGGAGATGTAAAACTCACTCATCATTATTCTCTTCAGTGGGAATTTTTCCTATAGCTTCAGTGGAAAACGATTCAAGGCCAAAAAGACAAGGAACAAATTATTTCCTATCTTTTTGAAGGCACCCACTAGATGTAAAAGGGGATGGGAGGGGGAATCATAAGCAAAAGGCTATGACAGGTTGAGTAGTGATAGATCTGTTCCCTTCAGAGAATGGAAAGCCTACAAGAATTCCTTAAAGTCTGTCCTTAGAATACTCTTGTGACCTACATTTTATTCCCTAAAGTAATGTCTTTCTTTGAGTGATACAATGCCAAATCTAAGAGAGGGAAATTATTAGCTATACAGCATTATTAATTAACCCTGCAATCCACTCCAACAAAATATACGGTTACTAATAAAATTTTGGTGTGAGTTCTGGAATTGCTTTCCCGCTTCGAGCTGATCTGAGGGTTTTTTTCTCATACCCTTAAATTTTGTCACTCTGCAAAGAATGGTCAGAGAAAATGGGAAAAAATATACAGTGTCAGTAGGCTGCAGGAACAACCTTTAAAATAAATTCAATCTTGCCTCTAGCAGTGATGAGTTGAGCTGGGGATACTTGCCCTAGTGCCGGGCTCCTGCTGTGAAAGAAGGAAAACTCAGAAAATCCTTTCTCTTACTTTGTACCAGGTATCAATATTTGACTACTTGTTCTCTGATACTAAAGAGAGAAACTGGCAGCACAGATTTCCTCTCTGGGAGGGCATCTGGGTTCATTCTGCCACCCCCATAAACAGCGGTTCCAGAGGTGTGTGGTGCTTTGAGAAGTCCATCTGTTCAAAAGGTAGTGGGGAAAGACTTCTAGGCAATAACAAGAATAACTGAATTGTAAATTTACTGCTTAGAGAAGTGTCACGAGTGATGCTGATAAGAATTACCTAGAGGGTGGCTGGCATAATCTAATTCCAGCAAAAGATTGGCAAATGGAATGGCAAAATAAGAGTACCTGCAAATACCAACATATCCCACAGGCAAATTTCTGTTTCATTTCCCAAATATCTGGGAGAGGGGCTGGTCTGGCAGCACGTACTGGGAATAGAATAGATAGAACAAGGAGAGGAATACATTTTGACTTACAGATTCCAGTGGAGAAATCAAGTGTACATTATTAATTAAAAAGAAGGGACTGAATGTTAAACATGTGGCTTTCCTCTTTAGTACTAAAAAGTGAGGACAAAAGTGGTTTTCCTGGCAAAAGGAACCTATTGTGTTAAAATCAACAGCTGGACCCGAAATGACAGCTTTAGAACTAGTGATTCAAGGCCTTTGGGGAAATTATGTGAGTTCATTTTTTCAAAATGAGTTTAGTCTTGCTTTTGCCCTCTTTTGAGATCCACAAATGAAAAATATTTGTGCAACACCCATCATGGAACTTCAATAACTGTAAATTAAAAAACATAGTCATAAGTGCACCTGAAACTAAAATGATGAGATTTATAGCATCTACAAGTCTCACCTTTGGTGTTACTGTGTGATCAATGGCACCTCACCTTGCACACATCAGTGTTTGCTCAGTCTTTTGGAGGGTATAGTTGAAATTCTCATGGCTTCAAGGACATCGCTGCTGCTTTTTTCTAGATGTCCCCTTTGAGTGGGTGAGCTGACTCTCTTTGTCATTCTCTGTTGTGTAGTTTTTAATGCTAAGTAAGATCAGAAAAGAGATGCAATGAAAGCTTTTAGAGCACTAAGAAAAACCATGCTTAGTCTGATGAAGAGAAATCTCTTTTTTTTCTGTTCTTCACTCTAAGCAATTTTATAGATTGCACTTCAAAATAAAAAGGATAAAATATTTTTAAGAATATTGCCAAAATGACATCATGCTCCCATCCTTCCAGTCTTCCGTCCTTCCAGTCTTCCTCTTTCTGCAGCTCATTTCTATTACAAAAAGATGGAAAGCTGGAAAAAAATTAAAAGCAATACTGATTATTTTTCAACTTAATTAAAATGTAATTGTCACAGTTCTGGAATAAGATCTAGGGTACATTCTGTTTATTATGTAAGCACTTTATTCCTCATATGATTTGACTTTAAGACTGTAGTGTGTTTCTGTTTGGTGTGTTATCAGTGTCTTTCACAAATTATATTAAATATTTATGACAATACAATATATATTTGTGTCATTTCAATGAAAAATGCTGCTCAATCTGTAAAGGATATCCCTTCATTTTCATGGACAAATTAGCACATGCATTCCCTAAGTAAAACTGTTCACCTGTGTTTCCTTTCTTGCAACATGGCAAAATTTGAAAAGTCTTAAAAAATGTTTCACTATCAGTTGCTTTGCATTTTTTTCGTACTCTTACCCTCCAAATTTAATAGGCAGATTTTCAAGGACAGCAACTTCTGTGAATTAATGCCTTCAGAAAAAACACTTGGGATATACAATAGATGTGCAAGGCAATGATTGCCACTGTCACAGTCTGTATATTGGAGGGCATGTTAAATCATTTACTAAGTTTGTACTTTGTAAAGAATTGTGAACCTTAAGCTGAACTCTCAAATCCTGTTCTCAGCATGGTACTGCTGACTGCAGGTCCAACTGAGGAGAAAGGGGGTCTGGTTTTAATGGTGTTTATTAGCTTCCAAGGTTTTGAATTGTGTTATCCAGCATGTTTTTATTTTGAGGTGGTTCTGCTACAGTCTGAAAATCAGACAGGAAAAAATGCATCCCTTTAAGCCACGTGTACTCCCAGCACCAGAGTGATCTGTGCATCTTTACTGAGGAAGGGCATAACTGAATTTCTCCCAAGGTGCCCCATTTTCTTAGTAGTTATTTCACTGAGTGACTTTGCGGCTCAGTCACGAGAGCTCATCAGATCAAAGGTGACATGAACTGCATTTTGACAATAAAGCAGATAATTTGATTATTCATTAAATCGCTGTTACACAAGGAGCCCAACACAAGTGCAAGCAGTGTCCATCCCAAGTGAGCCAACTCAACCTTTGTAGTTACCATTTACTCTGCAGGTAACTATTAATTTAACCAGTACTTCCATGTAACTACAGGATTGTAAATTTCAAATCACAAAACCTGGTATTTGTCTCTCTGATCTCCTAACTGATAGTAAATAAAGTAATGAAAAGTATTACATGTTCTCGTATATGTATAATTTTTAATGTTGTTTTGATTGAAAAATCACTGTACCATGGCTGCTGCTTCCCTCCCCCCATTTATCTTTTTTTTCTTATATTTGAAAGGAGGCTGACTCATACTTTCAAAAACATGTTTGTCTATGCTTTCTCGGTGTTTCTGTAGGATCTGGGCTGCTTACAGAATGTAGATGAATTAAATCCTGAGGGCAGGAGTTATTTCCTTAAACCCACTCTAGTCATGCGTCATGTGTCAGCAAAAAAAGAATCTCATAGTATATTGCCTACCTGAGTTATAAATAGTAAGTTCATGTCAACATCTTCCGTGTTGGGCCACACTCTCCCGTGGGTACTTTGTCTAATTGTCTGGAAGCAGAGATTAAAGAACTGAGTATTATATGATTTACTGTGGCATATTAGGTTTAGCCATGTCCTGTGCTGGCCACTTATTGATACTTTAGCTTGGTCATTTTAATTCACATAGGATTCTCTGTTCATGTACTTTTCTTTCTTTTCAGCAATATTTGTAAAGATTTGAACAAACTTTAGGGTAGTTTGCCTTTCTTTTATATTTTTTGAAAGATAATATATACATAAGAAGTTCCATTCAACACAAGGAGGAGCTTCTTTACACTGAGGGTGGAGAGCCCTGGAACAGCTGCTCAGGGAAGGTGTGGAATCTCCCTGTCTAGAGACATTCCAAACGCACCTGGACACGTTCCTGTTCCACCAGCTCTGGGTGACCCTGCCTGGCAGTGGGTAGGACTGGATGATCTCCAGAGGTCCCTTTCAATCCTAAAAATTCTGTGATTCTACAAACTCTGATATTTGCAGTTTGTCTGAAAAATCAGTGATGAATAATAGTCTTGCAGAAGAGCAAGCCAAAAAAATTCAAGTGTTCAAGAAGTCATTGAAGAAAACTATATATTTGGACACTATAGATTTCACACTGATTTTTTATAGATTTCTACTATTTCTTCAGTTTAAAGTATATTTGTTATACAATCTGTAGTATTAAACTTCAGTCTGCCAGATACAGTTAGTACAATTTTCATATAGTTAAACAGAATTCTGTCTGACAAGGAAATTTGAGTTAGTTATGATCAGTTAGTTATAATCATCTCTCTGATGACTTTTCTAGTATTGCCATGCTTTAGTGCCCCAAAACACAAAGCATTATTTACATTTGAGATTTGAGATTAAATAGAATATTCAGATGTATATTAATATTTTGGCTAAAGAATATGTTCAATCCTTTCTTGATGGCAGAATGAAAGCAAATATTTATCTGTGACCGAGCTGTGAAATTATATGTGTGAGCCTCACCTAGGAAAATATCCTTAATGTATCTGTCTTTATGGCCCGCTATTTTGCTCATGGTCAGAACTATCAGAAGTGAGGACATAAAATAGACCTGAGGCAGTTCTTCAAATGCTTATTAAGATCTACAGGGCTGTTAGTCATGAGCAGTTGGCTCAGGTGTTTGAATGAGGCTGCACAATATTCTGTGAGAGACACATCATTTCCCTTTGCAAGGGGACTGAGCAGTTTGACTGGACTGTGTGCACAGATGTATTGGAAGATGTAATGTTTAATGTCACAGGAACAGCAAAAAGCAGATGTGGGTGTTATGGAAAATAGTATTGAAACCATTAACCTCAGTCAGACCTAGTGATGCTCTGTGAAGTGAGGATGGGGAAGGCAGAACCTTTGCAAAGAGTTTTGTTTGTGGTTTTTTGCTGGATTTTTAACCTCCTTAGACCTTAAATTTAAACTGTTTGGCAAAATATTTATTATCTTAAATTCTGATTGTTACTACCTAGCCTATATTGATACTAATACATGATATGTGAACATAAAGTAAATAAGGGCTTACCAAGGAAAAACATCACTCACTTGGTTTATCAGCTTGGACAATAACAGTCAGAAACAATGTAAGGTCTAAAATAAACTCCTCTGCAAGTTTCTTTCATTATTACTATTTCTGAAGATCTTTAAATATCAAAAGGGATATATGGCAAGAAGGGAAATACGTAGAATATTTTATTTTTGTCACCTCATCAAATTATAAGTCTGCCCTGGAAAATAATAGTCATAAACTGATTGCTGCAGCATCAGACTCTCTTAAAAATATTCAGGAACTAAAATGGCATATAATTGGGCAAATATATAGGAATATTACTTGGGTCCTTTGATGACTCTAATTTGGACTGAAGTAGTAAAACAAGATGTTTGTGAGTTGGGTTAAAATGAGGAAAATTCATCCTTCTCTCCCTGCTTTCATACATTGAAGTGTTTACTATGAAATAGGTACATTCTCTCTTCAATATCACACTTCCCCACCCCCCTGAAATTTCCTGAGAGGATGCAGTGAGTTGACAGACTAAGTAATTTTGAAATAATGTAAAAATACCTGTGTCTTGGGTTTTTTTTGTACTTTTAGCCCAATGGACAATCTGACATCCATCATCACTAAATCTCATTGAAATGTAACACACAGAGGCGTTTACTCCTCCCCTTCTGTTTGCTTGTGTCCTTCCATCATGAAAATGTATGCTGAAGTTGAGATACCAAAATTGTGTTTGTCTACTCTAAAATGCTTGACTGCCAGACATAGTGAAAGGTAGATTAGGAGAGAATCTGTACATTTATATCCACAGGAAAATGTACGTTATGACTTTAGCATTAAGAAAACTAGTGATGAATATTCATGTTTATCAATCCTGATCTAATTAAACCACTTAGTGTTAGACATTTACATGAAAGGCCAAACTAGATTTTTCTAGCTGTTAAAAGAAATTGTTGTAACATTCCACAGATTATGTGAGTGTCTCA
Organism: Bombycilla garrulus; assembly: GCA_013400315.1. Lineage (NCBI taxonomy): Eukaryota > Metazoa > Chordata > Aves > Passeriformes > Bombycillidae > Bombycilla > Bombycilla garrulus. Next base: position 732,455 of record VXBU01013524.1, read on the forward strand.
TGCTGAGAAATTCTGTGTTAAAAGAATTAATAACAACAAAACCAAAAAGAAATCAAGGTAAAATGACTCAAAAGAGCACCATTTTAAGATCTCATGTTAGCAGTTTATATGAGAACTTAGAAGGGTCTTCAAAGTATTAAACCTCACAAAGCTATTGTGAGGATAAGTGGTTTCAAGTCCTTTTTGGGGGGTTTTGTTTTCTTTAGAGAAAGCATTAACACAGAGGAATTCAGACCCCGATTTTATAAACTGCTTGGTTCCCAAACACTCCAGTGGTGTAGGCTCTGCAAAAATGTTAATGGATGCTTTTTGCCATGAAGCTTCATGACAGAGAGAAAATCCTTTTTGCTGCAGAGCTGTAGAGAAAATTTGGGTCTTATACTTCTAATTGAGTGCAGGGGCTGAATCAAAGGGGGCAGATCCTTAAAGGTAATGTTTAAATGTAGGGCCAGTCCGCAGTCTGTGGAGTGTCCTGGAGTCACTGTTCCCATCCTGCCCTGCCTCAGCCTCTGCCCCTCAGAGAAGAATTTTTTCACTGCAGTACGAACCACTGTGAGCTCCTCTCTCCAGGCTTCTCTTCGCTTTCCCCGGTGTTCCTACAGGTATGTGGAATTTGGAAAGCTCAACACCTCATTTCCAGCCTGTTCATAATGACCAGGACTGCTTGGGACTAATGACCACTTAAACTGCTTAACTTTTGCTCATGAAAAACATTGTTTTAAATATTTTATTCCATTCCAGATAAAGTCTGTTTATTCTGGCAGATGTTCAGACTTGCCTCAGTCCATGTCAGTGTCGGGTGTCTCAAGCTTTCCTCGAACCATTGTTTATAGTATCCTTGCCAGTTTGGAGAGTAGAAAGCTTTCTTTTTTTCCTTTCTTCCCACCCCCAATCCCCCCCATAGTAGAAGATAATTTTTAAAATTGCTTCAGGCATTTTCCTAAGATTATGATTTAAAGTCATATTCTCTTGAGGTCCTTGAGAAATAGGCCAGTCTCTGATCACTCTTGAGCAGTTGCCAGCTTGCCTGAAATACAGGGAGAAGGATAGGATATGTCTGCTTTTCTAATTATATTTTCAATATAGAAACTTGCATAACCCTCTTTTTAGGTGACAAAAAATTAAACTGCTCTAAAGTGTATCTTTTCCACACTGTTATTTTCCATTGAATTATTTCAAAATGATAGGGAATATTTAAACTAAGCTTTCTACAGCTGAAAATATATATCTTCAGAAGATACCTTTAAACACTAGGAAGGAAAATGCAATTACACCATTCTGAAGCTCCTATATAGAGACCTGATTTAAGAAAGTTTAAATCATCTGCTGTCAACAAGCAGTACTTTGACCATGGTAGTGTAAAAAGAAGGCCTTGTTTTTCCTAATTTATTTAAATGGACCTTATTTTCAGATGATGTACCTGGAGCTGGATTTGCATGCTATTTCTGTAATATATTTTCAGAACAATACCTTCAAACCAGTAGAAACTATCTCAAATTGGTTTTTTGATCTGTCATTTAGGCATTAACATGACCATACTAGAAACAGTCTAATGGTCCAACTGGGGACATTGTTCTGTCACCAACAGTGTGATCGTGTGTGGGTGAAAACAGCTCTGACAGCTTGAAAGTGCCACTTTTCAATGGCCTTGGTCACTGTTTCTCAACTGCAGGTTACTGTGCCAGTGTCTGAACTGGAGCAGTTCATGTCGCAAGAACTCCTCTCTCTATCACACTGAAAAGTCAGCTGTGGAGTAAATTGGCTCCAGCTCCAATTAGAGTCAAAAGGGTGATCTGTACAAAAGTCCACAAGAAATGGTGCTGGCACATTGGGCATTGGTAACTACTAGCTGGAAACTGAGGACAGACGATGAGAGACACGGTACAGGCTGAAGTCAAGGCAGAAGTTTCTGCAGTGGTTGCAGAGCAAGCCCACATGGTGACTGGAGCCAGGTAGCTCAGGAGTAGCAGAATTAATCTGCAGTTGGGCTGAGGAGTGACCAGCATTGTAAAAGCATTTGCCCATTGAGGCACAGCAATGCTCTGGGCCCTTCCATGCTCATGAATTGCACTGTTAACAAAGTAATGCATGTAGTCTCATTACTGCAGTAGTGTTGCTTCTTTATACACTTTGTCCTGTGGCAGTCTCATAATTAAGCACAATCTGAAGGGAAAGGTCTGTCTTCTGTTGTAATGTTTAAATCCTGCCTTGCACTCACAAATGCAGTTATGTTGTTTTATCCAACCCCTTTCCTTCTGGAAGATGTGAGCAGGAGAATTTCTGCTCTGTTTTGACCATTTGTGAACATTTAGTCTAGCAGATAGCTCTGCTTTCTCAGAAAAGAACTCTCTCCTTCTGTCTGTGGCTACAAATATATGCACGATGCATGTCACACTGTATTAAGAGACATGCACTCAAACATGGCAACTTCAGTCTTCAGTAAGCCAAAGTAATCCCAAAATGGAAATCAAACTGGGGGGAAAGAATAATAGTACTAATAAACTTTATGAGTGTTATCTTGTCCTTCCTGGATGTAAGTCGGAGAAAAAATAGATTCTATATTGGCTGTTAAGTACTGGTGAAGCGTCTAAACAAGCTGGAAAATGTTTCCAGCACGTTTATATAGAAAGCTTTCTAGAATTGAAAACCAGTGAACTCATTGGAGAGCGTCATACATGATCCAATGCATAGGGAAAAAGTCTTTTGGATATGGCTGTATGATTAAAATACACCTCTTTCCATCCTGTAGGCAAAACCCTACAAAATGAGCCATTGGAAATACTATAAATATTCCTCCAAGAGTTTCAAGATGAAAGGTTCCATATTCCTTAATCTAGCACAGATTCATTTATCCTTCACTGAAGAGAAAAGTAAACAGACACACACATACTTGATTGCTGGATATAAACCTGCTCAGATTACTGCTGAGCTTAATTGGTACTGCTTTTGTGAAATGGCAGGAATAAACATGGGGATCCTGTTCTACTTCCCAAAGGAGAAACCACCAGCTTAAATACTAGTGGGTTACCTCTAAAGAAATGCTTAGTGAAGGCAGAGGATTGCAATGGAGGAAAACACAGGAGAATTTGAGTAAACGTAAATTACTTTCACTGTTGTTGTGCATCAGGTATGATCAAGTCAAAGAACACAGTTTCTGGGGTCACTATTTCCAAACAATTAAAAGTAAATAAGCAGGAAAACATTAACACACAGAAAATACTTAATGTCTGAGCACTGCGAGCTTTTCTGCCATTGCATTTCTTCTCTGCCTAATCGAGCACATCTATATGAGCAATAGGAATAGAAATGTTTTTACTCTTCCAAGGTCTTGCTAAAGGTACTTTCTTTCCTTTTCAACATCTGTTTGATTGGAATGTGACCTCAGCCTCTCAGAACCTCATGCTCTGTCTGGTGTGTTTTGGTTGCATTAGGCAAGAGCAGTCGTGGGAGGTGTATTTCTCAGTGATGAGGTGTGGAGCAGTTTCTCAGAGGAGAGTGAAAGAGCAGAAGCAGCCAATTCCTCGTGACCCTGTGACCCTTCGAGCATTCACGTAGGCTGGCCCCAGTCCCGGCCTTTTGCAGCTGGAGTGCAGCAGCACAATAGGGCTGGAATGTCTCCTGTGGGAATTCCAGAAAGGTATAAAGGGCTAGGGAGGAAAAAAAAAATGCATTAATGTATGCTGTGCACTTGGGGATTAAATGGATCCTCTGGAATGGGAACATTGCCAATAATAATGATGTTCAATCAGATGACAGCCTTTGTGAAAGAGGCAGTTGTTATTTATATGTATATATGCACCTGAGGAAAACCTGAACTGATAAAAATGTTCAATGTAAAATGTGAGTCAGTCACAATAGGTCAGTCTTAAATACTATCTCTCTTAGCTGTTGGAACAGTTAAATTCCCACAGTAAGTGCAAATATTTTCTGTAGTTTTAATTCAGCAGTTTGATCAAAATGTCAGTATTTTTATTTTTGTTTTCTCTTATAGTTACCTGATAGTCAAGCCAGTGTTCCAAGTTTCAGTCTGATACTGAAGATAGAAAGTTGTTAGTAAGTTCAACTGTTTGGCTTGTAAGGATTCACAAGTGTTAGGTCTCCTGGCTCCTTAACAGTTTTTTAACTGTTCTGTGCCTGTCCAGTTCTGCAGACAGTATTCCTTGCAAGGGAAACTGGGTTTCCCATTGAAAAAGGCTTTTACTGACATAGCACATCAGATCACTAGTTTAGGTAGTTAAAATTGGATAACAGAGATTTTTCTCTGAAATAAAATATTTAAGATATCCTATTCAAGAAATTAGAAACTTGTTTTCCTTCCTTTTGTTTCTATTAGAGGTTATGGAATAATTTGGAAAGTTGATCCTAAAGTTTATTTATTCATTCCTAGGCTAGCTATATCCAAATAATTTAGCACTTGAACAAAATCACAGAATTAAAGTGGTTCCAGCTTCTCTCTTGGCAGTGAGAATGAAGCAATGTTGTTATGCAAACATCTTCTATTAATTTGTATTGTCCAAAAAGATTTATTTTCCCCTCCCTTTGAAAGAAGGGACAAATTTTCATTTCTATCTCAGCAACTCTTACAATTAGCCTCCTACTTAACACACTCCCACCAAATAATATTCAATGTCTGTATGATGGCTCAGTATGTCTTATAGTCCTACTGTATTTTTTCTCTAAATGGAAATAAATTTGGTGTTTGTTCCATGATGAGATCTTTCTGGAAAATGTCAAGGAGCTGCCTTTGAACCAAAGCAGTTCATGGAGCTTTAGTCCAGTGCAGGGTGTTTGCAAGGTTGCATCAAACCTGCCTTATTCTCCTCCCTCATCTACTGAGTTTGAGTTCAGCTGTGTTTGGTGCATGTCGTCTGGAAATAATAATTGATTGGGTGGTAGCAGGGACTGATATTTTTATTTGAGAAGAATTTATCCTCAAAGATTAAGGTTTTGTTTTCTTAACTTCTTTTCCATCCCCTGAATGGGCTGATTTCAGAAAACAATCTTCTACTTTGAAAATTTTGTCTTTAGGGAATTAGTTCTGGCTAAAAAAATATGTGAATATGGGCTACGGCTTTGCCTGACCACAGGAAGTTGTTATTCCTTGCTTATTATACACAAATAAATCATTACTGTATTTCTTGAACAATTGTTTCATATGACAAAAAGCTGTTAAAAATTTGTGAATTGACAAGTACTCCTGATAACAAACCCTCTCTATTTACGTGGTTATGGTGAACAATATTTGTCTTTTTTGTAGAGAACCAAAAGGTGTAGGTTTCTAGACATGCTGTTCCTTTTTACCTCTTTGACTTGGATGCTTCAGAATACTGGGATTTGCACAGGCATGGATCAGGAAAGAAGTGATTATGGACTGAAGGTGCCATTCTTAAGAGTGATGGCTCAATAATTGGAGAGAATTGGTGGCTCAAGAGAACCCACTTGTCTCCAGATGGCTGTAGACTCTGCAAATTGCTGCACAATTTGTACTGAGTAGATTAGCGGAAGATAGAATTCCCTTTAAGCATATTTGAAATTGGGAAATTTGGAACTGAAGGGCTCATCTCTTGGGCAGCTTTCAAAGTCTTAACTGTACAGTGCCAACTTGCTTTTTTGGGGAAATGTTTCCTGCTTTAAATTTTCCAGTAAAATATCAGTGTTAATAGGCAATTGTGGGATCATTTCTGTTCTCAGTTTTAATTTCATTGACTTTACTCTTGCCCAAATGAACTGCAATACATACAAGTGATGAAAATTCTGTGCTTAGGCTGTGATTTTTAGAAGGACTTTATGGAAAGACCTGTCTCTGGTAAGCATTTTTCTAATAAATTCTATCCTGTGGATTTATTTTTAGACATCGCTCCTGTTTAGCTGTCTAAAAATTATAGTCACTTGTTAAATTGTTTTAATAAATTTTCAGTGTTTGGATTAGCACAATTAGATCACACAGCCCCTTGATTTGTTCAAATGTGTTATAGCATTTCCACCACAACTTTGACGCCTGTTTTGAGCACTGTCAGCCCTTAGATGCGAGTAATTTGCTCAGATGATGCATTAAGAATGGAAATTGATGTGCAGTCTGCAAAAATACCTGTTCCATGACCCAGTGTGCAAAGGTGTCAGAACAACAGCAAAGTGTTTGGTGTGAGGCAGAAAATATGAACCATTCTGAGGGAAAGTCATTAATCCAACAAATTCTGCCAAGATTTTACTGGCAAATGGTGCTTGTTTCTCAGCTCACAAAATAGATGCAAACCTTCAACCATGTTATTACTCAGCAGATAGCTCAGTGATTTTTATCCTTGTTCCTTTAACCTGGACTGTGTTCAATTGCAAGTATTTCAATAAGCTCTGAAATTCCTTACACTGACTGAGCACAGTTTTGTCTGAATACTTTATAGTCATAATTTGAAGAGTTTGGAGAATAATTATTGTTCAGTAGAACTGTGTGGTGCTGTTTCTGTTTCCTACTGATCAATGTATTTTGGAAGGCCTTTTCTCTGCATGTTCACCAGGATTTAAAGGCCTGTTACAGTCAGGGGCAGCAAACAATAACTTTCACTTGTGCTTTTAACTCTGGAGGTTCAGTTTGCTGGGTGTGAGCTGTGTAGTGACTATTCTATAAGTACAGGGGTACCTGTGTGACACCAGAGTATCTATAGGGAGCCCAGATCACAGCTTTGACATATGGGTTCTGCTTGCACCTATGTTTGTGACACTTGTACAGTTCTTTGATTTTTCTTTCTTTTTTTTTTTTTTTCCTTTTTTTTTTCTTTTTAATAACTGCAATAAAAATAATGGAACTCCAGAGAATGTATTACTGGGAAAATCTTCTGGGAATGCCTGTGAAAAAGATCCCTCAGTATTTGCTCAACTTTAAATATCAGTGAAGTTGAATATCCTACCCAAATCCATAACCTCACTATTTTATAGTAAACATGAGTGATGTTAGGTCATATTTCAGATTCTGATAATGTAACCTAGCATTCTGCTAGGCTTTGTCACCCATGTACCACTCTCAAAACTTAACAGCTTTATCCTAGGCTGCCTCTCCCAGAGCTACCTGTAAATAAATTGTTGCTCATAAATATCTTGGCAGTGGTTGGAGGGCTAACATGTTAACAACATCACTGCCTGTTGCAATTACTATCATTCCCTGGGATGGTTACTTGTTTGTTATTTTTTTTTTTCTGTTAGCAGTACTCACTTATTTCTCCTTAGCACAGGGTATTAATTTTTTTCTGATTTTTATTTTGAAGTAACATGATGTCTATCTTTGTGGCACTGTTTCAGGGCTAAAGTCTCTATGCATTATTATATTGTCAGAAATAAAACCTGTTATTAAACAAACGTCTCTTTCAAAATAAAATATAAATCTCTAACTAGAGAATACCTCAATAACGTATTTGAGCACTGCAAAACATTTTCTCACATATTAATAATTAATATATTAAAAAATAATAATTAAAGGACAACAATTATTTGCCCTTAGGGTCAATTAAGGAGTCCCTGATTGGGTCACAAATATCCTTACTCACATCCTGTGCCTTTATCCTCCAGGCTGGTTTGTTTATTTTTGAACATCGTTGCAAAACGAGGAGGTTGGGTTGCATGAGGCAGCTCCACCTGTGCTCAGTGCAGGGTTTTCTGGATGCTGCTGAGCACACAAATGCAGATGATTGTTCCAACCCCCAATGCACTGGGTGATGTCCATTGGGTCCACTGCTGATGTGCTCAGTAATGAAGATAAATTGAGCTGCTTCTCCTAGTCATTAACTGCATCATGCTTTATAAACAATAGGACAACATTCAGAAAATGGGATTTAAATGGACAGCATCATGCTAGGCTTGCAGTTTTGTTTAATTGAAGACCAAGACAGGTTTCCTGCACAACTTCCAGAATATAAAATTTCCAATTGAAATGAATTTTTAAACAAGCATTCCCGTGTGGTGCATATAACTCAAACACTGCATTAGAAGCAGAAAATGAAACTCATTCAAAAGTTTAAACAAATGTATAAATGGCTGGTTTATTTTCACTTCTGATGTTAATGGGAAAAGTAAGCAAGCAGAATTATTGATCAAGTGGAAGGTCAATTTAAACTTTCTTTTGAGTTCAGTAATCAAAGGTGATGTATGTAATACAAGCAAAGACAGACTTGTATTGGGATGGTCTTTCTTTGGTTGTTTGGGAGCTTTTGGTTGTTTGGGTTTTTTTGTGGGTTTTTAGTTTATTTTTTGTTTTGTTTTGTTTTTATTTTTCTTGTTTTGTTTTTTGGTGGTTTTTTGTGGTTTTTTATGGTGTTTTGGTTTTTTTGGGGGTTTTTGGTGGTTTTTCTGGGGGTTTTTTTTGTGATGTTTTTGAAGCCTGGCATATTTCCTGTAGCTTGAACTCTACAGATATACAAAACTTGGAAATACTACATATCTGAGTTTGCTTTTGAGAATTAAATAAAAAAAAATCTGTTTTGCCTTATTAATACAGCAATTAAAATAGAATCTAGTGAGGCTGTGTGTGTGAAAAATGCTTAAAATACTGATTTCATTCCAGGCCCAAAGTTTTAGAAGAAACTCTACTCATACTTCCTCTGTCTGATTTTTAACTGCAGGGTTGTCTTTAACTGATGCAAGTAGATCTAAATAGAGCATAGTGACAATAAGTATTTGTATCCAGTTCTATTTTAGATATTATATTTTGCTTGAGTAACAGTGAAGGCTTGAAAGAAGTATCCACACCAGTCAGTCACCTCAGTTAAACCAAGTGGATTACATAATGTCTAAATAGGCAGAAATCAGCGTCCTATGTTGGCAACTTCCCTCAGTTGTACTGTGATTAAAAGATAAAGTCTTCAAATTCTGTCTATGTTTTTGCCATATGTGTGCATTTAGGCACAAAGCACATTCTTGGTCTGGCCATGTGTGAAAGTTGCTCATGCAATTAACTGCCTTGCTTTTCAGTTTGTATACAATGCAAGGAGTGTTGCTCAGGATAATGTTAGCCAGGGGAGCCAGGTTGTTCAGGTAGGCAGGACTAAAACAGAGAGTATGGCCACCAGATTTACCGCCAAAACCAGAGGCTAAACAGTGGCAGAAATTGGTAAATTGATAAAGAGCAGATTGATAAAATTGATAAAGAGCAGCGTGACTCCTGGTGCAGAACTAACCTGGGCTTTGTATCTCACAGTGAATTTCAGGCAGCAGGGGCTGAAGGAACACTACTGACACTGACACTACTGACTCCAGGGTAAGGTAAATCAGAGCTGTTTTCTTGGAGATGAATTTGACTACGCAGGAGGAGGAGGAGGAGTATCCAGGCTACCAGGGCTGGGTATTCCAGGAACTGCTACCTCCTGCTGCCTTCTCAAGGGCTGCAGCTATGGGGGCACAGAGGAAGGTGGGTTGGGTCTCATCTGGCATTAAAGTATTTACACATTTATTTTTCTTTCACTACTGAATTAAGTTACTGTCACCACACATTCTGTGACTTGCCTGATAGTAGCTCATGTCCCAGGTGGGACTATCAAATGGCTTCTCCTGAAAAGGTTGCTGTTTACACATTTGTTCTATTCAGACACCTCTGTTTCAGCAGTCTGTTAAACAAATAGTGTCTTGATCTTAAAATTATTTAAGTCTCAGAACTGTCTGTATTATATTGATATTACAATCTTTATTTTCCTGATCTAATTTCAAATTTGACAGAGGTGAGGCTTTGAAATACAAACACCCCGGGGTTTTTTTGGTTGGTTGGTTGGTTTGGTTTTTTTTGGTGTAGTCTCTCTGCAGCTAAAGAATGGACATATGAACATAGTCTCTCTCATGGACTTCTGTCTTCCTGTTATACTTTCTCACTTTACAAAAGGAAAAATAAAGCAATATCTGGTTGCAGTGGTTTGATTTTGCATTGTTCCCTCTAAGCCCATTATTGTGGGGTTTCCTTTGTTTTGTTGTGTATGAGTTAACTTATGCCAGCTTTTTTAAATATCAGTCTCTGCATCTACAGCTCTCAAACAGGGAGTACTGATGGATTTTTTTAGGAGCTCAGAACATCCCGAAAGAGAGTGGGACAAAAGGAAAGAAAGAAAGAATCCAGTTTGAATTTACTGGGATGGAGCTATTTGAGACTCAAAAGGTGTTGAGAAGTTTTGTTGTTCATTGTTCTAATGAGGTGCATGTCAGTGATGTCAACATAATGTGCTGAGGAAATGTCACACATGTCTGCAATTGGCTACTTCTGGCTAGCCAAGCACAGCTGGAAACCTGGAAAACAGATGTTGCTTTCAATCAAGCAAGGGTCAGAGCAGGCTGGGACTTTGAATGTCTATATTTTTCCATCCAAAAATGATCCTTAGGTAATTTCAGTGGACCAGTAATTATTTTAACAGCTTTTCTGGTTTTGGTTTTTTTTTTTTTTTTTTTTTTTAAATCTTCTGTATTATGCCTATAGATCAGAGGAACAAAAACCAGTGGGGCATGCATCCAAGGAACTTGGGAGGATGATGGAGAAAAGAGTCCAACACAAGAACATGACTGCTGTGCTCTCTGAGCCACACCTGGTAACTTGGTAATACTTAACCATATACAGTGAACAGTTTTATACTGACTAAAACATAAAAATTCAAAGTCACCTGGCTGGAGTCTACTTTGCAAGACTGAGAACAGCAGTCATTTTATGACTCTTTATCCTTATAGAATTCTCTGTTCCTTATTTTTTATTCTCTGCATAACATCCTGAAAAGATGGAACAGGGTTGCTTTGTGACTGGCACGTAAAGAGAACTTGGAAACAATGCACTGTACAGCTTCCAGTATGGACTGCACAGAAGCCTTGAAAGAGAACCAAGACTCTGCTTTCTAGCTACAAATGTGTAGCTGTAAATCTGGACTTGGTTCACAGAAATCAGAATTCAGTTTCTTTCCCTGCAAAGAAAGGGCAAGAGTGTGGGGGCTGAAATGCAGCAGTGGAGTATGGCCAGAACAAGGCCTGACTCAGGACAAGCAAGCAGAAACCTTCTGAGCAGTCCAGCAGTTAAGCTCCTGGTAAACAAAGATTTGGTACAACCTCTACAGATGAGAGCAACAGAGAGTTAGGAGAGCTGAGCTTTTGCACCTGATGCTGTGTCCCGACCAAGAGGCAGCCACCCACGGGTAGGAAAGTGGCACACCAGAATTGTCCCCATAGAGCCTTTTGATAGAAAGGGAAGATGGGTTATTTTAATCATAAATGAAACAGCATTCCCCTTTTGCCTTTTCTTTTGTGCTTTATTTAATGTGCAGTCAAGAAGTAAATGACAGCTTCAGTTCACTTGCTGTTTACAATTCCCTGAGGCTTTGTTTGGTTTTGGCTTTTTGTCTGTTACTTTGGGGTGGTTTTTGTTGTTTCTGGTTGTTTAGACAGCAGACTTGTGCTAACATCTGAATTAATCTTAAACTTAGGCAGGACACTGCTACAAGTGTAGCCATAGCAGTGGAAAAAGTTCGTAACTTGCTGATGCTGCCTACAATTGCAGTTCAAGCATCCTTTATCAACTTTTCTAGAATTTATTTTTTCCTCTAGTGAGGATAAATGTTGTTGATGGAGTTTAGTTCTATATCCTTTCATGGATTTCTGTCTCCCTCTCCTCCCAATATTTGTAGTTTACTTGTGGTGTACAGAGCTGGCATCCTGTCCCATATCCAGCGTGTCTTCATTCCTCAATCCCTTAGTGGTTTTTTGTCAGATCATTATAACCTTTAACCCTTTTTTTCACTCTAGTTTTGGTCGCAATTTTCTGTTTTAATATTTGGTCTCCCACTCTCATGCTTCTGGTTTTTGTGTTTTGCTTTTTTAATTTGTTTTTTTTTTTATCCCCGGGTGATAGCAAAACCATTACTGTCTGTGCACGGGGGGCCTGCCTCTTGAGATTACCTAAACAAGTGTTTTAATCCATTCTGTTAATGTCCATGTCCCCTTGCCTGCTCTTAGGTGATTCCTTGAGTTGCAGCCTCTGTGCACTAATTCGATCCAAACAATCCCAGCAACAGCTCAGTGAAGGAAGGACAGAAATATCATCCATGAGAGACCTCGGGAGTGCTCATGGGGTCCAGCTTCCCCCTCAAGGCAAGAGAGTCTCCAGCACTAGATAAGGTCTGTCATTGCTTTGCCTACCTGAGAGCTACCCCAAATAACTTTTTGTAGTGCTGCACTGGAGTCCCAGAGAAGACATTTTTCCTAAGGGTCTTCTCTAGCTTTCTCTAGTTCCATTTTTCTTTGTCTGATAGTCTATTTATCAAAATCTTAGATTAATTCTTTCCTGAAAGAGTATAATATGGCCTAGAGTAACTATTTTGCAAGATGGAAGCAGTTTTTAGGTAGTTAAAAAAAAAATCCAATTTTTCCAAAATAAAATGCAGTACAGCCTCAATTATCTGAATGTCATAAGAAACAGTGATTGTAGAGTGTTCAAATAGTCAAAGGAATTTTCAGTGTAATTAATAAATGCCAAGGGACATAACCCTATTTCAAATGACTGACATTAGACTATGTCATGCAAAAATACTTGTTTCTTCATTGTAATGTACTGACACACGAAAATTCTGGCAGATAAAGAGATTTTCTGTGCAGGAGTTCTTGCCTTCAAAGCATCCTGGTTTATGAGACAAATAACTGGAAATGTGTTAGGGGAGCAAGAGATTCACTGTGTTACATCAAACATACAAAATAAAAGCATCATTAACTGGATCTTTTAGAAATTTTGATGCTTTTATAATTTCTTTGGAGATTTGCACCCTAAATAGGTTTTGAGAAAGTGCCATACTGGCAGAATTAAATTAGAGAATAAAACTTCTAAATCTAAATGGCATTATTCCCATATTGTGACTTAATGTGCTCTGATGTAGCAGTTTCTGTTCAGTTTCCACAATTTCTCAGTCCTGCTACCGGAAGGATGGCAGTACATTCATTACATCTCATGTGTTTTCTGAAATGGATGTTCTTGTAGGAGCTGCCCAGATCACCTGCTCATTTCACATTTTTGTGGAGCTGAGTGCAGGTGACTGCAATTCACTATTGACCTGCTTGGGATTCTAACCAATAATCAAGCAACAAAAAGCTCCATATCCCACACCAATTTTTGAAGCTGCTCTTCTCTAGAGGTGAAATATTTTTAAACAGTCATTCAAGAAATAATTTAATTGTTCTTTCAGCTTCTATTATTCCCTGTCCTCAGGAGCCAGTGACTGAAATTGACTCTATTCCCACTTCAACCCTCTTCCTTTCATGCTCCACACATGGAGCCTTGTCAGGCACTGGGTTAAATTAGTGAAAGTCTATCTAGAGTTAAATTAGCTCAGCACTGTCAGATACAAAGACAAGTTTTGACATATTTTAAGCTGACTAGACAAATAATAATAAAAAAATTATGAAGAGCTGATAATTTCAAAAATGTCTGTGGTTGACTTGAAAGCATTGTACTTGACCAAACTCTTAATTAGAACTTCTCACAGAATTATGGTAGTTGCTACTGGTTCTGGTTATTTACACTTCAAATCCTGTGCAAGAATAGGTTTTTAACTTGAATACTTAGTCTTCCTGTTTGAAAATTTAGAACACTATTTCTTCACTGTTTCTTTGCCTTGTGGTTGGACTATGGCCAGATAAATCCCATACAGTTTATATTTGGAAATCTCAGGTGATATAAACTTCAGAAAGCAGTTTAGTTTCAGGACACTGTTTGCATTACTAGTTTATTTGTATTATTCAGGATTGTTTCACTTCTTTTTCATTTCCAAAAGAAATATGTTGTTATGCTTCAGAGGTTTCTTTGGCTTCTGTTTAATTTCTCATACCTAATCAAAAGGTTCTTTTTGACTTCTGAAGTTTATGGCAATCTGAACTACAGTGGGCTTTATTCAACATCTGTCTGAATGTCCTGGTAGGCACTCCTTTCATTTACATATCAGAAAACTGATATCATCAGGGAGGATCTTTCCTTAGCAGTATAACTCAGAAAGTAATATATTCCACCTGAAAGTTTTTTGGTATTTGTACAGGGAGAGAATATAGCTTACATATTGCAGTTTGGCCTAGACACCAGAGTCAATATCTTTATTTGGGAGTAATATGGTGGTTCTTTAGCCTCAGCTCTTTGAGAGGTTACATTTGTGTTTCATTGAAACAATTCCACAAATTGGAATACTCAAAGCAATAGCGTGGTTTCGAGTGCCATGGGACAGTAATTATACTCTGATGATTCTGGATTTCAGCTTTGAAACTCTAACATTTTACACAAATAATAGTTTACTTTCATCTGTACCAGGACTGAGTTGGTCTGTTCTGTGCTTGGTTTATTTAGATTGTGTAGTCAAAAATTACAGATATAATGACATATCTGTGCTCTTTACTTTTGCCTCTTCAAAAGACAAATATTTATTTATGAGTAAGGCTGGTCAAACACTAGTTAAATTTATGATATAAAATTTGGAAAAAAATAGACAAGTTTACTGCTGTCTAGCAAAAAGAGGTTTTGTGGTTTTCTTTTTCTATTGAAATGTGTCAAACTTTTTCTGAATCTTCTCTGTATTTCTGTATTTCATTGGTCATAGAGCCAAAATGCCCTCTCTAAAATGAAAAATGCCCTGGGCAGCATCGGAGTGACTGTAATGATGTTTTAAACCAAGTAGTGCTCATTTTGCCACCATTGTAAAAATCTTCTTCCTTATGTCTAGTCTGAATCTACCCTCTTTTATTTTAAAATCATTGCCCTTCATAATCACAACATTTCTTATGAAAATAAGTCTGCCCCCATCCTTCTTAAAAGTACTCTTTAAGTATTGAAAGAACTTTCAAAGATGATTTTATTCTGAGTGATGACTTTGTAAAAAATCAAATTTAAGGGGGATGAAACCACTTGAAACTCCCTATTCTTTTTGCTTTTTTAGATGTGTTTTGATTTCTGTTCAGGATCAGGCTCTGAATCATTTATCATAGCTGGGCTATTCATAATATCTCTTAATGGGGATCATTCCATTCCTGGTAAGGAGTAAACTCATGCTATAATCACTGTATCAGCAAAGAGGTGAAAAGGGAGGAACAGTACTGCACAGGAAATTTGACTAAAATTGGATTTGTGGTACGTAGTGTTTTTTGTCTACTGAGACACTGATTTCTAACTGCGGTTTGCAAATGAATCAAAATTTTGGCTTCCTTCTATCTGCCTGTTGAGCTCCTATGGCTTCCAACAGCTTAACTGAGATAGTCCAATTGTGGCTTGTATCATTAGGCAAAAATATTTCAAATGCTGACCACATCTGCTTGCATGATCATTAACAAGGAAAAAATGTAACGTGGTGGAACTAGTCAAGAATCATGTGGGCTCTGATTGATAGAGAGAAGTAAATCGGGATCTTGAAATAATGAGAAAGAACCCTGACAAAGCTGTTTCTACCTACTATGAAATGAAACTTTCATACCATGATAGCTGCAAGTTTAAAATGCTACTGCAATCTGTGTGCACTTTTCAGTTGTGAATGTGCCTTCCACATTTACCACACTGCTAGAGCTGCCTTCATATTTGTAAGAGTGGACAATAGAATTGCTCATCTGTTTAATCAGATGCCAAGACACTTTGGTTAGTAATAATAATGTAATAATGCACAGATATCTCTAATACAGAGATGGCACATTCCTTCATTGAGAAAGGACATGGAACATTTGAATGCTTTATACCAACTTCATTGGTTTACTTATGTAATGCTACCTTACCAATTTAGTCGTGCCATAATAGTTTTTTTTGAACACTCCCTACTTAGTTGATATCACGATCCCATTTGGCGCTGTGAGCCTGCTTGCCTCTTCCTCCTCAAGTGTTTGAGCACTGCTTCCACAGCAGGGAACACCATCCCCTCATCTGGAAAGACAAGTTGGCAGGGCAAGTTGCCAACACAAGTTATCAATTCCAACTGCAAACATTCCGTGGGTCTTCTGTGTAGCTATGCTACATATAATGCTCTGCTTCTCTTAAGGGCAACATATTGCAAATAACAAACAATGTTTACAGTATGTTTAGTAACTATGGCAACCGCAAGCTGCTGAGTTTAAAAACATAGGATATATTCCATTGCAGATTATTTGCTATGTTCTTTTATCAGACACTGGAGGTAATAATGTAGTATTACAGTATTCACGGAAAGCCCTAAAATATGTCTTGGATAAATCTTGCACTGTGGGGGTTCCTTAGGCACTGATGTCCATATTGAAGTTGGTCAGCTGGCAAATAAAACTCTCCAGAGCCAGGCATTCTGTGTGAGCTCTGCCCCCAGACTGTACCCCGTTAGGCATTGTTACCACCATAAAGGTGAGGAAATGCAGAGTGGTGTGGGCTGGAGACAGTGAGAGAGGGTTTGACCCTTAGACATCCATGAGCATCCAGTGTCTCAAGGCTATTTCCCTGAATGCAGGAATTTAAATGGTGCCAAAGCTGACCATTAGAACAAGCATTTTCAGCTCTGCCTTTGGTTCCTAATACAAAGGTGCCCTTAGCCAAAGGCCATCACAGGATATAACAACTGGAATGAAAACATTTACAATACTGAATCTGAGGTGTGCAGTTCACTGAAGTTTTCTCTATATATTATAGTCACAAGTACCTGGTGTTAAACTGGCAGATCCTGTCTATACCTGATCAGGTCTGTTCTGTTATGCCTGGTACTGTTCTTTGAATTTCCTCAATATTTTTAATTATAAGCCATAAGTTCTCAGTATTTCTGTGTGTTTTCCAAAAACTTGTATTAATATTGCTGTTGGTATTAATTTGAAAGATACAAAGATACCAAAGCCATGCATTACTTCTGATAAAGCCTTAAAAACAATACATTTTATAGCTGCTTGAGGATATTTTTTTCTACCAAATATTCCAGTCCAGTATTAAGATCTGAATAGTTCTGTAAGAGCATAATTACAGTCACTGTCATGGAAAAATGGATCGAAACATACATTCTTAGAGGGTAATATTGCAATTTAGGTTTTTTGAATCTTGCAACCTGGGAAAGCTGTGGTTAACAAGGTGCCCAGTATTTACCTTCTTGCAATATAGAGACCAAAATCCTAAATAATTTTAGAACTGGTATTTCACATTAATATCTTTTGAGCCATGGTTTCATATTATAGCCCTTTCTGATTCTATAAATTAAAAATATTCTTAGGGATCCATCATTAATGTTCTCATCCCAATTTACTTTGTAAAACCATATATTTCAGTGAAACAATTAGACAAACAAAGCAATCCTACCAGATTATCAGAAGAATGAGCAAATTTTGGGTCACAATCCTATAATCAAATACAACAGATCAATAATGTTGGTCTTACATCTGTTCTGTGTTCTCAGCCAGGGAATATTTTATCAGCTATTGATGGAATGAGAAGTAGGTAAATATACTGTGGTTTTTGTATTGTTTTGTTGTTTGTTTTTNTAGGTCTACACCTAATCTTTAAAATGTGAAGGGCCTCACATTTGTACATATTAAGATCACACATGTTAAATAAGAATGGATGATGAACATAAAATAGAGCAGCTGATTCGGAATATTGTCAGCTGTTTTTTTTCTCAAACAATGAAATCCCAAATCAAATCATTCGGAGATGAAGAAACAGAATTCTAAGAGATGAGCTCCTGACTAAGATACTGACAGTGGGCTCTGCCTGCAAGCAGCTGCAGAGGAGGAAATTTTGTTTCAGTATTAATGATTAATAATATGGCAAGAACTGCATATATAAAAAGGAGGGGGGAAATGACAATCAAACCACACCCTCCTCCACTCACTTCCACTGTTTAAACCATGGCTTTTTTTAGGCTTCAGGTGTCCAAGACCAAAACTGTAAGCTCAAGCATCACTCCAGAAGACAGCTCTCCCCTGTGCCTCATTTCATATTAAAATTAGCAGATGTCCATGTTCACGTGCCCAAACCTGCCTCAGACCAAATACCTGTCTCCTGCTTGAACACCACCCTCCCTCTAGTGAAAGGTCTGATTTAACCGGAGGTACTGAGCTCAGCACAGCCACTGACACAAACATACCTCTCACCCAGCAGTTGCAGTGTCTTTAAATTGAAGAAAAAGCATTAACCTTCTTTTAAGCATCCTCTAGTAGCTACAATGGGTTGCCCAAGGAGCTGAACAGTACAGTTCACTGTTGCCCTGAGGCTGGAGACATTTAAATTCCCACTGCTATCTCTCAGGGGAGAGCCCTGACATAGAGTTTACAGCTATTTGGGTCCAAGTAGGGCATTCTTTGAAAGCACTTTTGGCATCCAAAACAATTCAGCTTCTATCTTGGTGAATCTAGGTCACTGTGCAACAAGCAATGCAATATTTAAAAGGGGAACGACCAGCAGGGACGTCTTTGTGTTTAAAGTACCCAAGTGAAAGCAGCAAGTCCTTGCTGGGGAGCCCTGACAGCAGGACTGATTTCTGTATTTTACGTTAGACAGTTCTTGGAGAAAAATGGGGAATAGTCGTGATGTCACGGTCTAGAATCCAGAGGTATGTCTGTTCTCAGCATTTCATACCGGAGACCTCTAACCAGCACCAGCACTGGGAGATTTAGGTGCTTTACAAAATGTGCAGAAAGCCTAAAAATCTCTTATGGTTTTGGATTTCACTTTGGAGCCAACTTCCTGAAGTACAGAATTAGCAATGCCTAAATTGTAGGCAGTGCAGACCTTTATTGGCCCTGGCCCCGTGCCTTCCTTGTGAGATGGTCCTGGTTTTATTCCCAGCAGAAACCAGGTGTGTTTACATCTGTGTATTAAATTCCAAGTCAAAGAGGTTATGGGAGAATATATTCCCCAGATATCCGCCCTTACAGAACCACCCCTGACTTCATTCATTCATCCTTAAAAATAGCGGATGAGGAAATGTATTGACACAATATCAATTTTACCATTATTTACCACTGACATCATTATGTATATCTATAGACAGTAGAATAAACATTAAAACAGTGGTTATCCACATTGTTAAAAATGAGTCTATTGATAGTAAGAAATAAATACTGTAGATCCGTGGGATGCTGAACTGCAGTGTGTAGGCACAATTCCATCCTTATTTCATTCCAACATTTTTAAGAATTGTATCTCAGGTTACTTGAGGGGTTATAAAACCAAAGAAATGTAATACTGATTCACTGTGAGAGCCGATAGAAGATCTAGAATATTGATTAGGAAGGAGTGCTCATTGTTTCCAAAGCTGCTCTGTTCTGCTGATGAACCCTACTTTTACATTAAACCATTTCAATGAACTGATTAAAGGCCACTAATGTGTGAGAGTGAGACCTGAGTTGTGTGAAGCACTGCAGCATCATTTTCCACCCAGCTGAGGCTCTCTCCCATGTGCTTTGTTTTTTACTGTACAGCTCTAAATTCGTTCTAACTCACTGTGTGTTTGCATCACAGCACAGCAACAGCCGAGTTGGGTCAGACAGAGCATCCCAACCCTGTGCCCTGTCACTCACAGTGGCCAGTGGAGGGTGCCTAAGGGAGGGCAGCAACAGGGACAGAGTGGATATTTCAGCAGTCTACCAGGCTATAAAAAGTTTGGAGATTGAGGATTTTCTGACCATGGATGCATTTGGGGATTTTTGTTGCCATTGTTCTGGGTGAGGTTTCTTTTTTGCTCTCCACTCTCATACGGTAAATCTTTCTGAAAGCACTAAACAGCCACCAGCTGCTGGAATACTCAGCTCAAACCTCCCACCTAGGCCAAGGCCTCTTAAAGGAAAGGTCTAACCCAGGGGCTGTGTATGGGGACAAATAAGGGCTTGTAGGGGGCAGCTCTTAGATAGAACAGCATAACACAAAACTGAAGCACCATTTAGACTGCTGATTATCTTCTGGTTTCTGCTTGATGTGATAAGTGATATTCATGATTCAGAAAACAATTGAAACATGGAAGTAAACCAAGTGCTATTATCTCAGTGGTAGTGGTGTGAATGCTGTTTTTTTCTCTGAAGAGCCTGTGGAGAAGCATTGCTGAGATGCCAGAGGTTGGAGTACATCGCTCCCAAACACATGAAAGAGACAGTAGGAGATCAGTGAGTGTGTAGCAATGTGTATTCTTATTATCACTTTGGGGTTACAAACCTTGTGATACTGAAACCTTTTGACTGGCCCCGGTCCAGTAAGTTTTGCCTTTTAAGGAGCTGGAATTTATGCAGTCTGTAAACCATACACCTTTCTTGCTTGCATTCCTCAAATATAGCAGCTGTAGTTCAGACCCTGTGGACAGGAAAGAAGGATTCATTCTGCCTTTCATTTCCTTTTGAGAATGTATAAACTGGTCCTCTGTAGTTAGTGCAAAATTTTCACTGAGCATGAGGCTGGAATTGTAATTCATACCTTTAGCAAAAGAAGCCATCATTTATAAAAGTCTGAGTGACTCGTGCTTTGTGTTTCTAATTCTATAGGCCCTATGGACATCTACACTTTATTATGCTTTCACTACCAAAAATTTGAATGGTTTCTAATAAGAAGTGACATAATGTCATTGTGTGTATAAAATATTCTTATAACAGTGACTCTCTGGACTTTTCAGCATGTCATCAGGATTGTCACCTGCCATGAACACTTCACTTAATCTGATTTGTGTAAGGAGTTTCAATGTAGTCAGGAGACATTGTGACCTGCTAGACCAGGGATTTAAAGATCAGGACTTGACCTTTTGGAGCCCCAGACCCATAGAGTAACCTGTGAAGAGCAGCTCTTCCCTTTAAGCTCTTTGAAGACTAAGAAAATGGATTCTTAGCCTGAAATGTCTCCTAAAAGAAAAGTTTTAGTTCTACATACTGTAATTACTTATCTATGAACTTTTAATGTCTGTGACAGAGAGCCTGACAATGTTAAAACCCAGCAGAAAGAAAAATCCCCTGCCAAACATCAAACATCAGAGAGGTGGAAAACACCTGGAAGTGCTTCCCCAAGCCCTTCACCCTACCCCAGTGTGTTCTAGGAGCACAAGGAGATATGACATATGATTTCTCTGTTGATGAGAGTGGCTGACCATTGTATGCCAGATGAGAGGATAATAAGTGAGGAAAGGCAAAGACTCAGAGAGAAAACCAGCTCAGAATTCTTTGCTTTTTATGAAGAAGCTCTTACTTCATAATTTGATGCTGAATTTTGACTTACTGTCAGAGGTGGAATGACATCTTGTGAAAGGAGACTCGTAATAGTCATGTGTTTGCTTTGTGTTCTTTTCAGACACATGGGTAGGATTTTTTATCATATTTAATCATTTGTGGCTGCCCATTGCAAACATTATTGCAAATATATGTGGGACTCTTTAGTTTTGAGGAAGAGATATTTCTCAGTACCAGAGGGTAGAGGGAATTTTGTCAGCTTAAGCATTGTGTCAGATCTCTGAAAGCATGACATTTCTGTTAAGCAAGAGCCATGTCTGTCTTTATTTTTTTTCCCAAGTACTTTATTACAAAGATGAATATAGCCTAGGCATAATGGTGTAACTCTTAAGCATCCCCCATTCCCATCTATGCCTCTGATTTTTCTCATATCTCTTTTGTGTCTCTCCTCCCATATGAACCCAATCCACAGCCAATCTTGGTATAAGCTGCTCTCTTGCAGCTACTGCAACGCCCAGGGAATTGCTCACAAATGCAGACTTGCTCACAGAGGAGCTGCTTCATCATATTAGGAGGATTTTCAGCACTGGGTATTAGGCACCTCAGAAATAGACTGGGATCTAGTTTTTCACATACCTATGTAATTCCATAAATTGAATCAAATTTTTGCTTTCTTGTACTAGATGGGGATAGGAAACTACTCTGTTATTTCACTTAGAAAATGCCCTGGAGTCTCCAGCTCTATAATATTTTGTTTTTGTTAGATAAATTGTATCTATGTGTACCTTCATTAGCAAGGCTTTTGAGATACTGCTGTTCCCTTTTATTTAACTAAATCCTTGTTGCTGCTATGTAGGTTATGCACATTGCAGTGCCAGTTTGTTCAAACATTCTTTAGGAATGTCAGGTGTCACCCCACTTCCACTGACAGCACAGAGAATAAAATCACAATCTGAAACAGTTGGAAGAAAATTAATAATAATTTAAAAAATCCTAACAAACTATCTTAGATTGCAATGCAAGATGTAACCAAAAGTATGTTTTCTATTACCATCTGTTAAAACCAGGGGGGGCAGTGTTGTTTTTATCTCTTCCACAACCCATCCTCCCTCCAGGGGGATATTTTCTGTTAAAGGGCCATTGAGTCTCACTGCACAAGTGACAAAATTACATCATCCCATTGTGAGATGCTCTGCCCAGGGGGAGGAGCCAAGCATTCCTACCTGGCTATAATCTGAGATTTGGAACACTCCGGCAGCCTTTTCCACTGGATTCCCAGAGGAAAACCAGACCCTTCTACGCCACCACTGGACCTTCAGAGGAAAACAACACCCTTCTGAAGGATCACTGCTTCAACAGAACCGCATCCATCACTCCAAGGACTGCAGCCTCCATTTAATGGGACTGCTACCAACACCATGACCCACAGGGTGTCAGGCTGTATTCTGACTCTGTCAGTGTTTTTGTACTACTGAATTTTATTTTAATTTTCCTATTAAATTGTAGTTTTGACTTGGGATCCCCCGCTGGTTTGCTTTCAAACCAGCACACAAATAAAACCCCCCAGTTGCTGTGCTGACTTTTGACACATGAGGATGCCTTAGGGGATAGTGGGAAACAGAAGGGTTACGCAGGAAAACTGAAATAGACTCTGCAGTCTCTATTTTCTGGCTGACGCCAGAGGCACTGCAGACAGCTGCTGCAGATTGAGGCAGACTTGTAATTTGCCTCTTGGGTCTGGCTAGGAATTAAGGAGCAGTAACCAGTCTCCTATGGGGTATCCAGTCTCTATAACTAGCACAAACATAATATGAAGGCCAGATCCTCAAAGATGTATAGCCATGATGGGAAAGGCATGCTGAAACACCCTTGAGGTCCATACTATGTGCTTTTAATCTAAAAAAAATAAATTCAGAATGTACAGTATTGACTAGAAGTTCACTATTCCAGCACTGGTGAAGAGTGATTGTAGAGCCTGATGCAAAAAAAAGAAGATTTCCAGCTGGCAATGTCTTCTGCAGGGCTGCACTTGAGCCTTTGTGTTTCTTGTTCACTGGCAAGGTCTGAACTGGTGCTCTGTGAGAAGAGAATACTGATATGTGCCCTGAGGTGCTAGAGCTTGGTACCTGGTTTTTCCCCCAGGTTACTTATATTTTTGTCACTTGGGTAAGAACTTTGGCACAGCTGCTGGGAAGGCGTTGCTCATTTGGGGCAAAATGACTAGAAGTAAAGGGACAATATCAACAGTCTTGTTTCTCAGAGATGTGTTGAAATATGGCTGTTTAAACTCTCAAACAATGTGCAAACACAATTGAGAAGCTCTGAAGAACTGAGAGCAATTTTTTCATTATTGCTGGAAGTGATACATTACTGTAAAATATACAAATTTGATTGCTTTCAGTTCAGCTTTCAATAATACAAATATAGAGTACAGGTAGGAAATATACATCTTGTTTTATAACTATTTGGTCAACATATATAACTAGCATCTTTCCTCTGCAATAATTATTTCTTGAAAAGTACAGTTTGTTGTTTTAGGGTTTGTGCTTGCCTTTTTTTTTTAATACATAGATTTATATATAAATACTGCCTTAAGCTTGTAATAGACCTGGGACAGGGTCAGTTCTGACTCTCTCGTTTTGCTGCTGATAACGTGACTTTTTTCAGTTGACTCTGACAGCTCCTTATGCGTAAGCATCCGCTTCTCACTTCCACCAGGAACAGATTCTCATACAGCTTTGATTTTTCTGCTTGTGAGGCATATTTTCTCATAGTACATCAGGAGCAGACATGCTGAAAATTGCCTTTTCCAACTGGACACAGCCATATAAATAATTGGCATAGTGCATGGCAATTATCACTTCAAACTCCTTGAAAAGTCTCACTTCCCAGGAGTTTGAAAAGCGGAGGTCTGCCATGCTCTTCATGTGTTCTCTATTTAAGTGAAAGAAATCCATCTGCTTTATGGAATTTTGTCTGAATTTCAGCAGGATCTGAAAGACAAAGTTAGAGAGGGATTTTGCCTGTGTGCCTCTGGTTTGTTTTGTTCTGTTGTGGTTTTTTTTTAAGAAAAGAGCAAGCAAGAAGGCAGGAACACCCTCAATTTTACATCCCTTCTTATTTGAACAGATGTAAGAAACACTGCATTTTTGCTTTCATTCCTTTAAATTAGTTTCACTCTACATGATTTATAGGGAGCTTATTTCAGGGAGGTCATCACTGGAAACTACATATCAAAATTAATAACATTTCTTCCTGAATAATTTAACCCAGTAAACGTTAATATTTTTTAATCCTTGTAAGAACAGTTTTCCATGTTTCTGTGTGGTCACAGAGTATGGAAAGGAAAGGGGCAGAAGAGTAGTTTGCAATTGATACCTTTGTTTCCTCAGTATTTTCCCATTTTTTCCCTAAGAAGTAGCTTCCATGTAATACTAGGAGGGCTGTGCTGTTTCCAAGGCTTGCCTCCGAGCAAGAAATTCTTCATATACACATGCTGTTGGTTGAAAGGACTGCTGAACATCTTGCAACAGCAGTTTTAACATGGATTTTGGGGTAAATGTGTCAGTTTAATCATCCTTAAAGTGGGTGTTCTGAAAACATGAGTATTTAATGACCTATCCTGACTAATATTTTAGATTCAGATTTTTCTAGCATAACATATCATCTGTGTAGATTCCTTTTCTGCTCTTTGTTACTTGTTGGTGATACATTAAGTAATGTGATCAACACGAAACATTCTGAAAAAAATCAATGCTCATTGCAAATCAGTTTATTAATCTCCTCTCATACTTAGCAAAAACCTTTATCCTTTTTAGATGTGTTGAAAAAGTCTAATTCAAGGGACTTAACATATGCAGATTTGGTTAAAGAGCATATTCCTTTCCTCTGTGATGAATATTGAACTTGAGTAAAATCCAAGCTAATCTTGACTCTGTTTTCCCTCTTATCACATAAGAGACAAATGTTTCCTGCAGCTACTGTGTCATAGCAGAGCATCTGCCTCTGTATGAACCAACTGCCAGATAGCCTTAGCAAGCAGTCAATTTATGCAGTTGACAGGTTTAGTACTTTATCAGATATTTGCTCAAGGACAATTTTATTATATGCAAATCATTGACATAAATTGGGGAAGAATGAATTTATTAAGGGGTCTAAATTAATCTTTCACCATTTGGTATGTGCATTTTTATTATGTAATGTATTTACTTCTCGAATATTCATTTGTCTGAAAGCTGTGCTGCAACTACAAGATTTGTGAGGGTTGGGTTAATGCTGATTTGTGTTTTGTATTTTTTAACAGGCTCTACCTTAATGCTGGCCAGAGTTCAGAGAACATGGGCTATAGAGAGCTTTGGCTTGAGATAGGGAGTTAAAAATTTATACACATGATTTTACTGGACTTGAATTTTTAAAGTATAAGATGGAAAAAAATCAGATTCCTACTCATGGAAGCAAAATACAGACACCTGCTCTGCAAAGCTGATTCAAACTTTGGTCTATTTACTTGACTGGGCAACTGACTTTTATTTATCAGTAGAGAGATCCTAACCAAATGATCTGGAAAAAAAAACCCAAACACACTCCCCTCAAAAAAAGAAAATAAAAAACCCCAAACAAATCAAAACCACCCAAAGCAAAACAATAGAAACCCCCTCCCAAACAAACAAACAAAAAACAACAACAAAACAAACAAAAAAAAAATCCCCACAAAAAACAACAACCAAGGGAGAACCCTACAACACCTAAACAATTAAATTGGAATAAATATTTTCAGGAGGATTTGGTGGTTGGGAGGGTCTATTTTGTTTTGCTTGGTTTTTAATATCGTATTCTGGCTTGCTTCTTCTCCTTTTTGGGTGCACTTTATGCACCTGTTCCTGCTGTTGGATCAGGCTTTCACAGATAACCATGGCAAACACATTCGTGTTGCCTTTCTCAGTGATAACATCAGGATCTGGAGACTTTTCTGCAGTAGAGGAGTGAATATGTCTTGTGCATTTTTTATTTATTCTTTTTTAATTAAGAAAAGAAAACTTATGCTGATTAAGGAATGTCTAACACCTTAAGATTTTGTGGTGGGAGAAGTCCACCTTTATCTCAGATCTGTTTAGTACTAGATGAGGTTTATGGCCTGAGAAACCTGTGTTTAAAATTTGGCTAAGCATGTTATTTGCTACATTAGTGCTCCAGCACTCACCAAAAATTGTGAGTAAAAGTAAGGTTTTAGAGGGATGACCACACTGAAAGCTGTCAGGTGCTCAGGTTTCATGTTCAGTGGGGCATAAAATTCCTAGATGTAATCTAGTAAGACCAAGAAAACATAATAAGGAATCCAATTTACCTGATCTTGGAGTTATAGGTCCATAATGACTTATATAGACACAAAATGACTTTTGTATCTTCTCTGTTTGAGAAACTCCTACTCCATGTCTTCAACTCACATTGAGTGGTAGAGCGTTCAGTCATGTCAGAGGGTGCAGAGAAGATATTCCATTCTTCTTGTCTGAAGTAACCAAGGTTTGCTGAATTTCCTGTATTTTAGAAGACACAA
Source organism: Bombycilla garrulus (assembly GCA_013400315.1). Taxonomy (NCBI): domain Eukaryota; kingdom Metazoa; phylum Chordata; class Aves; order Passeriformes; family Bombycillidae; genus Bombycilla; species Bombycilla garrulus. The sequence continues at coordinate 759,114 of VXBU01013524.1, forward strand.
CAGTTTCCTCAACCTGTAGAGGCAGTTGGTTGAAAAAATACTAGTTTTCCTGGAGCAAAACAATTACTTACAATGCATAATTGCGTGTGTAGCAAAGGGGAGAGGTTCAAGAATTCTCTGAAGTTTTGTGTTTAGAGAAACCTGGTGAGAAAAAGGGAACATAACTTGGAAAAAATATTGTCAAATTAGCATTACTGTATGATTTTTCATTGGTAGGTTGTACCAGAAGATTTAAATTTTTGAAATTAGCAATTCTGCAGTTTCTGAAACATAACAAGTTCTATTCTTTTTAAAATTTTTTACAAGTATTTGGAACAGTCTATCACAAGTTATGTTTTGAAGTTTTGGATAAAAGAATCACAGTGTGTAAAACTGTAATTCAAGTCAGATAACTTGTCAAAATCTTGTGCCAAAGCCATTTCATTCATTTTAGAGTTGTCAGAGTGAGGTTTTAAAGAGTTTTCACAGATTTTAAGGCATTTTTTTTCTTTCTTGATAGATTATTCTGTTTGTATTGTTTTCTCAGTCATCACTCATGATTTTTTATATACTCAAGTACTTTACTCAAATAATACATATGGAAAGAAAATTATTATTAGAGATCTTTCTTACCTTGATCTTACCTTACCTTTCTTACAGCAATTATTATAATTACAATAATTATGCTTCATAACACTCTATTTTTTTAAAAATGGAAGGGATGTTGGATTTCTCTGTTAGATGAACCTCAGAAGGTTTTTCTAGGTTGTGGAAGATCTCCATAGATTTTACTGAATTTGAACTACAGAATGCTTGAGGCATCTGTGTCCATCTTTGGGAAAAATGTTAATTTCATGCATTTGATATTATGCTTTCAAACAGATATATCAATAGGAAATATAAAATAGGTATATGCTATGCTGAATGTGTCCAGAGCTCTCTGAAAATTTAAAGTTTGAAAGCTCTGGTTAAATCCTTCTGTTGTCCTATCTCAGGGTATTGTTAATGTAATTCCTGAATGGGCGAGCTACTCTGATGAACAATTATTGATAGCGTCATGAATTCATGCCCTATTTGGTAGAAAATAAAAACATTCAATGGAAATTGAATTAAATATACGATGACATTCAGTGACATATACTCACAGACTTGGTAGTCTATTTGAGAATTGGACTGCAGAGATTAGAGAAACACAAAAACATTTTATGGACCATATAATGTGCCATGCCGTGGATAATTTCATGTTCCTCTTGAAAACAGAACAAGAAACTCTGTAGAGGTGTATAATATTGATAAAAAAGACCTGGCTTGAGTGTAACCTTAACACTTAAGTGGGTGAGTATCAAATATTAGATATGTCATACTAAGGACTTGATTCATTCTACTGCTCTGGTTTGAGGTTGGGTTCAAAACAGCTCTTGAGGGCTCTGCTTTCATGCTTCTGTTCACAGAGAGCACTGCTGACAACATCATCAGGAAACACAGCCAGGGCACTTTCATGCACTAATTTTTTCCTCTCTGGCTCCTGAAGAGACCCTTTAGTGTTCTTGCTTCTTGAGTTTTCCCCTTCGACCCAAACACTTAAACAAAATAATCCTTATATGCATCCAACACAGTGTCCCTGTAAAGCTGAAAGATTAGTTTAGGTTTAATGTATCATTTGTGGGTTGATATTGGTGAAGGATTATAAGAAAGTACAGCAAGATTTGTGGTTCTATTTTTTACTTGTAAACTCTTTGCTTCATTGCAGCCACATATATATTTTACCTTTGGACATTTGTGCTTTTAGAGTGTCAGGGAGATCCTTCTCAAGGAAAAATATCTGAGCTACCTGTCGGGGTTTTTAAATAGCTTTTGTTTAGCAAGGTGATACACTGAAAGAAGTGCTCTGTGAACCATATCCTCTGCTAATGCAAATCAGAAAAGTCAGAAGGCTCGCATTTCTCACCTCAATACGTGTACTCTCCTCGTTATCAATATGTAATAAACCTCAGATGTTCCTTTTCCATGCCAAATCTCAATGTCATGTTGTTTTGCCAGTAAGCATAGGGGAAATTTATCCCATCTAGGGCTTTTCAACTTCTTAATGTTAGAAAAAAATTCTATATATTACCTCTGGGTATAAAATATATATTGTGTATATATACACAACATATGGACAGTTCTATTAGAAAAGTGTCTGTCTAAATATAAATTGTTATTCTGCTTTTTCAACATTTAAAATTCTGTGCAAAGTTCTCTGGTTTTGAAGGAGAAAGGTCACACTGCCTTCCTTTTCCCAAAACTTCATTGTTCCCAACTCAATGCAATTATTCAGTGACATGAAGATTTTTACTGATGCCTGATTTTCTCATATTAATTCTGTGTGTCAATTAACAGATTTGGATTCTTCAGGGCAAACCTTACAACTCCGTGAGTGATAGATTCCTGCTGGTGGTTTATGACAGAATAGCACTACTTTAAAAATTTTTTTTCTGCTATTATACTGCCACTTTTTAATGACAACAGGAAATCATCAATCAAATAAAAGTTCTCTGTGTGTCACTTTAAAAAAATCCTAATTTTAATTGAGAGAAAGAGGTAGGGCTTAGCAGGGGAAGGCAGATGGTAAGTTGATGGAGCTATTCAGTTTAAAGTCTCTTAAAAATACTTGTTTTTCAAGCCATGAAGGGTGAGCTTGCAACCCATTTTAATTCCAACTCAAGAAATCTTGATGCTCTAGTATTTCCTGTACAAAGCAAACAAACAATACATAAAAATTCAAATCCAGATATGTAATCATCTCTCTTCTGCCTTCTTTCCTTACCTTCCTTCTTGGTCTGAAAGACAGTAGTTATTGCCTCTGATGTAACAATGATAGTATTGCAGTATAGTAACATAGTATTCTCCTTACAGTGAGAATGTTATAAATTGGTAATTCATATATGAGTGCATGTGTGTATATATATATATATATATAAATGTTTATGTGAAGATCATTTAGAAGCAATTGTCTTTCCTTTTAATACAGTTTTCCAGTAACTCTGAAGTCACATAATATAATTTTCTTTTTTGGTTCTGTTCATTTTATGTAAAAAAAGCACTGAAACAACTGCTGAAATTGAAGGAAGACACAGAAAGACAAGTTCCCTCCTCAAACATTTTAGAAAGGAAATTCTTACAGGCAAAACAGAATAACAGAAGAATATGGTTAGGTGTAGCAGGAGATTGAAAGTGAGGAAATGTAAATCTGGCATCAGCACTGTGCTGGGAGGAAAAATCAATTAACCTGTAAAAGTTAAGAAGTGATGAAAGGATTGAAGGGGTTTCAGGTTCAAAGTTGCTTGTCTTATTCCCACTATTGAGTACTTCTAGTGCGTGTCAGAGGCAAAAAAACCAGATGAGTGTGAAGAGGAAATAACGGAAACAAAGAAAAAAAAAAGAGGCATACATCTAATAAAAAGTGAGTTATCTAGTCAAATAAACATAACAGAATAAACTGCCTTGAAAATTACTTCATCAGAGCCTGTTTCCATCCAGGCCTTCTGAAGTATCTCCTAAACCTTATGCTGAGTTTTTTTGTTGAAAACCGTTTCAAAAGGTTAATAAAATATGAGATGTTTTCATAAATGTTTGGTCAATCTGAATACACTGCTGAGCATTTGGAAGCAATAGGCTGCTTACAGCATAGCTGTAATACATTCTAGCCATGTATTTACACCCAGAATTCAGGCTAATTACTTTTCTCCTGTGCTTCTGTGAATTCTTAAAACATCTTTTAAAGTATATTCCTAGCAGAGAGCAGAATTTGCTCAGAAAAACAGACATGTGAGACATCGTGGAATTATGAAGACCATAAAGGAAATAGGGGAGGTGTGGGTGGCTGTGCTGATTGCAGAGGACTGGGGGCAGTCTGGCCCTTGATGGGCCACAGGTATAACCAATAGGCCCTACAAAAGAGGGCACTGGCTGACCCTGAGCCAGTTCAGGTGTGCCTGCTGAGTGTGAAGATGTGCTAGAGTCAGTCAGAGGCTGCTGGTTGTGCTGAGACAGGGATGGGTGGCCAGGAGAGGAACAGAAAAAGTAAGATGTTGAACAAGGAACAGATAAAGGATGGGTGGCTGGGAGAGGAACAGAAAGGTGGCCATGCAGAAAGAACAAATCAGAAGGCTGTGTGGTACTGCTTGGGTGAAGTTTAGCCATCAGAAGGCTGTGTGGTTTTGTCTAAAGAAAAGGGCTGAGTGATGCTGCCTGTAGAAGAAAGCAGAAGACCAAGAGAAGCTGCCTGAATAAAGTTTAGTCCTCTGAAAAGTGATATGTCCCTCTCAACTATGATATATGATTGTGACTGTGGCATATGTAACTTATGCTTGTGGGCAGCAATGATAGGGAGGAAGTATAATCTAGACTCTTAATTAATAGCTTCATATCTTCTCTTTTACTGTTGATCAGTGCAATGGCAATATAAAGAATATATATGTGTCTTGTGGGGTGCGGCAGACATTTTGTATTTCTGTTGAAGGCCTGACTCGAACCTATAGTCAAAAAAGCTGAGCTTGAATGTGTAAGGCAAAAAAAAGCACAAGATGAGATGCTGGATTAATGCAATGGTGAAACAAAATACCACTTTAGCTACTAAACTCTGTCAATTTGCAAATTCTGGATTGATTTGACTGGTGATTTATACAGATCTGATTACTGAGATCCCCCTGTACCATCACATCATTGAAGACTCTGTATTTGAATGTCTTGGGTGATTTTCAAGACTGAATTTTCCTAAAGATTTCTCAACCCAGCCTTGTCTTGGTCAGTGTTTCCTGTTATGTCCTAAATAAGGTTCCAGTTCTGCCCTGAGTTGTTATTCCCAGAGACCTGAGGAGGGCACTTATGCAGGCCCATTTTCAGGATTAAAGTCTGCATTTTATGCACAGTATTAGCAACTTTTTATGCGCTTAAAGCTTATTTTCAAGTTTTGTCCATCCCATTCATTACAAGAAAATAAATCTATTTTCTGTAGCGCCTAAAATAACCTTTTTTATTTTATATAGTGTGAAACAAGTTTATCTTAAAATAATAGGAGAAAAGGGGCAAGTTATTAGACCTCTCTCATACATAGAGTGGGAAAACTATCTAGTTCTAGTGCTCTATCTTGCATAGGTGGCATGTCTTTTATTCTTGAATTACACATGCTTGCTAAAAGAAAGTGTTCATAGCCTTGGTTTTAAGTGATTTTCTTGAAAGTTGTCAACCATCCAATAATACAAGGACTTAAACATAACTATGGTTTTGATACAGCTGAACTGTAAGAGTTATTGGAAGACTAATTCAGATCTGTCATTTTCAAATAATTTCTGATAAACTTCTGATTTCAGGTCAGCTGTGGGTAAAATTCTTTTCTTAGGCTGTGTGTGTAGAGAAATTCTATTCAAAAAGAGGACAGAAGACAAACACTGTGTTCACAATCTCAAAATGCAGCTACCTTCCATATATCAAATTGAATTACTGTGAATAATTCATTTTTGAAAAGTTCATAATTCAGGCTAACAACAGTATATTGATCAAATATTTATAATCTTGGAAGAATTTTTTTTTCCTAGCACCCACCTCCTGCACCCCTACTACAATTTAACTCATTTATATACCTGGTCAGTATTTCTCTGGTTCAGAGGACAGTATTTTAATAACTTAGAAATAAGCAGGAACCAGACAGCAAAACTACTCTCCCACATTTAGTGCTGTTGGCACACAGAGACATCATAGACAAATTACTTCTGGTTTTAGTGGAGAACCTTTGCTACTTGCATAAACTCAGTACAGATACAGTTGTGTGGGAGACTGAAAGAATGATGTCACTGAGGTAAAATTCACCAATTGTTATTCTTAATTATATTTGCATGCATAATTCATAAATATTCTTCATAGGCAAGAGAAGCAAAATTATAAAATTGAACAAAAGCACAGAATTCTTCACAAAACAACTACAATATAATTAGGCAATATATTTAACATGCTTATTACCAATGTGATTTTTAGTTACAAAGCTAAATAATGTCTCCCTTTAGAGGGAGAAAAAAATTAGGAGGGGGTGGGAGTGAAGAGAAAGACAAAGAAAACCCTTGCTTTGCCTTATCCCATGTGGTTAATGTTTCTGTTCTAATAAGCTTTTCCTGCCAACAAATGTAGGAACAGAAGGTCAAACAAAAGGAGGCCTGGGCTGTGCTCATCATGCTCACAGGAGCTGCTGGGGTCCCTCCTCAATCAGCTCGAGGGTTCATTTCATCTTCCAGACCAGGCTTTGTGGGATGGGGCTCAGTTCAGCACAAGTGAGAGCCTCTCCCAGCTCCTCAGAATACATCTCTGTTTTCTGAACACAGAAAGCTGCCTACATAAGCTTGGCAATTTTATTCAAACCACCTCTAGATGCCTCTTGGTGCGGGACTGAACCAACTTCTGACCTCAGAGTCACTTTGGTTGTTCCTGTTTTTCTCCCTGATACCCCTTAAGAATTAGGTACATGAGTCGTGAGCATATTTTCATCTTATTACACGGCAACTCTGCGAGGACCTAAGATTTTCATGTGAATTGCAGAACTGATAATTTTTATATTTTTTTTAAATTATTCTAGCAGTTGAGCTGATATGCAAGCCTGAAAGGCACCTCTGAGAAGGCACAAAAGGCTACAATTTATAAAATCTCTGATTTCAAAGTGTACAGAGCTATTGCCTATACTGGAAAAAAATATCCTATGGTAATATTCATTCATAATCTCTCTGTTTAAAAGATAACCTGCCTTGCACTTCTGTCACTACAGTGCAATCATCTGATAGTGTGTATGTACCTTAAACAGCCATTAATTATAACCTGTCGGGGTGTTATATTATTTACCTCTAAAATCGTGAGCGAATGTAAACTGTGTTTGAGTCTTCTAGAATTGAAAATAGAATTAAGTCCTCTGCCTCAGCTAGATGTAAATCAGAGCTTCAGTAAAGCTGTGAAGGTGTTCTTGAGTTAGCACAGTACTGAATTTACTTAATATAGCAAAGTAGGATTTAATTGAAAGCCAACTCAAACCATGTTCTTCTCCTTCTCCCTAGTCTCAAATGACCAGATTTTTCAGTCTGTGATAACCCTACAATTAATTTTCAACTGTGAGAAAACAATTTATTCTATCAAGATGATACACTTCCTTAGTCACAAACTGCTTAAGACTTCGAATACCTTTAAAAGGAAGGCCTCAGATAAAATTTTACTTTGAAAAGCAGGAAGAAACTCCACACTCAAGCATATCACCCTAATTCAGAAACTGATCTCTCACTATTGCTCTTTCCTAGCACTTGATTTAGGCATGGATTTAATTTTCCAGGGTGGTGCACTTTCCCCTTGAACAGTATTGTTGAGGGCTGTATCAAAGGGATCCTCTAATGCTAAAGCCCATATTCCTTATTCAGCAGAATGTTCAAAGCAAGGAAGTTCCTTCATCTCAGCAGATGCTTCCAAAGACTGTGTTTGAAACAGTAACTGGTCATTTGCACATCCCTTTGCTGGACTTTATTCAGAATTCAAATATTCCATATTTGGCCCTTCAGTATTGGATGCTTTTCATTCAATGTTTCTTATAGTCTGGGATTGTCAGAATTTCTTCTTGCTGGAGGTCTGTACCCAGATCCTTACTGAATTCGTAGGCTCCCTACCCAGTGCTTTCCTCTCTGAGGTAACACAAAGAATGACAATCAGGGCTTTTTTGTTAGAAGTCCTTTCAAGCATTGCTGGGTCATATTCAGCCAGTATTCTTTGTGCAGATCTGGGATTGTCTAGGGAATGGTTGTGAATATACCACCAAATCTAATCTGAAGGAGTAAAGCAGTTGGAGAGTCTGTGGGTACGTGACCCGATGACTTAGTGCACTTGACCTGAGATTGTCGATGTCTTTAATTGCTTACTAATGCTATTTCATGGCCAAAATACTTTTGCCTGCCTCAAAAACTGGGCTCTGAGTAGTGCTTTAGTTACACAGAAACAGTATCACTTGTTTCAGGTGACAGTGCTAACTGTGAAATGGGAACCTGTAAATGTACTGGAGTAATGAAAATAAAAATTGTAGTTTACCTACTTGTGGAAGCATTGTAGGCACCTCCACAGATTAGTAGAGTTAAAAATAATGGTGAAAGTAAATGTCAGTTGAAAGATATGTAAAGAATGTGTCAGACTATAATTTTGTGGTAACAAACTCATATTAATGATCATCTTTTAAAACAATTTTAAAAAACAACTGACAAAGAATGTCTGTCATAACTTGCCTCAAAGTATGGCAGTGCAGCACAATGCATGTCTATTGGTATTAGAGGCATTTAAAATCTGCTGTAAAACAAGTAATTGTAAACAATGTTCTGCTTCCTTCAGAGATACACAAGCAGGAAATTTCTAGAGGGATGAATATTGGATGAGAATCCACCATGCTGTTAAGTACAATAAAACCAAATGGTGATATAAACTCTACTTTTGATTTAATTATTGCAATACCTCTGACATTTTGCCTGTAAAGTCACTTCTGGATCACAGAAGGAAATAAGGAGGAAAATTAGTTTAAGAGATCACAATCAATTGCTATGAGCAGATTGCAAAGAACAAACTAATCCTCTAATGCCTCTAACAAAATATCTCCACAGAGTATTCACTAGATTCGTTTGGGTTTTTTTCCCATTTGGTTTTGCAATTTTTTTAACCAGTCAGACAAACTGAACTTCTTAGATGAACACCTAATCTTGAGAATGTGTAGAACATGGATTATACAGGGGAAGTTCAGGAAAGATTCGTAAGTTTAAAAATAAAAAAAGGGAGAGGAAAGACAAAATATAAAGGAGTTAGCTTAACTTCAACGTAAAAGCGTTGAAAGTAAGTCTGTTTTTGAGCTCAAAATGGCAAAGTCCAAATCTTGATTAACAGTGTATTGTATTTGTGCTCACTGAAAGCCAGTGTACTATATTTTGATAAGAATAAGCCGCTCATTCACCAAAAGAGGTAAAATTGGAAATCCTTCAGAACAGGACCTGACAGTTATAAGAAATCACACATAAATCGCATGTAACAAATATCATGTTGTCACAAGGGAATAATTATCCCCCCAATATATCACAATAATAGTATGCAGTGCCCAGAGCCATGGTATATTTTGCAGCCCAGGAAAACCATGAAATTGTTCTCCATTGTATTTAGCATTGGAAATACTCTAATGTGTCCAGATCTGGGCACTTCACTGTGGGGAAATAGAAATTGTTTGAATGAACTGAAAAGGAACTCAGCATAATTTTCACAGAAAAAAATGAAGAAAGTAAATAGGAATGTTTAGCATCAAGGGGGTGATATGAAAATGTTTTCCAGTCTAGTATGCAGACACATAGGGAACTTATTCTTCCTGTCTAGGATGGGTAAGATAAACAAACATGATCTTAAAATATAGTAAGGATGATTTAAGTGAGACCAAGGAAAACTTCCTAGTGAAAAATATTATGGAGCATTTGACTAAATTGTTTTTACCTCTCAAAGTTATTCTTGCAGCTATGGTCTGTATTTCTGTTATGTGAATGAAGTAGTTGTACATTGATATGTTTGTAATTTCGTGGGTCTTTCAAATCCAAACTGAGCCCCTGGGTCTCTTACTCAGACTGTAATTTCAAATTCCCTGAAGGGCTCAGAACATATGTATGGTATGTATAGTTTATATAGCCATCTTGTTTTACATCTTTTTAAATGTCTGAACAGTAACTGCTCCCAGTCCAAAATCTGGATGCAAAGACCCTGGAAATTTCTGGAGCGGATTTCAACCCTGTATTCAGACTTGAATTATGCATCCTAAATCCCTATCTGATTTGGAGCTATTTTGTGCAAGAAAGTATTTGGAATTAATTATTTTTTTGCAGTTTTTAATTAGAAAAAGAATCTGACTGATTACATTCCTCCCTTCAATTAACTAAAATAATTTAACTTCTGGGCTTACACCTTGCATTCCAAATTGCAACTAAATATGCATAGTAAAGCCTGATGGTAGGATCCCTAAAAATGAAGGTTCAAAATGGGAATACTCTGAGATTTTAAACTACATGGGAATGAATAGTAATGCTCCAATGTTTCAGGACAATCTAAGGTTCTTTTCTCTCCTCCCTTTGTTCCCAGAAGAACACTTACTTTTATATAATGCACGAATACCAAGATTTGTGGTGGGAATACTTCACATCTACAAATGGCTGTCCCACTGGGATCTGTAGCACTGTTTTAGATTTCTGTTTCCTGCTTCAGATTTCTGATTCAGTTTCCTGAAGTTTCACCATCACACCAAATGCCTTTTCAGAAGAGTTCTGTTTTAGTACTTTTCTGATTATACACAGCTCTCTTTATATACCTCGATTGGATTACATTGAATCACACTGTCAGATTAATTGAAAAACATGGTTTTGCCATAGCAAAAACATATGTATATAAAAGGCAGCAAGTCATCAGCCCATAATAAATATGATTTGTTGTTTTAAAAAAATTGTTTATATCAGAGATTCTTTCATCCTTTTTTTTTTTTGGAGATGAAGAGAGATGTTTCCATTAGTACTGATTGAAAGTCAAGTTAGCACTGGCTGTGCCAAGAGAGGAACAGAATTCCATTTGACATCTCATATCCTTTATGGTCTACTACCCTTCTTCAGTTTCCTCCTAAACATGTTTTGTTCTGTTTGAGGTTCATTCAGTTTAAAACAAGACTTTCAGCTTTTGTGCTTCAGAAAACAACAGTCATCATCTCTAGGTATTTCTGCAGATCCTCCCTATGCCTTGCTCACACTGTCTCATTCTGCCCTACAGCTCTAAGTCCATGGCTTTTCAGTCAGTTCAATTGTTCCCTAGATTCATCAGGTCACATCTTGGTTTCTGTAAACCCTCTTTCTCTTCCCTGGAGAAATGCGATCTTGCTTTCTGCATATCTATATAAATTCATTTTTCTAGCTCATCATTCAGGTTTCGTATCTCTTCAATGATTTTCTGTTGCATCAAAGAGAAGTCACTTGTCCTCACTTTGAAGATTGTCACCCCACCCAACTTATCCTCATTTGTTCACACCAAACTATTTTTGAATCTGATCATTATTTCTTTGTCAATATGACTGAAAACTTCAAGTGTGTTTTGGCTTTGTCTCATTGGGACATCAAGCTTGGGAGTCACTCCCCAAAAACTGCTGCAGATCATTCCTTAAACATCCATTTCCCATCAGAAATATTTGTCAAACATTAAACTTCCAGTAAGGTGAGAGCTCTGGCTGATATTAATCTGAATGGTTTTCTTTCTAGCCCTAGAGCCAATGCTAGATAGTGGATGATTGTGTATTCACTAAACCCCCAACATTGAACTACGCTTGTAAAATTTTGGAAGTAAGGATTAATTCTGTCTTCAGCTTGAAGATCACTTGAAAATGTGTCTGGGCACTAGAATAATAGTGAATATATTCAGTAGTGTTCTTGTATTATGATAATACAGCTATTATATTATTATAAGAAAAATCAGTGAAATACTGGGCATTCCACTGAGTGATGTTTTGGGGTTTTTTACCTTCAAAGTCTGCACTTTGTCAGGTTTTTTTTATGACAGTAGGATGTTATGATAGCTGTGATGTACTGCTCTGGTCTCCTTTTTTTACTCTGGCTCAAAAAAGACAACCTGACAATAAATGTCGATCAAACTGCTCTTCCTGCTAATTGTGTCAGTGTAATGATTTTAATTTAAATAAAAAATAGGCAAAGAAAAGTTTGAGGTAAGACCTAAAACTGATTTGAAATTCTGTGCTCCACAGTGAGAGGCACTGTTCATTAGTGACTGATATGGAATAATTATGCTGGAGGGGATCATGTGAAGCAGAGCACAGGTAGCATTGGTTGACATAGAATTGATGTCAGAAGATATTAAGTCATCTTTATTTTTTTTGGAAAACATCTGCTGGGATGACTGAAACTGATGTTTGGGGAAATTATCAAGTATAAGTGGAAAGACAGGTTGGCTTTCACAGCATTACAGCATGTGTTGCTCAGGATCAAGGTTTTGAAAAATAGACTGTACTAAACCCAGCATGATTAGGTTTCAGATTAGTAATTTCTTTCTTTACTTTCTGTTTGTTTGGCGTTTTTGTTTCTTTTTTTGTTGTTTTTTTTTGGTTGGTTGGTTCTTTTCTCAACACCTGTGCTATGCATTTTAGGGTACATCTCTAAGATCATGTAATTGTTTGCTGATCTCTCTCAAAAGAACACAGAAGCATATATAGCTGATTTACACATGAATTTTGGGAGAATTCTGACCATCAGAAATTCCTGAAGAGTTGCAGATTAATTCTGCTTGAGGAATTTGTGTAGTTGAAACCCATTGAATTCAATTGATACAAGAAAAATGCTTGTCATAAATTCCATTTATCTGAATTTATGTATGGCTCCCTGGTAAAAATCATGTACCAATTGTTTAAGTAGTGTTTAAATGTAGCATGAAGAGGGTGCTGTAAGTAACTTCAAAAATATTGTCCTCAAGCTAAAATTATGATTTAGTTTAGAAGTTCATAGGAACACAGAACATTTCATGCTGGATAAAAGCAGACAATCCAATATCCTATCCTCCAAGTGACCCAAACAAGATTCTTTAGAAGGGCCTATAATAGGCGGACACCCTATGGCACATCTTCATGTCTAAATCCTAATCTCACCAGAGATTTTGCTTCAGGGCTTAATCAAGTTGAGATCTTTCTTCCAGAAGATATAGATTGTTCTCCATTATAGCAACTGTAGATAATAAAATCTGCTAACCACATATATGTTTGTAATAATTTTGAATTTCAAGTTTTGTCTTCAGTAGCTTCTTGTAGTAGACTTTGCTGTTCCATTTTGTTTTCAAAATGGAATCCCCATCAATTCTTTCAGATGTCCGTTTCTTGTTATACACACAGTAAACACTGAATTACTTTTGCTTAAACATTTTGGATTTATTTGGTTTATTTCTGTATCATATCGACCCCTGTGTCTTCACTGCTGGAGAACAAATTGAGACTATATCCAATACAAACAAACCAAATACAACCTAAAAAAGATAATATAAACTTTGTAATTGTTCTCGTAAAGGTTCCACAATTGCATGGAACATGTCATCTATTTTAACAGGGTACATAATTACTTAAGACTCCTGAACTCTTAAGAAGTATTCACCTGTAGAGAGGTCTGCGTTCATTTAGCAGAGCTGTGGAAAATTCCTTTGACATTTTATGTTGGAAATAACATAAATATGCACACATGTGCTAAAGTAATTTGTTGTAGACCTCTGCAAATTATATATTTTCTTCTGCGCTTATCTCTTCCCAATAAGTTTTCCTCTTTGTTTTTCTCTCCAGTCTCCAAGCAATTTGATATTCTTCAGATTGTTAATGTCTTCATACATCAGCCAACTTTTTAAACACCTTATTAGTTTTGTTGAATGAAGCATTCCAAGGAAAATATGAAAGAAAAAGCAAAAACCTATCAGTTTTTGCCCCATGCTGACATAAAACAATGCATGGGAATGATGGTAAGCCGCAAATCTGGAAAAAATAAAATTCAATTTAGATAATCTGGGGTAATTTAGAGTGTCTTTTTCAAAACCAGATAAACTGATGGTTGTTATCACAGGATGCACTGAGCTCTGTGTTGGGTTGGCAAGATTCTAGCAATATGATGCTTGTTTTTCTAGACAGAAACTAATTAAATCCTCACTGAGACTTACAAGGAGTTTTAGTTAATAATCTTTGGGACAATTGCTCCTAAAAGAAGTAATTCAAAGGGCTGAATACATTGAATCAGGAAGTCAAAAAAGTGCTGATTTTCAGCACAGACAGGTCTCACCTGAACAGTTTTAGCCTTCTGTGATCAAATCTGCATTTTTGCCAGCTTTGGAAAGGGAGCAGCAGGCAAATTTAAGGTGCAGGTAGACAGGGTTTTCTCTAAGATAAGCTGATCCAGCACCTCAGTGCTGCTGAGGGATAGTTGGGTTCATTCTTGATCTTACCATGGTCCCTTTCATGATGCCACTCTGGCACTCGTGGCCTCACAGTGAGATTATTCAATCCATCACATCAGCAATTCAAAATACTCCAAAGGCCTTGTTCTTCCAGCAGCAGCAGCTTCTGCTCCAGCTTCCTTTCAAGGAAGAGCAGAAAGCCCTTCTCTGAGACCTTCAGTTGCTAATCCCTGCCTCCAGTTTTGGTGCGTTTGCCTTTTGCACTGCTGGGGCAGGGCCTGGCTGCCTACTTGCTCTCTTCTTCTGCAGTGAGATAAAGATGAGGAGAGAAGGCTGAAGGAGAGAAGTCAAGCAGGGGCCTTGATGTTTTCACTTTTTACATGCAGGTTTGTACCCTTGGTAGTCAAGGGAGACAAGCTGGGCAGGGAAGGAGAGAGATGGGCAGAGAGACCAATATTCATCCTGCTCAAAACTCATCCACTTTTTGTAGGTTTGTCTCCTTCCTCCTCTGAGAAGACAGATGATCCCTTTTGACCCCTTCTATTCCACATTTCCAACGCCCCATTCTTTGCACTCTCTCCCTGCTGCAGTTGCAACCTTGGCTTTTTTTTCCATTTTCGACTGAGAAGTCCTCTGCCAGTTTGTGCATATATTGTTTGGTGAGAGCAACATTCTAAAACTCTACTAGCAACTATAATTTGGAACCATTTTTGGCTGAACAAATGTTTTAAGCTACATTAAGAAAATATTTTTTAAAAATTAAATTTTTCTTCTTTTTTACCCCTAGTACTAAAATCTGATTAGAGTTCAATGTGACCTGCTATTTCCCAGTTTCTTCATGATAATCCATAAAATCAACAGTAAGAGAGAGAGACTTTTGTTTATGTACGCTGCAGTTGTGCTTAAATCTCCAGAAAATTGGAGGATGAATCATTCAGCTGATATCAGGCAGTAATTTTTGTTTTTAAAAGACAGTCCCATTTCTATAGGTTATTTCATTAACTGCCTGACTGGATATGAATGAGTACCTTACACCTGCAGTGTTTGCTATCTGTCCGCATTCATCTCTTATTGTCATTCTGTGTTTCTGTCTTTATATCAGATTATTTTTGTCTTTGCTCTGTGAGCTACTGCTTACCCACTCTACATTATATATATTTTTCTCAGTTATATCTGTTTACCCTGAAGATAGTTTGGGTGCTTCTGAAAGAACAAAACCAGGCGTTGGTCCAGACTTCAACTAGTCTATAAACTAATCATAACTGTAAATATCACACATTTGGTGCAGAGAAGTACATATGACTAATGAGGTTTCAGCCTCTGCTGCAGGCGGTCTTGTAATGAATGTCTTATAATGTACCCAAGTATGTTGCTACTTCCATCTGCTTTTCCTACCTTATTTTATTTACTGCTACATTTAATTTGACAAACCAGTCACGATTCCTGCCTCTCGTTCTAAAATGGCAATGGCGTGTGATCTTGTCTTGCTGCTGTCACCTGATTTCAGTGCCAGCCCCCCCATTTCTGCTTTGTGCCTCTCTGCTGCTCCCTTTCCGCCTGCACTGTCGGTACGTTGGCATGGGGAACTGGAGCAGGCTTTCAGAGCTACAGGCTGTTTCCCTTCTCCAGATTTTGCAGTGCCTCCTTCATCAAAGTGCAGCTGTGGTGGCAAACCTGGAAACGATGGGACTTGGTTAGGACAAGCTGTTGGGGATGATAAACAAGGAGCACCTTGAGCAGGAGACAATTTATCTCCATTGAGTTTGGAGTGAAGACAAGGAGGATACAGACTAATCTCCATGGGAGATGTTGATACTCTTGCTCACCTCAACTGAAATAAATTGCAATTAATCTTGTCTAGACTGAGTAATTAAAAACATAGTGAGACAAATAATTTATCCAATAAGTTATCATCAAATCAGGAAATGTTTACACATAAAAGACCCCATGATGGGCTCTTCTAAATGGATTGGTAATTCTTTTTGTGTCTCTCCTTCGGCAACTGCTGAAGTACATCAGTAACTTTGGAGTGGAAGCAGGAGATGGCTAGACCTTATTTCCCTGAGGAGCAAAGCCAGACTGTTGAATTCAGAGCAGACAGGTTGCTCTCACTGAGAGCTGGAACTGTAAATATCAGCTGACCTTTGCAGTCTATCTAAGCATCTATCTCTAAGCATGGTGTAAGTAGATATGAAATAATTCCTAATCTTTTTATGGTTGTCATGGAGAAAGTCAGAGCTGCTGTGGTGTTTTATCTTCTGCTAGATTCCAATCTTTCACCTGCCTGTATTATGTCCCTCTGATGTGTTGGCTGCATAACCATTGCAATTTTAGAGAGTTCATATTTGTAACCACTCAAAGTGTGCAGTAAGGATGAGTCAGGAGTCCTCAAAGGAGGGTGTAAGACTGTACAGATGTGCAACTGTCACTGAAAAAAGTGAATGTGTCTTTTTAACTAGCCAAAATTATATTATGTAGTTGAAAAAAGAAGGTCCCATTTAGTGACAGAGAAATGACATCTTGGACCTCAAAGAAGTTTCAGTCTAGCTCTCCATGAGAATCTAGTGGATCTCCTCACACAGTCCTTCCCTGGACAGTGCAGGCATTGTCTGTTGTATTCAGACCTTATTTGGATCATTGAAATGGAAAAGCAAGAAGTTGATCACCTGCTTTGGTAGACCAGCTTGAGTTAATATTTGCTAGCCAATTTGCAAGGTAACTGCAAGAGACAGAACACTTTAGTGATTTGGAAATAGATGAGATTTTTCAGAATGAGAAGATCTTCTAGTAGGTGCTCATTCCTGCAAAATTGAGGTTTAGAGGCAATGTTGCTTTTAAATATCAACTGTTGACTTTCGTAAGATCTTATAGCTTTTGATTATGGTTCAGCTGACCTGGAAGTCTTGATCTTTTCTGTGAGTCTTGTTAACTTCTGCTGAACTTCAGATATTGCTTGTTATGCTTAGCTGAATTCCATATCCAGCCTCCACCTGGGCAGGAAGTAGGAATGCAGGTTCTTCTGAAAAATCAAGCAGACTGTTCAGTAATATTTAAGATTCTTCTTAAAAACATTCCTTTGTCTGAATTTCTGAATATGTGTACGTGTTTACCTCCAGGATATTTTTCAGGATAGCAGAAAAATAAATGAGGGCAGATCAGTAGGATGGCTGTTAGAGTTACTCCCCAGGGAGCGAAAAGCAGTTCAGAGCTTCTCGAGGTGTTGGCACAGTGGTGTCCTCAGATGGATTTAAGAGAGTAGTTCCAATTCCTCATTGACCTCCCCACAAAAGGGGATGTCAATGAGGAATTCCCTGCCTGAGGAAATAGGAGTTACTTGAGCCACTCCTCAAAGTGGCTGGTGATTAAGTATTTCAGGATTCTATGAGCTGCAGAAGGAATTGGGACTCTGAAGGAATCTGAGGCATTTCAGAGCTCCAAACTGCAAGGACTGCTGGCCGGCAGAGCAGGAACCCCTGCAGTGAACAGGGAAATGATCCCTTCCGGCCAAAGTGGTTATCAGTTTTATACACATCTAAGCCTGACCGCAGCAAATCTTGCGTTTTGGATATTCTCTAGGAGAATGGCTGGAAGTTGAGTGCTCATATATTCGCTGTTTGCTGAGATAGCTTTAATCAACATTCCACCTGGAGAAAACAGCTCTTCCAGGCCTTTTAAAGCTGCTCAGTAATCAGCTGGAGCAAGCTTAATTATGTCCATGTAGCTCACCAGTGAATACTGATTGTGAGAGACACATAAAACTGGGATTTAAAGGCCAGCAGAAATCTGAAATCTTGCACATGGTAGGTTAAATAGTACTTATGAAAAATATCATGTTTAGTACATGATCACAGAATCATGATCTCAGTATGAAGTCTGAGAAATAATTGCCTGGGATTCAGTTTTATTTTCCCTGCCCTGCATCTCAATGAAGAACAAAATTTCCCCAGATACTTCCTCACACACTGAGGAAAAGTAAAAAATTATGGTTAGTTTTTGCCCTGTTCAGTTGGAACTTTATTGCTGTGCTAGTTTAACAGAAGCTATTGGTAGAAGCTTGGCCTCCTCTTTCATGTCAGTGGTGGCTTTCTTTAGAGCAGCAGGATTTGATATGGGAGCAGAATATTCTGTTCTGAGTGTCAGGAGCAGTTGTTACCATTTGTTGGATGAGATCTTAATGGATGAACAGCAGTGAGTTTATTTGCCAGAAATATCAAATGCTAACGAACAGCTTGCTGTAGTCCTGGCCTTGGCTTCCATCATTAACCTGATTAGACCAGAATTATCTGCAATGTTCTTGGATGTTCTTTCACTGGTATTAGAAGGTCATTAAACAATGGGCATATATTTCGCAAACTCCACTGGGATTCCTTTTCATTTCAAGCAGGTGAAGAAGGATTTTGTTTCATTTTGAAATGCAAATTTTTTATGTGAATTGGCAGATTCTCAACTTCAAGCAGAGAGCACCTGAATTGATTGGATTCCATTGCTAACATTTTTGTTGTTTTCAGTTTAATTATAAAAACCGTAGAAGGGTAAATTGGACTGTTGTTTTTTTTTGTTAAAGTATGACCTTTGTCCTTTAAAGATCACTTGAACATAATCTGTTTTGTTTTCCAGGTATTTTGCTTGTTTTAAGGACAAAGTGATTTTGATCATAAGGAAAATAATATGAATTTCATCAAATACATGCTTTTCTGATGTTTGTTATTTGCATAAAGAACTATATTATTACAGTTGTTTAATTAGCCATCATCAAAAGCTCAAAACTCACAATGGAAATGTGAGTAGATGAATTGGAAGAAAATAGAAAGTGCTTGAAGACAGTTTATAGCGAGCTACATTGTTCAAGTTTTCATAAAGAAAAGTTATTAAGTTCTAGGCAGGCACTTTCCCCCTCCTGCCTGTAGCAGATTCTGTCAGGACGTTTTATACCTTTGCCCCAACGCAAATATTGAATAATTGTTTCTCACAAATGAAAATGGGCTATTATTCAAATCTTAAATTTGGCACTTGCATGGCTATAACTGGCCCTGTTTTATTCTCAAATCTCAGCATTTTTGTTATTTTTGGTATTGCCCTCCTTAATATTTACAGGAAAAAAAAATTCTCATCTTGGATTTTCTGATAAAGAGTTCTGTTAACTAAATCTTCTCCATCAGACTCCCTGTCTGCTGACAAGTGCAGTCGTGGGGCGATGTGGTGCTGAGTTTATTCCATAAAAATCCAGATAAGGGCAAAAAGTGTAAATGGGGGTGGGAAGACAGGCACATGTCCAGATTTCTACGATTCGTTTAGGGAATCGCTTTCTGTGGGTCCTGGTAGTTCTGTTCAGAGCAGGTTGTGCTTAGAGAAGCAGGACCTGCCATTGGTGGTCAAGCTGCCACATTCATGGGTGAGTCAGCTCTTCCCATAGCAAAGCTTAGGGAGGAAGGGCAGATAGAGTTCATCATTCAGGGAAAGTGAATTTTTGTACTGTGAGGCTAATGGAGATATGCACAGGAGCCTCAGACTTAAATAAGCTTACTTTTTCCTTAAAAAAAACCAAACCAAACAAACAAAAAAAAACCCCCAGAATTTGTCTGGCTCTGGTTGTGGTTTGGGGTGTTGTGAGGTTATTTCCCTCCTTCATTCCATGGGCAGCAGGACCTTATTGTTAGCTGAGAAGTATGGGCAGATACTTTCATGCATATGCAAACAATTTTTTCCCCAGGAAACCCCTTTTAACTACATAAATATTCTTACTAATTATTTTCACTTTTGGAAATTGAGCTTTGAAGCCTAACCCACAATACCAAGCTGCCTCTGAGCTAAGACCCCAGTAGTATCAAAGCCTTCACTTCCTACTTGATAGCATCTGATGGTTTTATATGGCTGTTTGTACAAAATACTGCAGCATTCTGCATATTAAAAATGGAGAGTAAATAAAATAGATGTTGATATGAAGTTTAGTAATGTGATAGGTTTTGAAGAGACTATTATTAAAAAGCATAAGAAATTCTAAATGACCTGTACTATTTTCATATTTAATTCAGTAAAATAATTAATTATTCAGCAGTTGAGGATGGTGTTTATTTTCCACACTATTGCACTGGCATATCACAAAATCCAGTGCTCTACTCCAAATGAACAGGGCCACTTAGTCACCTAAATACAAATATAATGCAGACAACTTAGTGAGTTAGATCTGGGCAATTAATGGATCAAACGTGTTTTGAGACAAACTTGATGACCTTGCTCATACTGGATATTTGCTTTACAGCACCAGCATTGCTATGGAATCTGCTGGGGCTGTAAATGAACAGGGAATTTTCGGACTGTCACTGGATCGTGACTGGCTGGTGAGAAGTGATGTTGGGAGCGTGCCTGCCTGCTCCAGCCTGGGGCTCCCTCCTGCCTGGAGTCAGCCTGGGGAGCTGGAGCCTCCACCCCAGCTGAGGGACGCTGCTGCCACTTCACTTGTAGCCCATTCAACCGGCAGCAAGGCTGAGCACCCCAGAGAGCATCCCAGAGCACCCTAGAGACAGGGGCACAGCACTCTGGGGATGCTGACAGTGTGCCATGGGACACGGGTGGCTTTCCACAGCTCACATACACACTCACTCACTCCCTCTCATGGACCCCTTGGGTACCAGCCCCTCCTGCCTCTCAGCTGCATGACAGGAAAAACAGTGGCACCGAGTTTGTGCCTCAGCTGTGTTGAGGCACAGCAGTACCTAAATGCTGCAGAAAGAAAGAGCTCATCCCGGGGATTGTTTGAATCAGGGCCCAGGCAGGGCACCCATAGTGTCCCTTCCTCTCGGGGACTTGGTTCCAGATGGAGGGAGCTGGCAGGTCCTGGAAAGGGAGAGGTGCTGCAGTGTTTCATAGCTAATGAATAACACACATATGCAACTGAGATGGGGGCCTAAATAATTCATGGGGCTTGACATATTTGCTGTGAAAAAACAAAAACATTGACAAATTGGATTTTGACTTTTTGATTTTTGATTTGAGATTTGATTTGTTTCCCACTGCTCTACGCCCACCCCCACACCCAGTTAGAAAGAAATTGGATTTTTAAAGAAGAAGAGTTTCTATGAATATTTAAATAATTATTCTGAATAAATGATGTATTAAATCAGATTTAAAAAGTCCAACCCTCCTTATCCTCTTTAGGTACTTGAGCATAGTAACCAATGTAATTAATATAATGTAATATTTTGAATGTAATGCTTTGAATTTTTATTAAGATACCTGAAAATAAATGTATTGTTGTCTATGAATAAAATAAAACACATCTGTTATTTTGTAAAAACTGTAAGCCCGTGCATAATGATACCAAGTAAACAAAACATTCCAAGCTCATTCTATTGTGAATGACAAAAGAGGCTCAGAACTTTTTCTGCTGCTCCTTGCACATGTCTGTGGTACAGATCCTGTGCTGGCAGCACAGCTCAGAATTCTTCAGTGCAGGGAATAATTGGAAGACTTCAAAGCTCAGATTTCAAGTTTCCTGGAATTTGGGGTGCAAATATTGCATCTTTAGAATGAGGAGAGTAAGACTTTGTCTGCTCTCCCAACAGTGCTGACATCCTCTCCATCTGCCCTTAGTTTCTGTATGTGTAAATTGCAGTTATACTGTTTGGGAGGAGTGGAAAGCACAACTTTCTTACATTTTTGAAGTGGTTTTAGTTTTTTAGATTGAGTTGAAATCTGAAGTTTTTTTTTTGTCTACTGAAGTGACAGGGTCCCTATGCTCTCTTGCAGGGTCTGAACTAATACTTATTAACAGTTTTATTAACTCTCTGAAGTGCTGATATGGTCCTCACATGGACTAGATCTGGATGCTATGTGGACAAATAAGAATCTGGACTCTTCCAGCAAAATCACAGCTTTTAAAGAAGGATATGTAAGGAAACATAGCAGAGGGATTTGCCACTGATTGGTCTCTGGGGCTCTCAGGGACTTGAGCAGAAGTAAGCAGAAGCAACTTATTAGTGTTGAATATCTACCAGTGGGAACATCAAACTTTCTAAAGAAGAATGCAACAAATTTAACAGTTCTTGGGACCCAGCCCTAAACACTGATCACTATTTCTCATCAATGTTGAAACTTAAAAATTCCCACTTAGTTGCTCAGAATTTTTGTGGCCTCTTCAAGTAAGCTCATATTAATTCATGAATATTCTTTGAGATGTAAGCCCCTGTGTTTTTACAGTTTTAAAGCATTTGCTTTCAGCTATAATTTACGGAATATTTTTGTTGTGTGCTAGGATTTTTTTCTAGCCTAGGGGATAGGTTTACTTACTTACACTGGGTAAAACATAGTCATTGAGTAGCTTCTTATAATTATTAATTGACTTATTTCTTCAAGTAATAGAGAGAGCAATGCTGTGATGGTATTCAGGAAAAATCATCTTGTTCTTGAAACGCATCTTCCCCATACCACCATTTCTGTGTGGTGTTTGTACATTTGTTGTTGTAATGAAATGGGTAACTGAAATTAACAGCGATGAATGCGTCTTTGAATGCTCTTGCAGTGGTTTGTCTTTCACACTTTCCTCATATACTTTGTGGATTGGCTCAATGGACTAAGGATCTCTCCTTCTGTAGTTAGATTAACTAAATGCAAATATATGTGCTTTAACTCTGAATTTCTTACCATTTGCATGGATAAGAAAACCTGAGGAAAATAGTGCCTAAAACTTTTGAAATTTCCTTTAATTTCTCTTTTCTTTTCTACTATCTCCAATGTTTAATTAAAGTTTTTCTGGCAGTATATTAAATTAGCATCTAGTGGTAATTACTTTGTGTGATCATAATTTTGAGATGTATAGAAGTTTGTTTCCATGTCTGTTTAATTTGCTGCTCCAGAGATTATTTTATAATGTATTGCTCTATAAAAGAACTTTACTGAATGAATTGAATTCCACTCTCTTTTATTCTCTCTTTTTGATTATAGTACATTTTCTTACTGTGTCCATGCCAGTTCTATCAAAATCATAGCTAAGTAACCAAGAAAATTCAGCAGTGTTTTAAGTGTGAGCACAGGGATGAAACAACTCCTAAGAGATGAATGTTTATTGTCAGTTTCTAGAGAGGTTTCCATGATGTACAGTTTGCATTTGCTCAGATGATAATACCTGGCTACAGGTGACCTTTCAGCATGTTCCCCCTTCCTATTAAATCTCTGTTGTTGCTTAAAATAAAGTGACTATTCGATAAACTCAGCAAAAAGCCTCAGGGCTACTCACTTCTAAAAAAACAAACTGAACCTATCAGATAAAGCTGTCAGGGCTTGGGCTTTATCTAACGCTGCACACTCTTTTATAAATTGATTCACTTTTCTGCCAACCCCACATGTCCGTGAAATATCTTGGCTGCAGCTACAAGTACAATTATTATTCCACCCGGGGTGATTTGTGTGGTCTTAGAGCCCAGCACGCATCCATTTATACTCTGAGAGATGGGAGATAAGGCAGACAGCAGCCTGCACTCCAGGCAGGCACAGCCTGCTGCTGGCTGGGGGCACAGCCCTGCAGAGTGGGCACAGCCTGGGGGAGCTGGGCTGGCCGCGGCCAGGGGTGCAGCCAGGGACACGGGCACAGCTGAGGACACAGCCAGGGCCAGGAACTGTCCTACTGGAAAAGCCATGGCCTTGATACCTGGCTGCATCCAAGTCCTGTCCCACAGGAATCTGCCTGGTACTGACTGTAGAAGATCATTCATGCTCATGGATGTCTGCAGGCTCCTACAAAAATCAATGGCATATAGCTATTTTCCTGTATCACAGGTGTAGCTATTACATGGACGTGTGTTAAGACATTGTAATTTTGTAATTGCATTGCTTTAAATTTTATATAAAACAAAAAACAATCTCTTTTTTTGTCAGGAAATCTCTTCGAGAGGGGAAAAATTAATTTTTAGATAGACACCATCTTGCTGATAATGGATCAGGGAGCATGTTAGTTAGAGGACCTGCCTGCTCAGATCTGTGCTGTGAATCTTGTATTTTCATTTCTTCCCATGTAGCCTAAGTAGACTGACTGAGGTACAGTAGAATGTGCATATGCTTTTATCTACTTAGCTTAGCAAAATCCAGCAAAGATTAAACATGGTATAATCTCACAATTTAATGACTAGATATAAAAATATAATTACTTTAGAACTATAAAAGTAGACATTAAATGCAGGTATAGGAGAAGTATCTAAAACCATTTAATTTTATTTTAAAAAGTAAAAAACCTGCACATTAAAACATGTCAACATTTCAAATCAGTAATGTTCATTCAACCAGTTGTAAAGAAAAAGCAGACAGACAACAAAATAAATAATGAGATAAAATACAAATATGCCACCTCATGTAATCATTATAGGGTCTTATTTTCTTGTGAGTAGAATTAGTTTGCCAGCTGGCAATTGGAAATATTTTTTGCTTAAGATCCAGTTTGAAATTTGGGTGATAGGAATAGTTGTTTGAAGTACACCATCTTTTCTTAAAGCAGAAAAAATAATCCTTGTGGGTAATTTTATGTCATTGCAGTGCTTGCTAATAAAGCTGTTTGTATTGCATTATGCCAGAATATTGATCTGATACAAATTTTGTGTTTAAATGATTATTTCTTCAAATAGAAAATTCAAGAGCATTGTGAGTGAACTTAAATATTTCAGATTTTTTTAAATATATATTTCATAGGGTTTTTTCTAGGGTATTTTCAGTTACAATTTTTTAAAAATGGCTTTTTACTTTTTTATCATAGGGAATAGCTCAGCTTCCCTATTCCCTGCTCCAGTGGCCTTGTAGGAAAAAAAAAACAGCAAAGTAATTGCTTTTATAAAAATGCTCTATCCATCTTGAGTTTTAACTTAAATTATTATAAAAAGGCAAAGTAGAGTTCTTAGAGAAGAAAGAAAGAAAGAAAGAAAGAAAGAAAGAAAGAAAGAAAGAAAGAAAAAAAGAAAGAAAGAAAGAAAGAAAGAAAGAAAGAAAGAAAGAAAGAAAGAAAGAAAGAAAGAAAGAAAGAAAGAAAAAGAAAGAAAGAAAGAAAGAAAGAGAAAGAAAAAGAGAAAGAAAGAAAGAATCTGTCTCTGGTCTGCTTGGACAGACTGACATGCTCACAGGCAGTGGAAATACAGCTGGATGAGGCACTGAGAGAACACCTCTTCAAAGGGGAGTTCTGAAAGTTGTTATTGTTTCGTTCTGCTGGAAAAGATCCCACAGATAGTGCCATTACTAACATTCCTGAAATGGGGACCTAAAGGTTTAATTAATTTGATTAAAGAAAAGCAAACAAATATGGAAAAGTTCAGAGAGCAGCAGTTCTCACTGATGTCATGGAAAATGTGTTGACTGGGCATTTTTTAAAAGTAAGTCACATATTGGAAAGCAGCTCATGTAATGCTGGGAGCAAAGAAAATAAACATGCATGCTTTGGAAAATAAAGACGATTGTTTAATAGGATGTGGCAACTGGAAAAAATTTTGATCTCCTCAGCCAAAGCAAGTGTTCACAGTCATGTTTCCAACCACCAGCATTGTGGTCAGATGAAGAAATGCATGTGTGTCATTTACAGTTTTTCTTTGTTGCTCCTCTACTGAGCAAAAAGACAAGTTTCAATCCATAGGAAGGAACAGTATTGCTGAGCTGCACCCTCTGTGAGTCACAGATGGAGATCACCCATAGCTCTTAGAGATCTGATCCCAACAATGAAGGATTATTGAAGGAAATGCCTAAAGTAATAAAGAGATATATGCATGAAAAGTACAGGGATGTAGCTACATAGTTTTACTAGGAATGTGCCTATATATTGTGTTGCATTTTGGCCCTAAAGTCTTTTTTTCCCCAAATTAATTCTACTAGCTGTGACTGTGAGAAAGCTTGCAAATTAAGATGTTTCATAGGCTTTTGATCATTGCAAAAATATGTGAAGCTTCTTTGAAGCTCCTGCATTAGCCTACCACGCTGCTCTGGGAAAGTATATGACTAAGTCAGAGATAGTTTAATGCCGGATTTGGCCTTCAGGCTCCCAGCTAATGGTTTTGAGTGTAACTAAATGTATACAATAAACCAAACAGGCTTCAGTTGGGTTTGGTTTTGTTTTGCTTTGTTTTTCACAATTGGCACAGCACAATGCTATTTAAAGTGTGAAAAGAATTCTGCTTAAAGAAACTGCAAAGTAGCAGAACAGTTTTCCCCAGAGAGAGAATGTGCAATATCAAGCACACAAACTGTAGGGTCCACTGAATAAGAAAGGGTACAAGGAAAACTCATCTTGAGGAAGCAGAGATCAATATTTCCTGCAGCAAATGCTGACAAAAAATGTAGCATCAAGAAGAAAGATGCTGTAACATTAAAAGAAACAAGATTTACTATATTACTTATGGCATAGAAAAGGACTGAGGTATTTTTTAAAAATGATTGGTGGAGTAAACTCAGGGCTTTGAAAGATATGGCTGTACCAGCATCTTAATATAACATACAGATGAATGTTAGTCTCACAATTTATCTTAGTTCAGTTGCTCCAGAGTACAAAACAGATACACTGGTAATTAAATTAAACTTGTTGTTTCTTTTTTTCTCTCAGTATTGGTTAGCTAGAAACCATTTTTTATGACTTAGCAATAACAAGCATTGATTTGTGTGCCTTGTAATCTATTTGTTCTTGCACGCATCTCGCCCACACCCACCCACACTCCCTGCTTCGAGTAATCACAATGCCACAGTGCTGGGGGGGGAACACAATTAATTTTTAGCATGTAATCACTGTGAGAAGGTCATAATCCCTCCCTTTTAGCCAGCTGTTGTCACAATTTCACACTGGCAATTCTGGCACAATGAATGAAATATATAAAAATTGCACTCGATGAGGAATGCTCCCCATTAAGTCACTCACTATGTGATGGAGAGAGACTGATTTATGCCCTGTGCCGTGTATAAAGTTGTAGTCGATCCACTTTGGACAAAAATGTTAAATGAACTAATTAAGGAATAAGCCCTAACCAGATGGGTTTGTCGCTGCATCAGTAAATACAGGCCAATAATAAATGATCTGCAGATTCAGTTTTTAAACTATCCATGGATAATTCTAATTAAATTGCCCTGCTAAAAGTACACCAAAATACCATAATAAATGTGAAGTATCTGATCCAGAAGAATTGCTGGAGTGTGTTGCAGCATATTAGTTTCATTATGTAAGTGGGAACCCCTGAGGGTTGTTCTGAGGGCTAAACCCTTCCCTGCCAGAGGTGGAAATATGTCAGAGTACCAGCTTTTCCTAGGTAAAGACTTAACAAAATCATGATGTGTATTCTTCTAAAAGTGTCAAACTAGGTTTTAGCAAAAAGAGATTGAATTTTGGTTCTATATAAAGAGATGAGGGGGAAAAATATAATTTCTAGAGTTGTGAATTAATTTTTCAAAGTGAATTTAATTTTGAGCCAATTATCCAAACAGATAACTGAAATGTCTGACTCAGGGACATGCACATCAGCTGGCCATTCTAGTACAGGAGATTGAATCTTGAGTGGAAAAGTGAGGGTTGGGGTACACAGAGATTTCCAGCAGCAGCCACACTCAGTGGAGCTCCTCACACCACAGACCACATGAAGAAGCTCTGAGACCTCTCTAGAACTAAACGTTTCTGACATGTTTATCTTAGGAATGATTAAAATGTATTTAAAATACGTAATCCTTTGGAGGGACAATGGAGGAAATCACCACCCCTCACTTTTGATCTGCTCTTAATTACTATTTCTTACCAGCAATTCTGACACAAGAAATCAACTATACAAAAATCATTCTACTTCATCTATTAGAAGCAGGTGTTTGTTTCATTGAGTCCATTTCACCAGCTTTTTCACTTGGCCACATTTCAAGATGTAGCAAAAAGAGAATTGTTTTCTCATTCTCTCTCCCCCCTCCACCCTTGGCCCCTCTGTTTCTCTTTGTTCTTTCCTCTCCCCACTCGCGTTCTCTTGCTCATGCACTCACACGTTGTCACACACTTGCTTTTTCCCTCTCATATGCTCCTGCTCTGTCGTTCCCTCCTGCTTATTTTCACCTCCCTTCTCTCTCCATTTCCTTCTCCTTTTTCTTATCTTACCTTGTCTGAATTTCCCACTGTGAAATTTTTGTTGTATCATATGGAAATGAGATGCAAATAATAAATTTGCAGTTGATTCTAGAAGCATCAGAGCCCATAAAAATAACTGAATAGGATTACATATCAATGTTCAATCTGTGAAATTAAGAAAATGTCACTGTAGTTGCAAAAACTTTGTTCTTTATATTTAATACACTTGATAGTCCTTAATACTGGAAGAAAAGGGGACTTTGGAGCTCACCCAAGCTAGTAACAACTGAGGACTTGGAAAATCAGTCTGTATTTACAGGGTAACATTCAGTATCATAATGCAGACTTACATATTAAATTATTACCAAACCATTTATATTTTTTTCAGACATGAGCTTCTTCTTGCTTCCTTTGTGCCACTGAGAGGAAGTAGAGAGAAGTATCTACAGGGGTATTTGCAGCATTTAATCAATAGATGCTTTAAGCTTGGCAACCACTAAAAAAGAGCCCACCTATAGGTGTCTTTTAATCCTGCTAACCTACAATGTCTATCTCTTTGATGTAGCAATTTAATTAGCAGAGCATTAATTGCTAGAACTGTGGGACCTTCACACCCACATCTTACAGACAAGCTCCTTTTCCAAAATAATAATAGTAATAATAATAAATCCCAATATTTTTGAATTGTCATTACAGAGAAATCTCCTCCTAATTTCCTGAGATTATTTTATTACTTTTCCCTCTGTTTCTTTCACATCTCCTCAGACTAGAAGAAATCCTCACTGTTCCTAATCTCTTTTCTAATTTTACCTATTTTACCTTCATTTCTGTTTTCTCCTGTGTATCCAGGAAGCCATTTAAAGGATCTTGTTCCTGTTTTTATATGCTGAATGTGATCATATCAATATCCAGTGCAGGAAAATATTTTTGTAAAAAGCTGTTCTGTTTGTCAGGTTTTTTTAAACAGGATTTCCTCCTACATCATGATTCTGATTAGGAAGCAAGTAGAACACTTTCTTATATAACTTTATTTAGGGAAGTAGCTCAGCACACTTGATCTTTATTCTTTTCAATACATAACCATCCTTCTGAGTTTAGACAAAGCCTGTCTCCACAAGGCCACTGATATTTTAGAAAATTTACTTGGTGTTAATAGAATAGAAATATTTTTATGATGCTGAGCTGAGCAGTGTTGAACTGCTGGAAAAAACTTAGAGACTTCCTATAGCTCTGCTCTGCAAAGTTTGCACAAATACCAATGACTGTAGTGAATCACTGGGGCAGGGAACACCTATGAATATTTTGGGGGTGACAAAAGAGTATTTCCAGATTGAACATCTGTCATGTCACTTGAAAGAGACGCACATCCCAACTTGTGATTTTGAGAGGAGCTTGGCAAGTTAAGTGGGAAAATGTGGATATTTGTTAATATTGACATCAATCAATTTCCTTTTCCGTAAATAGGGAAGAGAAGAGATAAACCTTTCAGGGGATCTTGAGGATGTCATTTTCTCATTATTTTTCATTTTAGAGAGTCCCTTTATGTAAAACATAAGCCCCATGGCATTTGAAAGGTGAAATGGTGGCTGCTCAGGAGGGTAAGAGCTGACCAGGCACAGAAGAATTCAGTTTGGTGCAGCGAAGGTTTCTAATTTTAGAATCTGATTTTGCAAGTGCCTCAGCATGTACATTACTCTACTCTCAACCAGAGAGGAAGGAAGCACAAACACATGTTTCTGCAAGACCTTCTGCGCAATTTCTGAATGGATTTTTTCCACAAGTCCTGAGATGAATTGATGGTAATAATTAAACAGCTCAACTTTGTTTGGTTTGGAGTGCTTTTGGGTTTTTCCCCTTTTTGGTTTAGGATCACAGAACATATTTCTGTAAAGAATTAGATATTTTTTCCATGTAGTATATTAAACATAATTTTGTGAGAACACTTGTCTGGTTATGGGGATTTTTAAAATGTATTTAAATCTGACTTGTTCTTTCTTCTCTTTCCTCTTGCTTGTAGCCTTGATTTTATTTTTTTATTCACAAGTGCTGCAATCTCTCAGAGCATGCTGTGACTGAATATTGTCTTCCAGAGACCTTTATGGCTTTCACTGGGCTTTGTCTTAGTGAGTCATTTCTCTACGGATTTTTTCATACTGTGCTGAATACAGTTCACTATGATGAGGCTCTATTATCTGTGACATGTTATAACCATGCTTTTTATATGTGTATTTTGTAGCAAAATCTTTAAAAACAAAGAAAAATGCTTTTTTTAGAAGTGGGAGGGAAGTAGATTACCTGAAAAAAAGAGGGACATCTGTTTTCAACATTTTGATATTTTTCATATACATAAGGCTTGTGCCAAAACTATTTATGAAAATCAGGAAAATGAAATTTCTTTTTAGAAAGCCTTAAAAATGAGTATCAAGAGGAGCCACCTCTCAGTTGTTCCCAAATGGTGAGTCAGTGAGGTTGGTGGCTGGAGCAATTCACTCAAACGTGGCCTAGGTTTATGTCATTTTAGGATTGGGATTGTTCCACCATGGCTGAAAATCAGAAAGCAAGAGATCTGACCAAAGTTTTTATTTTAATGCAAATTAATCCTAATAATACTTTGTGTTAGAAAGATTTTCTCTTAACAAAAACCCTAACATTTTCAAAGTATTGAAATTTACCTATATACCATTTTCAAGGAGTATTGGAGAAAGATATGGCCTTCAAAGTCTTAGGGTTTTTTGATCCTATTAACTTAACTGAATTCAAATGTATGCCACAAATATAATGTTAGTTTATGGCATTACTGTGGAAAAATAAACAAAAGGTGTTTTGTTATTTCTATCTATAGGTTTTAATCTCTGATTCATAAAATCACAGGACATGGTGGATGAATGACAGTGATATATAGTCAATCACACCTGTGTGTGTGTGTGTGTGTATTCACCTTCACCTTCAGACACAATGTAATCCTTTAGTTTGGGATTTATGGAATAAAATCCAACTGGAACAAGTCATTTTCAGCACAAAATACATAAGACTAGCAAGTCTTTATTTATTAAGTACTGTCTTAGTTGAATGGGCATCAAAAGGTCTTATTGGATTTATTTCTGATATTTAGCTGACAATTATTTGTAATTGCTGTATTTACAGAAAAGTGGTTCTGTTATTTTCCTTACAAGTTTATTTAAGACTTAGAGGAAAATAGAACACAGCTTAGGAAGCTTCACTGACCAGCTTGCTGTTACCACTATTTAATCAGAAACTGGGGACATTTACATCACTACAGTCTCTTTGCTGAATTTTAAAAACAGTCTTTCATTTGTTTTGTGAGTTTCCCTGATTACTTATGAATCATTGTTTTGTTTTTATTTGAATAAGGCTCACTGCTAAACGAAAGTCTCTAATTCTGGGCTGGGAAGCTGCCTGAAAACACAACGGATGAAGTTTTCTGTTCCAAATATCAATTCAAAATGTCTCTTCAAGTTAATGTGATTTTTTTTCCCTCAGATCTAGTTCAATCGATGGGATTTTTTTAATCTTGGTTGTTGAGAAATATCATTCTAAATTTGTCTACTCAAGAGTAACTGTGGAGGATGGTCAAGTATCTCACCCAGGAACATCTGAGGGGTGAGTCCCAGGGACCTCCCCCTCCGAAAGCAGCAGCAAGGATCTTCTGGGCTGAACGAGGTGTCCAGAGCAGCAAGGGGAGTCTGTTTTTCCAGACACACTCCTTTGGATGGATCCTCTGGCTGTTTCTCTGCACTGGGTGGGGTTGGATTGTGTGCTTCTTTTCACTGCAGAGTCTCACTGTCTCCTTGATAGTCTCATCAGAAACAGGATAGGTTTGTTTGTTTAGTTTACACTTAAATCTCTGTATTTTATATATAAATATATGAGAATAGGATAACCTTTTTTTTTTTTTTTAATACCACTACTGTTCAAAATCATGCTTATGTTTTAAAATTAGGATGGCAGCTATTGCTCCTTAGGATTTTTAGTGGCAGACTCCTGTAGCAGTTGCTCTAGGTATTTCCTATACCACACATAAGGAGACATTTGGACACTGGAAGGCAAGAAATCTCTTGTACTTATTGTCACTGTTTCAATGTCAAGAGAAATGGGAACCTTTTGCCATTTTGGGAGGATTTAATACAGGTATTGGGGAAAAATAAAAATAAGGAAGTTGATAGTACTAGAAGGGAAGACAAATTTTGTGGTGGAAGACTGACAAAATGCACAACATTAGGGGACAGAGGTCCCATACTTAATTTTATAACACCCTTAAGTCAGGTCCTATTGCAAAAGACTCTGTATAAATGTAATGAAGGACCTGCTCTGCACTGAGTGTCTTATGATTTAAATAAAGGTGATTTCTTGGGTGTGGAGGACAAATGATTCATGCAGGATCATTCAGGAAGTGTCACAGCCATGACAGCAAAGTTCGGGACTATTCAGAGAGCATCCATGAGTGGCAGCAGGAATTTGCACCTTGCCCTCATGTGGTTTTGTAGGAAAAATCTAAGAAGTTACACAGCACTTTGCTAATACATGTGAGAAGCGGTCCAAGGCAATGGGTAGAATGTATGTATATGAGCTCTGCCTGTTGCATGTGTGGCTGTGGATGGTCAAAGTTGTGTGATTCCTTTTAAATCTGCCCTTGAGGCTTTTCCACTGCAGGTGGAGAGGAGGGAAATGACCAGCGTGAGCTCATCCCTACATACGCAATTAGGGTTGGAAAATTTGTCTGCACTGCTGGGCTGGGCTGGACAGCACAGATTTAGAGTAGCTGGAGAAGCTCACAGTTCTGGGAAGGAATCAAAAACTTTAGATCAGTGATGAAAACAGACAGGAAAGGCCATGTAAAAGCCCATGTTTGAAAATGTTGAATAATGTTATCATTATGCAGAAGGTTTTCTTATTTGGCTTCTTAGAATCAAACAAACTGCACAGTACGCTTTAGGCATATATGTATTTTTAATAAGTCCTTATCCTACTACCCATTTTGAAGCAAAAACTAAACTATAAAATAGAATAGAGGTAGGAAAAATTCAGCATTTTAGTGAAACCTATGACTTAAACTCAGCCAATTCTATACGTTATATGTAGGAATTTGGTTTATGCAGTAAGCAAATGAATATGCCAGTAAAATTTCCAACTGGAGCACATATTGATTTATTTTTATTGAAATATTTCATATTTTTTGTTTTTAATATATTATGAAATGGGAAAGGAGTCTGCTACCCAGAACACAAGGCTCCCTCACACTCACACACGTTGTTTAAACCAGTTGTGCTAATAAACCTTTATAAGCTATGTTTCCCCAGCCCAAATCTTAGCACAGCCTCAGAAGCTTGACCTGATGAAATTTATGGGAAAACAGCAACAGCTTGAAGGAGAAAAATGTGATAGTAGAGGGGAAAGGAAATGTTCCTGTTCTCCCCACTGAGAAGACAAATGATGAGAGACTTTTTTTTTTTCTTTTTTTCTTTTTCTCCTTAAACCTAGCAGTATTTCCCTCACTTTCTGTAAGAAAAATTAGCCTTAAGAAAAAGAAATTCAATGATCATAAAGCATGAAGAGAAAGAAGAATTGATCTTGGATACAAAATGGGATTGAGTTATAATATAACAAGTTACAGGTCTTTTCCTACTGAAAAGCAGAACCAATTGATTTATTATTGTGACTCTCAGCTTGCATTTTTTTAGTAAGGAACTGTAGATGCAAGGTAGCACGTCTCCTTTGATTTGCCACACTATGTCTTAATTACCAGTGCTAGAAGTTCATGGCAGCATTTTCCAACTTCAAAGGTTTCAGCAGCTTAAACAGCATGAATGGATCAGATTTGTAAGAACACAATGACAATGATATGGTGTCTTCATATTTTAGAATTGTCAGTTCATTTTTTATTTATTGTACATCAAAGTGAAAATAAGCACACTGAGAAAATAATAGGTTTAGTCAGCATTCTCTTCTTTTGCTATCAGAGAAATTGAGAACTTTTTCTTATTTCAACAACTGGGATTCAGAATTGCTGTTAGTAGGGAGGGTATTATTCCTATGGAAGAGGTAAATATTCTTGAAATTCTATTCTAGATATCTTAGAGCTTTCCCTACTTTTTGAGATTTACATAATTATGACTCAAAGAGAATCTGCAAATATTTTGGGAAAAGGCTGGTGTAAGGGGAGGAAAATGTGGCCCACGAGATCAAGGGCATGGCATGGGTGATTTTGCTTCTGTAGGATCCACTTCAACAAATCATTTAGGGAGTTCCTTCAGTTTAAGAATGGAAGTAGCCGTTCCTAAAATGGTGGTGTGGTCAGAAACACAAGCAAGTCTCTCTCAGTGGAGTTGCTGACTGGATGTCAGATTTTTACTCAGTAAGTGGTGAAATGCAGCGTAATGATGGAAGAGCAATGATCCATGCCAAACTGGAGCATCTCAATTGGTGGGGATTCCTACAGCACTGGAGAATCTTTAATTTTGGAGATGACTAGAGGATGACTTTCCCAATTCAGTAAGAACATTGGTTTTAAAATAGCAATACCTGTAATGTTACAGCAATTTATTTTGTACTGCAGTAAAGAATTGAGATATAGCACAAATTCGTATGGAAATTGCCTTAAATAATTACTTAAAAATTAAAATATACACAGCATGATTTATATGCTTCCATTTACTCAATCTATTAAGGATTGTTCTCTGCATTGCCTTTTGAGTCATCTGAAATGAGTATTACTGTTTATAAAAGGTTTGCTGGAGACTTAAGACCTTGTTGGTTTCTCCTGCAGTGAAAGATAGCTGAAAGGTCATTACATTTCTTGCTGGTTTATTAAGCCCAGGCTATAATCAGTGCATCAGGTGAAACATCTATTTTCCTTACTCAGTGATTGGCAAAGGGGATGGGTTCATATCTCCTTATCTCTGTGCCATAATAAAGAGCAAAAAATGCTATTGCTTTTCCTAGTGATCTAGCTGTGAAAATAAATTAAAATAATCAATGTCAGCAGAGAAAACAAGAGGAAAATATCAAGTAGCATATGAAAATGAGAGAGACGATAACTTGCATTGACATAATAATAAAATCATAATATCTTTATAAAATGATGGAGGTTTTGTTGTCCAGAGTCTTTTCAAATCTTTCATGCTTGAAAAACGTTGAGAGCTATAAGTAATATCTAATAAATCAACATGTTAAGCACTAATTTGATAGTACTATCTGCCAATACTGCAACTGTCGGGACATTATTTTGTATATGGTAAATCTTTCAAAGATGCACATGTTGATCAGCCAGGCTCTTTCAGTGCCCTTTTTCTCAAATTAAATGGCATCAAGTTGTTACAATATTTTTGATCCTGACGGAGGAGTCTTCTTTTTTTTTTCTTTTTTTTTTCCTTTTTATTTAGGAATTGTTTAATTGAGCAATTCAAAACACCTGCTGGTGTATAATATTAAAATTATTCCCTACACTTGATCAAGACATGCTTAATTGGGACTCTGTTTAATCTTAGAGGACTGATTTCAAGCTGATGGCAATGATTGTTGGTTAATTGGGATGGTAGCTCTGTAAATAGAAGACATTCATCTGCAGTTTTGTTAGATTTGCATCCGAACTTCACATCTCTGTGCCATAGATCACACACCTGAAAAAGCCAAAAAGGCTGATTTATTTTTAGTAACTCAGGAGAACAAGAAGAACATACTATCTCCTTGATACTTCCTTTCCTCAATCTTGTCTTGACTAATCCAGTTTTTCTCCCATTTATCTTTTTCTGATGGGTCCCTGTTCCTTAGGCTCGATCTACAGCCTGGCTTCTCAAGCTTTACAAAAGGAACTTTGTACAAGGATTTCAATGAGAAGATCTTATGCAAAGAAGCAGAAGGAAAACTTTTGAGTCATCTTTCCAGCTGACTAACAATTCTTCTCATTACCCCAATTAAGCTTCTTGCCACCTACTTCCACTGTATTATCTGTTTTGTTTTCTTTTTCTCGGAATTCTCAGTAAATTCTTTGTATGTTTTCCATGCCCTGAAGCTGGTTGCGGGGGTTACCAGAGATCTGGTTACATCTCAGTTATTCTCTTCATTACAATTCCTCACCTTGCCCCTTATCCTTGTAAGAATGGATATTCCTCTTCTGCCCTGATACTGACCCAGCAGCTGATCCTCAGCCTGCTTATTTGCTGAGGTGTCTTGGTTTTCCTGTTCTCTGCTTCTTTCTGGCCTTTCTTTTGCTTAAGAAAGGAGAGGGCCCAAATAATCTCCTTCCTTGGTGCAGGTGTCAGTGCTGTACTGTGGATAAGGAGCAGTAAACAATCATATGACTGGTTAATAGAATATTATAATGAAGAAAAGTAAAAACCTTGTATGCAGTTGTGTCCCACTTTCACACACAATAGCAAGTTTTGCAGGCCTAGACACTTTGATTAAGAGATTCCAGCCTTTAACCTTTTCTTTTTAAGATGCAGGTGGACACTGAGTCTGTTTCTCAGGTATGTTGTCGTGGCTGTGAGTACTTTTGCCCAATATGATAAATCCTGGCCTAAATATAAGGGTCTATATTTTTCAAAATATTCTTTGTAATGGATATGAGGTTTATGACACTGTAAATAGAGGTCATGGCTGTCTTTTCCTTCAGAGGAAACAAAGAAAGCAGTAAATTTTTTTTTTTTTTGGTCCTGTTGGGTCAAAGTTTGATTTAAACAATAAGCAGTGAGAGGTGAGTTCAGGCACTGCATATAATAGTGATGGTGGTATGAATTCACTTTCCTTCAGCTTTTGCTAACCTGTCTTAATAGGGCCCTGACCTCTGCTTTCACAGTGTCAAGCACAGTAGAAATAACAAACCATGAAAAAGTGAAGTTTGATGGCAGGATCTATTGGGGTTAAATTCTTCCAGCAACCTTTGAAAACTTGATTCTTCAGAAGTAGGAAGAAACCGGATGTGATTGTGTCATGCAAACTTGCAATAAAGAATAGGTAACACTTTTTCTCTCAATTATTTTCAAGGAAAATTGGGGTGACCATGGTTGCTATCTGCACTGACTATTTTTAAATGACTTTTGAAAAGACTTTGATGCAAATTTTAATATTAGTATGAAACAGGATCTTAATCTCTTATTCATTTGAACATTAGTTCAAATTCTTGCGTTACAAGCAGTGTGGTGTTAATCAAGTGGAAACAGATAGGAACAACCAGATGCATAACTGCGCTTTGCAGTGGGTGCTATTCTGTCTTAGTCCCCAATGGGTGCAAAAACTGATAGAAATTCCTCTGTGCTGGACACTGAGTACCCAAATCATACTTGAGAAATTCAGGATCGAGGTCCTTTCTTTCACTGAATTCACTTTAGGTGATCTAAACTACAAATCATGAATATGATGCCGCTTCTCAAAACTATGGGAATTATTGAGGCTTAATTAACTCATATAAAATTTTAACTAACCAGGCAAAATGTGGTGTTTTGAACAATATTGGTGTTATTCATGTTCTTCCTGTAGAAAAAGTTGATTTTTGAATATAGTTATCTGTCTGGGTATTTGCATCACACAATAATACATGTAGTTGGAAGAGGTCTTGAGGCAAAAGTAGAAAAAAATTGTTTTGACAAATATACTTAAAAAAAAAAAGAAGAAAAAATTTCTTATCAAGTTTTAAAATTGAGTGACTTCTTAATGACAGTACATCTTAGCTTTTATAACTTCTGTTATGAAGGGTTCAGACTGCAGCCTCACCAAAGTGTATTATCCAGCATAGAGGTCCTTCAGCTTCATGCATGTACTGATCAAATGGATATCATTTTGTTCAACAGCCTCTTTATGGAACAAACAAATTCTTCTATTAACCTATGAGAGAAAAATGGGTAGAACATGGGAAGAAATATTTTGGTCATACTGAGGGTATTTAACCACAAGACATAACCAAAGAGCATCCCTTTAGCTATTCTGAACTTAGCTGTGCTGTACTTTAAGGTTAGAGCTTTTCAAGATGAGTCAGGATGAAGTGCCATTTGGAAATTTGTTGATGTGGAGTAGAAAATCTGCACACACACAGGACCAGACTTGAAAAGAATCTGTGGGGGATCAATAAAGAGAAGAGAAATTTGGGAGATATGGTAAAGAATCTAGAGAAAGGCATCTGGTGTATGCACATATGGACTCTCTCAAGATATGCAGCAAGACAAACGTGTGTGTAGAAAGGAAACTGAGAGAAGACTACAGGGCAACCACTGGAGAGCAGAGCAAGAGGATAAGTGGTGGGGGAGAGGGATTCATGAAGTATTGTAACTGAAGCCATGTATGTATTCTCAGTGCTCCCCAAAGCAAGTATTGCTCAATAAAGTACAATGGAGTTCCAACTAAATGTATTCCATCGTTAGAGCAATGCTGTAAACCACCTGAAATATTACAACTGTTACCTGTGGCATCATTAATATCCTGGGATTATTTCATAAATCAGGTCCTAAAACATAATAGAGTGGAGAGGGTCGGTGCTTTCTATAAAGACGAGATTGAATTGTAAGAGAATTAATGATACCATCATTACAGCCTTTAATCTATTTTATAGAAAACTGCTTCTCCTTTTATGAACACTTTGTCCTTTAGGAAATTCTCTAATATTTCTGAGTAAGCAAATTTCTTGAAGTTTTCTTCCAAGTGTTTAAAATAAAGATCTCTTTTTTGGTTGTTTTATGAGGAAATTAATAAAATCTGTAACAAATTGTTTAGTTTTCTCTGTGGAAGCAAGTAAATACTTTAGGTTTCACTAAGGCCAAGTTTAGTTTTGTGCACTGTTCTTCTGACTGAGTAAATATATAGTCACCCAAGTAGCTTATATCCCTGCTACTAATGCTTGAGCAATTGTGAATGGGAAAATAGATGTATGTGCCTGGCATTTAGGAGAAACAAAGACTGAATAATTAGCTATAGCAAGAAACAACCAAAAGAGATTCCTTATAACTCAAATAAGACATTGACTTCCTTGCTGAGTGTCTTAACAAAGCAGTTTAATGTTTGTTATTGGCATAACTTGAGCTTTGCATCAGGGAAGAATTTCTGGTTTTCTTTTTTGATCATTAGATCTTGGCTTTTTGCTTTCATGAATTGTACATTGGACATTATCTTATGAAGTTTTTTGTCGTAATTCCTCCAGTCTAAAGATGATGCTCAGTGTAACAAAGCTAATGAAAACCTGCCCTTCAATCTAAACCGTATGCAGTTTATAACAAGCTCTCTTTTCTGATGCTTCATTACTGTAACAGAATCTCTTTTTATTTGTACCTCAGAATGATAAGACAGGGTGGAAAAAAAAGGAAAATTTCCATCACCAGGCACGCATGAAAGGAAGATGGGCTTAAGCATGTAGAATTGATTTATTTGTATTCTTCTATTGCCTTGGATGCTGCATCATTGAAAGAAGTTAATATCATATCTTTGATTTGGCCTCTGGAAATCTAGCATGCCTGTTACAGCAGGCAAATAATCTAGGCCAGTGGAGTCCCAGCATCTATTGATTCATTTGGAAATGCTGCAGACTTGCAGCAAAAAGCTTTTTGGAATCTGTGACTGGCCATGTGGCAGGCTTTGAGCAAAGAACATTTTGCAATT
Organism: Bombycilla garrulus; assembly: GCA_013400315.1. Lineage (NCBI taxonomy): Eukaryota > Metazoa > Chordata > Aves > Passeriformes > Bombycillidae > Bombycilla > Bombycilla garrulus. The sequence goes on from VXBU01013524.1 coordinate 798,724, forward strand.
GGTTAACTCTCCGGACAAAGCAATTGTTACCTGCTTTTCTTTGCGCTTCTGCATATCACCTTAGCCCCAGCAGCCACTTGCTTTTAATATTTCTCTCTTCCTCTCATTATTCTACTCTTGGCATTTTCCTGTCTCCTGCAGGCTCCTCACACAGTGAGAATCTGGTGTCAGCAGAGTGATGATGTAAGCACAGGATTCCTGCTTGTTTTAAGAACAGCACAGAACTCTGTTAATCTCGTATCTCATCTAATTCACTACAAAACAAGGTTGCTTACTCAGATATCTCCAAGTCTAATTTCCTGATTCAGTCCTATCCTCAAGCAATCCCACTAACACCTCTCCGAGTTACCCAGTGAGAAGCAGGAAATGGCACTGGCATGAATTTGTTTGTTAAATTCTGGTTCTCCGAAAGGGAATTCTTATCACATTGACAATTGGTATATCACCAATATGTCTGTTGTTGGCTGATCATGGTGATGGACCTTGCCTTAATTATAACTACAGATTGAGTTTTCTACTCTTGGAGCAGGGAGTCCTTAGTGAAATAAACATCCTTCTGTACTTTGAGCTGACCATGAGTCATAGCTCTGTTTTAAAGAATAGCAGCTGGAGGCAGGAGTCATTTTTTAAAAGTGCCCAAAATGACTCTGGAAAATTAAGGCCCTGGCAAAACTGGCACCTAGCAGGTCAGTCGTTGTCATTTTAGTCCCTCAAAGGAGCTTTAGCAGAATTAGTCCAAATGAGGGCCAGATTAACTCCTGACCCTCTGAAACCCAACTGTGGGCTTTGAGGTCATCTTTCTATCTTGCAATACCTTGCAGCAACAAAAAAAAGCACACCTGAAAGCTCTGACCTAAGTGAATTTCATTGTTCTTTTCTCTCTGAATTACTACATGGATGAATTCAGTCCTTTTTACAAGGCAAACCTTTTCATAGGCACAGCAGTCAAAAATGCTTTAGAATCTCTGATTCAAAGAATGTCCATATCTTTTTGTGTCTGGTTTTACATTAGATAGGTGCACAGTTTAAACGTTAAGCAGGAAGCAGCAAACTCTAGTCAAGAGGTGCAATAACCAGCAGTAAGTATCTCAGCTCAAGTGGAATAATGACCAGGCAATCAAGGATGATGCTGTCCTGCCTTTCAGTCAAGAACTTTGATACTCAAAACCATATTAAAACCCCGAGCCTGTCAGTGAGTTGAGACTAAGCATCTACACTTCAAGAAAAGGAGCCAATAGTGCTCTATTCTAGTGCTGATGACATTTCCTTCAGGAAACTTTCCCTGGCCTTCATGTTTCAGCACCTTAGAACTGACACACTTTTAACTTCTATTTGCTCTCCAGCCCCACAAGCCATGAGGTGTTGGTTATTTTGATATTGTAATGTTTCAGAAACCTTTGCAAAAGTAGCTGAGTACATTTCCCATTTGGGGCAGTTGGCAAAACATGGGTTTGTCTTTGGTAAATGTGACTGTTAGAGGTGGTCTCTGAGACAACCCGTTTCCTTCTCCCTTATATGCATTTTGTAAAATTTGCCACATGATTAATGTTGAATTGGAGAAATCACCATTTTAGCATCCTCACTCTTTCAGAGGTAGACATAAAAAGAATGAGAAAAGAGAAATGTTCACACAGCTTTTGAGTACAAATACCTGTTTGACTTTCAGCACTCTGCCCTCCTTCACCTTAGTCCCATTTCTTTTGGGAATTAAGTCTAGAAGGGAAGTAGAGCTATTTGTTTGAACTTTGACTAGTAAAGTAAAAAATTATAGCTGATTATTGATTTGTTTTTCTGACTTAAAGGTGTACTGAAATTCCAAATTGTCACCAAGGAGTGAAATGTTACTGTCCTGTAAATATTAAATTGGCCTGTGGCAGAAAGGAAACAAAATGTAAACGTTTTTTCCTAAACAGTTTATTGCCTATGAAGTACAGTCATACTGTTTCCTCTTTCAGCCATATTCCTAATTGCAGTTCCTAATTATTTGGGGTCGTTATGTATCTTCCATCTTCCAAAGGTCAAGGATACTAATTCTCTTCATGAATAATTTATTCGAAAAATTGATTGGGTAATGAGTAAAATAGCTGAATACATTTTTCACTGGAAAATGTTAAACTATATAGTGATATAGTCATGAAATAAAAATATATGGAAGAAAAATTGTTCTAAAAAGAAGTAATTACAGCAAGTAACTCAGCTGTAAGACTAGATATTTAATTTGTCTCCATGAACGTCATGCTTGGAGTATACTTTAAACTCTGAAGCTGTAGTTTTATATACGTTTCTGTAGTTAAATGGTAAGAAATTAGGTTTTATCTTTATTTGCACATTATTCTAAGCTAAATGAGCAGTTTGGAAAAATTTGTCTCTTTATATTATCACTTTTTCATTGAAAGTTTATTTAGATCAGAAGGTATCCTAACTGCTCACTTTGTTACCTTGTTTTGCTGTATACCACAGACATATTTGATGAAAGGCAGCTCTTGTCCAGATGATCTCAGTTTAAATCAGCAACATAAATAATGTACGGCAGAAGTGCAGATAACTTCAATTACCTACCTAAGTGATATTATAGCAATCCTGTTTTCTTGTTCACTACTTTACTCCAATGGGCTGCGCAGTGCTGGTTACCTGAATGTCCTAGGTTACAATGTAACATATTCCAGAAGGTCTGTATTCTATCTCCATCTTCATGAACTGTTAAAATCAGGAGGGGCAGTGTTTTCCTTACCTCCTCCCCCGGACCATCTGCTGTTAATGGGCCATTAACACCTCGCCTTATGAGTCATAGATAACTCCCTCCAGGAGCCATTTCCTGTATAATGGGAAATTAAGGACCCATCACATGACTCATACAATGACATCAGCCCATTGTGAGAAGCTCCGCCCAGGGGGAGGAGCCAAGCATTCCCACTGGGATATAATCTGGGCATTTGGACAGAACAGGCATCTGCCTTCTACTGGATTCCCAGAGGAGCAGCCTTCTCTCCCACTGGAATTCCCAGAGGAAGGACCAGACCCTTCAACATCATCACTGAACCATTAAAGAAAACTCTGCCCTTCTACAGGATCTCTGCTTCAGCAGAACCATCTGTCACTTCAGGAGCACTACTGGAGCCACCATTCAAACCGGACTGCTACCAACACCCTGACTGACAGGGTGTCAGGTTGTATTCTAACTGTCAGGGTTTGTTTTTTGTTGAATACTGCATTTTCTAATTTTTCTATTAGGTTGTATTTTGTTGGGTTTTTTCTTGTTTGTTTGGTTTACTTTATTTTGTTTATACATATTAACGAACTGTTATTCCTATCCTCATATCTTTTGCCTGAGAGCCCCTTTGAATAATTTGGAGGGAGAGGGTTTACATTTTCTATTCCAAGAGAAGCTCCTGCCTTCCTTGGCAGGCACCTGTCTTTCAAAACCAAGACACTGAACATTTTGAAAACAATTACAGTTAACCCAGCTTGATTGGATGTTTGTTTAATATTTCAAAACTTTTAAAATAAGTAATCTCAAACTTCCAATAAGATTTATTCAAAGGTGTCCATGTTTCTGTTAAATTCCTTTTGATGCACCAAACTTTTTAGACAAAGTCTTGATTTCTAATAAATGCTGGTAATCATTCCTTAACACTGTGTTTGCAAAAGCAGTAAAGAAAACCAATGAATACCTTTGATTAATCTTGATTTTCAATTATAAAATATGAAGGAGTGAAGTAAATTCTAAACTAAAATTTGGAGTTTGATGTTTTTGAAAATCTCCTGGTTTTTGAAGGCTGTGTAGGACTACTCAGAGAACTGAAAAAAACAAAACAAAACAAAAAGTAGAAGCATTTGACAATGATTTGATGTCTGAATCATTTGTTTAGCACTGCAAAATATAGTCATGCTCCTTTGCACTTGCTTCATTCTTCTCACAGGAAGTAGCAGAGCCTGGAACAATGGGACTTTGCCAAACATATTATGCCACTACAGATTGTCATTCTCTTTCTAAACTGAAAGGGAAAAATTTAACAGGGACAGACAGTGCCTGGTGCCGGCTGTTACTGAATGCAAGCAAAAGCGCAGGGACAGAACAGTTGCAGTCTCATGGAGATGCTCAAATTCTTACAAACACCATTCATTAATGCCCTTTCCCCCCCTCCTTTTATCAGGTCCATAATACTTTAAAATATTTGCCTATTTATATATTTTATTTATATATATCTGGTTGTATTGTATTGGAATTATTCCCACATTCCATAATCTTGTAGGATACTAGTTTAACACAAATAATACCCTGCAGCTGTAGCAAATATCTTTCCCCTATCTTTCAGAAATTCTTTAGGTGGTGTTGGCCAACTTATGTTCACAGTTTGGGTTTCTTTTCTGGTTGTAAGACATGGAATAAATTTCTTTTCCTTATATTACAAAGCATTAGAAAGTCAATAGACTCCAATAGGGAAAAAAAAAAAAAAAAGGTTTCCATAGAGAGTTTCCTCTATTGGAAGACACCTCAGCATAGACACTGGAAGGGATGGGGTAGGAACAATTCTAGAACCCACCTAGTGTTGTCTTCAATGCAAAAGTCAAATGGGGAGTGGTTTTGCATCCTGTGCTTACTTATTACTTATCAACCAGAAGGTCTGGTCTGTGATAATATATCTCTCATAATACAGCTATGTCATATAACAATTATTCTGAAGGCACAGCTAAGAGTTATATCTGAAAATGATGATTAATATAGTTTTTCACCAGCAGAGTACAATGTACATAGCTAGATGTTATTAGAGAAGGCGCTGAATATTATTCAAGTATTTAATGGCAGAGTGTAAGGAATTCTATTTCTATAGAGTGCTCTTCAACAGATTATCTTTCTACAGATACTAACCAGCCATGCTACACTGAACTCCTAGTAATGAAGAGATTCCATTCTCAAACTTGGGTTTAAATCTATTCTTGTTTTACTCTATGTTTAATAAGTAACTTTTAATACAGTATCCTTGAATGCACAAGACAAAAAACCAGCATGAAAGTTAAAGCTTAATTCCATTATTTAGAGAGCAAACCCTGACCACCAATCTATGTATCCATGTATCCCTGTTTCTCTTTGCCATTTTACCATCTTGGAAATGAGACTCAAGATAATTTTAGTAAGGATGTAATATAAAAGTGGATTTTTATTGAAGAGTTTCAGGGGCAGTTATAAAAAGATGTCCAAAAAAGCCCACCCACATGGGGTGAATATAGTTTTTATATATTTAGCAAATTAGCATAATTGACAAAAAGCACCAGTTAGGAGGACAAGTGGTGATGGAGTTCCCTGAAGGTCAAGTCCCTTCTCTGGAGCCGTCCTTCAGCACTGGTTGTACTTTGCCATGTACCTCGAAGAGTTGTTCTCAGCCTTGGTTCCCAGGAGGAACTAGGATAGGACAGGGGCCTTGTACCCCCTGGGGCTTGGAGCTCTGGAATTTGTTTTGTCTTTCTGCCTTGGGAAAGGCCATGGAAAATTACTGGGAAAGCTAGCCACAAATACAATAGGCTACCAAGCTGCAGATATATGTGTGAAGATTACAGAGAAATATAAAAGGAAACAAGGCAAAAACCAAAACGGCGTCACTCTGATACATCTTCTGACAAATACCATTGTGAGACAGGCTGGCACTCAGAAGATTCATTTAGGAGGCTGTTTCATGTGACAAAATGCTGGAGGCTGAAGGCCGCTTCTTTCAATTGTATATTACATTTTTTAGGTCTGAAATATTCTCTCCAATCTGAACTATATTTGTTTCATTAGTCACTGGTTCATAGTTCAGGTACATGGTGTATAGAATTTGGGCTAATGCTTTACAAAGTGTCTATCATTCTCAAGTTAAATATCAATAAATAACAGGCTATTTCCATGCTAAAAAACCCCTTCTGCCAAGTTTAAAGCCATGGCAAATTCAATTTTATTTGGTAACCTAATAGCTACTTCTTATGGAGGGTTGTTTCACCCATAAACATCTGCTTTTAATCTGCCTTTGTACTATCATTGTTTAAAAAATACCATCATTTTTTTACTTACAGTTATCTATTAGAGCTATGCAGATTTTATCAAATTTCTTAATATTGTACAGCTTTTCCTTTCGCTACTGAGAAAAATTTTAATTTAGAGCACTGATATAGAACCCAATAAAATAGTTTAAATCTCTAATTTTATTTCCTCATTTTTGCAACTTCTTTTAGTTTACCTGTAAAATAATCAGTGGTACCAAGTAATATAGTGAACTTCAGGATATATCTGTTTGCTATTCTTGAAATCCTATGGCTCACTAAACTGAAGGCTACGTTAAAGCCAAAAGATCAGTTTTACTAAGAGCTGGTTCATATTGCATATCCAAATGATATGCTTTAATGGGTGTCTCTTCCCCTAAATCTCTAGTAAAATGCTGCCTGTGAAAGCTGGTATTTTTACTGGGAGCATTCTGTGATACAAAACTCAGTGTACTGCTTTCACTGAGTGGCCTTTGCAGACTGTAGCTGCTATTGCAAGGAATATTCAAATGCTTATTGTTATGTAAAAACTTGTATCATTCTCAAGACAGTGTATTCACAGAATTAATGATGTCATTGTTTTGTTTTTCTGTAATTTGAAGACAACAACCCCATTTGTAAGAGTGATGTAGAATATACATGTGAATAGATGGAGGGGTTAGAGATGACCTTTCTGATCTGTGAGTTCCTGAATATGGATTAACATGGCCAGGCATTAATGCTGTTCCACTAACAAATGAGCGATTTTATGCAATTCATTTGAATCCCAGAGCACCAACTCCTGCATATATTAGTTTCAATATGCAAAATGTATTATTGTTCATCACTTCCAGTAACTGCTGGGAAAAGAATTCTGCATACTGCTGCTGTTGGTTATGCTGACAAATTTAGTCTGTGGCTTATGTGAATCAGCTTCCAGAAAGATATCAGCCCACAGAAGCACACTTCCGGGGTGGTTCTGCTTTCTGGTGATAATTTATCTTAGATGATCACAATTGTCTTTTACAGTGACAGATTTTCCTTTAGAAATTGTCTTTGAAAACATCTTTAATTCTAACAAAGGTTTGTATAGCAAATATATCTTTCCTTTTATGAGTTGCAACATATTTCTATGTCCACCTCTAAAGAAACACTCTGAAATAATTTTTAAACACAGAAGTCCCAAGGTACTGAGTAAAATTCAAGGGGCTTGGGTTAAATCTTTTTTCCTATCTTCTTGATAGCAGAGATATAGACTCAATTTAAGGATTTTAACCAAAAGGTAGTATGATGCTTCCAACACCACCTTCTTTTGTACCAGTTCCAATTTCAATCTAATTTTCTGAGAATGCCCAGTGAGGCTGTGAATATGATCATGGCCTCTTTCTACTATTTCCTTTTTCCTTCAGTTTATGGAATTCAACCTGCTGTGTCACCCCTGTGGCCAAAGATATACCTATTGAGCTTGCTCTACGGAGGTTAAGGCAACTGATTTTTCATCTTTCAACTACATGCTCAGAGTTTTAGAAGTCTGGTGTAGTTTTAAAGTTTTTTGTTTTTTTTTTTTTTAAGAAAAAAAAGTCAACACTGCCTTCACTTATTTGTCATGTCCTTCATCTGTGGGATTCAATCATCTCACAGCTTAGTCCCTGCACAAAGGGATCAGGTGAATTCTATTCACTGAAGAGCAAGACACCTGGATTAGTTCCCTGCTGATAAGGCTTAAGGAACTGAACTGTGCTGAGTAGAGTTCTTTCAGCTCTAAGTTTCTGTATTTTATAACCTAGTTTATTAATGATTGCTGATTACGTTATTGCATAACTAAATGGTTGTAACTCTCTAGACAACATTGAAATACAAGAAATTTGTTTTAAGCATACAATAAACTTTTTTACTGGAACAGAGATTAGGCACTTGAGACATTATGGAGTTTCTTCCTTGGAGATACTCTAAACACAAGAAGACAAGGTGTTGAGGAACCTGATCTAGGTGACCTTGCTTGGGCAGGGGGTTTGAATCAGATGACCTCCAGAGGTCCCTTACATCCTCAACTATTACATGATTCAGTTCAGTGTTTTTGGCTTCCAAAAGAAAGGATAGCATCTTGATTCCTTCAGCGAAGTATGCCTCAAATGTGAGTCACATCCCTGATGTAAGGCAGCCTTTGCACTCCACGTGGTTAAATGTGTTCCCATTGTCTTCGTATAATTTTAGCCATGGAGGAAATGCACTCTTTCAGTTTGGGCCATACTAGTAAATATCTGGGATGGGAAATGCTCTTTTCAAGGCAAATGTGCAATCATTCTTTTAGTCATCACTTCAAAGTTGACTTCAAAGTTGAATTCAAGATAAATATAAAAGTTAGAAAAAAATTAACCCATTATTTACTTTATGGCATAACATTAGTAAATACCACTGAAAAGACTGCATGTGTCCAACGAAATTTGTAATGGAATGAAAAGCTCCAGAAAACAAGCTTGTGCAGGGAGAGATGGGTGGGAAATGTCTGTCTCTGGTTTAACACAGTGCTGCCTGTCAGAGATGGGTAAGGAATGTCCTATCAATACAGAGAGGCTGACAGAAGAGGTAGCAAACTGTCACCGGAAAAAATACTTACAGAAAAGGGTATGACCAAAGATTAGATGACAGAGAAGAGGGAAACTGAAAGATCAGTGTGACCAGGGGGTGCTGAGTTCCCCATTTCAAACACAAAGCAAATTCAAGCATAAGCTCTGCTCACTGTAAAAAACCCAGGCCCACTTTCTACTTTCTAATACATAGCAAAAAGTGACCTTTAAACTACCTTGACAGATAGCAGCTGACTAGAAAATTACAGTCATTAACAGGATATCGAGAGAGCAGACTATTGTAAAAAATGATACTAAAAGGCAGATGTTAACAATTTGCAACCCCAAAAGACAGCTGCAATAAAACCCTACATTTCTAGTGCTTGGAAAAATTGGTTATTGAGATTCAGCATACACAAAAATAAAAGGTGCATATATTTTTTTCCAACATCTCTAGAACTAAGCTTATTATGAATAAAATGTAGAGAATATTCCAATTATTTAAATATTTTTTAAAAAAATTAAGTTACTTGAAGCAGTTGAAAATGAAAGTTCTAAACGAAATTGGTTTGCTCTTGTCCAGGCCAGGTATTTGTTAGTTGAAAAATGTATTAGGATTAAACCAGGGAAAAAAGAAGGTAGAAACAATGCCTTTAGGATTTCTTTCTTTCTAAATTATTGTTGACCCAAATAAAAAGAAAAAATAAATAAAAAAAAGTAACTCAGGCCCTTCTTTCTGAATTTCCATAGCAATAAAAACAACAATTTCTTTATGAGCAAAGAGTTGAGGCTAAATTGTGGAGATTTTTGCACTGTGCATATACTCAAGGGAATCATATCAGAACATATTTATATGAGTCTGCTTATTGTCCAGAAAATAATTTGTGTAGAATTGTTTGGCATTTCCTTAAAGGAAATTAATTAATATCACTTGATGCTGCATTTGGAAATACACACCTAGACAATACTGAAACGTGATGTCAGGATCTTGTTGGTCACTGCACTATCAGCAGTGACATTTCAAATGGAGCTGGAAGCTTCAGGTGGTCAGTGAATTTCTCAGCAATAATGCATGGTCAACAACAATAATAACATGAGACAGCATCACATAGTTTTGTTTCAGTGCCACCACACCTGCACTGATTCACATGGTTGTGACACATTTCTGTCAAGAAGGTAATAAAAATCTGGATGGAATTCAGAGAAAGCACCATGATGAGGGAAATAAGAGTAACACTTGAGAAGAAAACATGATGGAAATTACTAATGCAAAATGATAAATATGCTATAAAAAGAAATCACAAAACTTATCTTTAGAATGAAAAGTATAGAATAATATTTCCTCCCCAAAAAGGAATGGAAGTCCTAAATTCTAAATTGAGTTTAGTCAAGTGTATTTCAGTGTAAAAGAAATCTGCATATCCAGAGAATGATATTTAAGAAACTAACTAGTTCTTGTTTTTTTCTGTTTCTTTTTCTTTTATTAGCTATGACTTTATTTATTAATTTTTTCACAATTTTGAAAATAAGTATCAAAGTAATAAATTCTCTTCCAATCTAAAACTTTTAAAACACAGCTTTATGATTCATTGATAAGAAAGACTTTGCTTAAATAATAGTATTGGTTTTGTTAAAAAGTTTATTTTCTTACAAATCAAAGCAATATTTTTTCTTTCTTTTTCATTTGAGACATCTCAATGTCTGCAAATCTTCTTGACTAGAAGCCTCTCCTCCAGATGTTTCTGGAATGCATCCGTTCTCTCTTCTTCTTCTCTTTTTTTAATCACTAATTGCTCTATCTTTTGAGGTGGATGGTTAAAAGTTAAGTGTTTGGGGAATGTGACTGTGAGGCCATGTTAAATTAAGGCCAGCAAGGGCACAAGAGGGACCATAACTCATGAGTGTTTCTGATCACTGACCCTGAACTTGCCTTACAGTCTGTCATATAATTATGACAGACTGAAAAGAATTACAATGAAATATGTTTTTGGGGAGTGGCAGGCTTCCTCTCCTGTCTTAGCAGAGACCTCTGGAAACACAGTGTGCTTTCTTTGGAGCTCTCATGCTTACAATATTAAATTTGAAACATTTGAAATTTGGGCTTTTATCCCATTCATCATCTCACTCTTTTTAGGAATTCCTGAAATTTCCTTTCCTCTCTCTAACTGGATCAAGCAACTTGTAATTTACTGATGAGTTAATCACTTTGTCTATGTCTTTTATAAAGCACTTGATGACTTGATACTTGCCAAATTCTCATTTCATTTGTTGGTGGACTCGAGGTTTCTTTGACTGCAGCATCCATCTTAAAGAGTTTTCTCCAAAAGATAAGGTTCCATCTTTGGTGCAGAGCAATGCCTGGTTCTCTCTGGCTCTGCTACCATAGAAGCTTTGTTTTTAATGATGTGTTTACATAAAAAACTAAACCATGTCACACCCCTCATAATGTCTGCAAACTATTGGATCATTACACCAATACTGACCAAGATGAAAATAATAGACAGAATATTTAAACGCTGTCATTTCTTCCTGGAGAAAGCTTAGCAAAGGGCTATAAAGGATAAAAGAGAGGATCTGTTGGTTTCACACTAATTTACACTCCCTACCACTGAGCTCTGAAATAATTTGCTGTCAATTCCTGGTTTTAGTACCATTATTCAGTCTTTTTAAATGAAGTTTTAATTTTGCCAACTTTATTTCAGGAAACTTCCTGCTTTTCATTCAAAAACAAGCTTACAGACCTACATGAGCAAAAAGTCAAAGATATTGTCCTACCTTTTTACCCTCTGAGACATATTGGGAGTCAATAACTGTCAGAGATTCCTCCTGCCTTTTTTTAAAGTTGGGGAAAAAAATCCTGATATTTTTGTGAGCTACAATCAGGCAGGTGAATGAAAATGGGTTGAAGAAACCAGCTCTTTTTCTAAGGAGTGAAGTTTCAGCTGTCTTCTATTTCTAATGTTATTTTTAACACTTTAACATTTTATCATACATCTTAAACACTTTGAATGCAAATTCATTCTGAGCCCTACATATACTTTTCACATTAAAAAAATTCAAGGAGGATTTTTTCAATCTTTACATTATTTCCTGTCTTTTTCATTTCCTTCCCAAAATTTTTTAAACTAGAGGCTTACTGAAACTGGACTGGTACCAGGTTCTTTTTTTAATAATATTTTAACGTTATTTAAATAATTATTTTTAATAATAATACTTATTGTTTTTGACAAATAAGTTTCTTTCTGCCCTGCAATCAGTCTCCATCAATTTTGTGTGCTTTTGGTTGACTGTTGAATTGCTGTCATATTTAAAAAAGAACCAGTAGACTTAAGAGAGGATGATATTACATTCATAATAAATAAACGTAGTTTAAAAACATAGGGTTTATGCAATCTAAGCATAAGATATTCTACAAGGCCCTTTTTCTCATCCCATTCAAGATCTGGAACTGGGAGTCTTAAGGGAGTTTGAGATCTCATGGAAGCCAGTGCTTTCCCAGGAACTGCCTCCTGTGTGTGTCCCCAGCCCTCAGCCTGCAGCTCAGCCAATTGACTCTTCATGTTCGCACGTGGAAATGAGATCCTGTAACTAAACAGAGGAGCAGATAGAAGGTTCCAGCTGGTTTCAGTTACTTGTGCAGTTTTGTTGGGTGTGGGCTTTTTGTGCTTTTCGTCAATTTTTTGTGCTTCATCTAAATGTGATTGAAGGTCAGTACAAAAACTCCGGGTGACTTAGAGCATGACTAGCATTTGAAATCCAAAGGGACCTGTGTTCCTAAATCAGTTACAGGTGCCTGAGAATCCCACTGAAGCTACAAACAGTTCTCTAACTTCACCATGAATGAAATGTGCCCTGAGTTCCAAAGACAAACTTCATAGTGAGAATTAATTCTACAGTCTTGCTTTGTCTGTAACTGGGTTAGGCAGAGTGGTAAAAAGGCACTGAGAGGTGTGAGCATACTTTTTTTATAGGTTTATGCTACTTCTATTCCCACAGCAGCAGTGTAGGCCTCATTCATGTTAATTACCTTTTTATTTTGAAACCTTATGGCTATTTGAATGATAACTGAGAAAACATAACTAATTTATTAATTACTTGTGAAGTTCTCTAAAGGGTTGTTTAGGTTCTCATTTTACATGTCATGGAGACAAAGAAGCTCTGTAGAGCCATAAATTTACAATAATATTAATCATGAGGTATTTTTGTCTCAGGAGTACTTTTTGGGGGAAATGATAAGACTAAAGCTGGCATGAAATCGGGAGAAAAAAAATGTTTTTCTTGCCTTCATGTTAATTTTTTGCTAATAACCTCTTTTCAATTGCTCCACCAAGTTTACCAGCCCCAGTATTTGTCTGAATTAGGTGTATGGATAGAATCTAAGAACACCTCCTCCCCAAAAAAAAAGAATGAAGGCTGGGGGCAGTCAATGCTATGCTGAAACTGCACAGACTGAGCAATAGAGCATCTGCCAAATCCTCCCATTTGATTCCTACATATAGTAAAGTCAAAGGGCAAGTTTTCTACTGGAATGTGTTGAATCAATTAGCATTTATGATGGAAAGCAGGCACACAGGCCACTTGGTTACCTTCCAGACATTTACAGTGGGCAAACTGCCCAGGCCAGCTTGCCATGCTCTGAGTGCTTTGATCTCCCATTGGAAAACCCAAAGGTTCTTCCTGAATGCCTCAAATTCCAGCCTTGTGACTGTGCCTTATGGCAGTTTGATAACTGATATTCTTATTGGTCACTTGGAATACACTAAAGTATGAGTGCAGTTTTGATTGCAAAACTGTATGTAAGTATATAAAATTTTGCATTACAAAATCTCTGTAGAACTACCTGTAGTGGAAGCAGGAAACTTCTTGTTACCTACTGTATGCAAATATGCCGTATATATATATATAGGCAAATTTTTAATTTTACATGTTTAATGTTATATTTATGGGGTTTCTTACATCATATAAAATCTATATTTAACAGATAAATTTCCATAAAACTAGAAATTCCAATTACCAGGTAGGTCACCTACCTGACAGTTGTATGATACATACAAAACTAAATTGAATAACAGTTATTAAACTAACAGTGACCAACAAAAATACAATACATAAAATAATTATACAAATTATACAATAATACAAATAAATAAAATAGTTTACTGATTAGAATATGAATTTCACAAACAGCAGATAATGAATAAACCAAGAAAATTAAGAGAATTAAAATATAGATTTCTATCAAATTTTTAAAAGTGAAAAATAAATAATATAATTTAATTAAAACATTAACATCTAACTCAGTAAAGTGAAGAGGAAAAAATTTAGCCATGCTGAAATGACACAGTTAAACTGTGCCTAAAAAATGACATTTTCATTCTGAAAAGTTTGGTAACAGATCAGCACATGTGGATACAGGGCTATCAATGCACAGCTTCTCTACAAAAATGCTTCACAAAATGGCTATATTTAGATTTGTATGCATGTTTCTTAATATCTATTCTGCCTTCTGTACATATCTTGTCAATAAATGAAATTTAATTATAATCTGATCTATTTGAAAAACACACAGGGTTTTTCAGTATAGTGAAAATTTGCAGTGTTGTTATGCATTCAGTTGTTGGATTTAAAGAAATAGGCAGTTCCACGCAAATGAGTAATTTGATGAGACGCAAAAGGATATTAAAATAAAATAAAGTATAACTTGTTGCAAGGACTTAAAGCTGAGTTCCATGTCCTTACCAGAGTGGGAAGATATTAAAGCACTGAAGATTTATGACATGGCTTTTAGTGCTGTGCAGTTGTAGATTTATTGCAGACATACAAGTTTGAATGCTTGCTGGTGCACAAATATCTTCCATTTGGATTTTAGTCATAAATGGAGGGGTTTAAAAAGTGAGAGTCTGTCAGAAATGCAGAGAATGATACAGCCAGAGCCCTAAACAGTGTCTGGGGAATCTTGGAATGTCAAACCTGTCTAATTTCATGGCTACAAAACCCTTAAAGATACACGAATTGGAAATTCAGAAGCATCTATTGCAACAGTGAAAGTACATCCTTGTCTTAAAGTCACAGTTCTCACAGCAATGTCTTCCCCAGGTTATTGGCTGCTGTTCACTGTGCAGGTGAGGCACCACATCACTTTAATTCACCTGACCTCTCTGCACTTCAATTGATTAATAAAATACTTTATTTCTGAATGCATTTTTGTGCCAAAGATCAGGGATCTTGCCTGAAGTTTGTAGTCTGCCTGCAGAAGTATGACATAGGTAGCAGTAATGGTGCATTTGATTACTGTTAGAAATTAAATTTGCTGGACAATCTTTCTTAAAAAGGACAGAAAAAGATTGGGTTTAATTAAGTGTAAAAAATCTGTTATTTAACTCATAACTGCTCAAAGTTGGTTGTATTCCTGAGTACTTGATCATGATGCTTAAGAGATTCAGGGAATTATTGGACATTCTGAACCTTCCTCTCAGCTCATTGTTTCCTTCACAATCTGACATGAAGCTACTGGATTGTCACTGCCATAGCACAAACAGAGTAGAGAGAGTCTTCTTTCATGGCTCTCCTACGTAGTTCTATTTTCCTGTGTAGTACTGTTTACTCTGTTTTTACAATTTGATTGTGTTCACCTCATAAGGAAATAAATCTTTAACTAAATCAGGCGTGGAAAGAAATAATTAAAACAAAATATTTATTGTCTACTTGATAAAACTCTGGTTAAATCCGACTGCCTAAGAGAACGTGTCCGTACAAAAGCCTTGTCCAAAAAATAAACCATCTTAAAAATCCTTCAGTTGGTAAAATATCTGAGGGTAATTCAATTTAATTGAGTCTCAGACATTTTCTAATATATATGTACCCACTGATCAAGAAGCAATGTAACTAAAAATGCTGTATGGGCTAGGACTCAGGAGACTTAAGGGAATTTTTCCTATGCAGAGTCTTTTTACGAAATTTCTGAGCATTTTCTATTAATTCCTCAGTCTAGAACTTCTCTAGGTGTTTGTGATTTCCAAGAATTTATCTTTTTTTTTTCCTAGAAATTCCATCTGTTAGTGTTTCTTGGTGTTTCCTGGTTCTTTTCAGGAATTTGTCATTTCAGAACATTAAGGACTGAGTGTGTTCAGTGTTGCTCCTGGAGAGTGTTAGAAACATTCTCTTGTACCTCTAGGTACAAGTCTCTGGGCATTAAGGAAGTACGAGTGTATCTGAAAAGATCACATAAAAAGCAAAGCACAACTGATGGGTAAATGTCCTAGATCTCAGTTCAGGTGCCCTGTGAATAATGTGCTGATTGCCCCAGTTCTTTAAGTTGGGGAAACAGAAGAAGGTAACAAGTTTTCCTCGCAGAGAACTTCAGCTCTGGAGTGAGCCTTGGATCTCGTGGGCTTAGTTGTGTAGATAGAAATCAGAGCAGTAGATGACAGGTGATCCTACCTGTCTGGAGGGCCTCCTGAATTGGTTCATTCTTGGTTCATCTGCTGAGTGCCTGCCAGAAAATATTCCCTAGCAGCACAAATCACTGCTATTTTTTGTCTGTAGCACACTGCTTTGTCTCCATTGGAACAGTCAAGGTCTTTTGGCGTTAACAGTTTTGTCCCAGTCAACTAGAAAGAATCACCATCATATATTCCTTAAAATATATTTCTAGAAGTCAAATAAAATAATGTTATTACTTGAAACTAAAAAGGCTTTTAAGTAGCAGTGCTTTAAAATACAATAGCTCAGACTCGTCTGAGATTTCATGGGTTCTGTAATAATGCAGCTGTTTTCCTCAGGGTGTTCTCACAAATTCATAAAAAAGTCTATTTGTTATGAGCATTCTGAAACCCCAAGGAAAGCAGCTGTGTTTTTGACAAACTGGGCTGCATTTTCAACACCTCTAGCAAAAGAGACATTTATAGAGGAATTTTATGCCTTATATATCCATGAGCAACATATTTTTTAACACTAACAACATACAGTGCTCTTAGCAGAAGATTATGCAGCAAAGCAGCCAAACTGAACATTGAGTTGAGCCACAATATGAAATTAAAGCCCTGACCTCCAGCAGAAGAACTTGCTCTAAACTGAAAATATGCCACCCAGAGTGAACTTAAAGGCCACTAGGGAAATCACTGAATGATATAAGCATGTTAGATGTGAACTTTTCAGGTTTTTAAGTAGTTTTCCTTTTCATTTCTTTGCTTTTAATCTGTTCCTGAAGCTGTAGAAGTGTAAAGAATGAGTGACATTGTTAGGGATCTTGGTGAATGTGCTTACCACAGTATTAATGAAATATGAAGTGTGGACAAGATAGGAATTTTGTTTCCTGTGCATCCCATTCCTACAGGGGTTTATTTTCTTTTTTTTTCTCTCTAGCAGTCCAAAATTTATTATAGACCCAAATATAATTATTGTCGCTTTCAGATTTGTACAGGTTTCATAGAGCTTTTAGTCTGTACATATTTTTATACCATATAATTTTTTCTACATCTGCTCAACCATATTCAGTCCTTCCTTCATTCCTTCATGTTTTACAGTCCCATTCTTTATGTACTAAACTCACATTTTTTAGTATTTTTCAACAGTATATATTGTATTACTAGAGTTTACCCATTGTTTTAAAGATTTCTTTTTTTCAGTTCTCAAATTAAGCTTCCAATTTAGAGAATTTATTGGAAGTGGCTTTAGTTCACTGACTTTCCTCAGTCTACTCTTCCTCATATTTTCATATCAGTATGGAAGTTACACAGATAAATGTATTGTCATTTCCTATTGAAACATCTGTACATCTAGATGTCACTAAACTTTCCAGGTGAGTTGTGGCTAATCCATTTCCTTTTAATGTCGTCCTTTTAATGCCTCATTCTTTGATCCTGGTCTCCCAAGATATGCTTTCTCCTTGTCCCTTTCTTTGATCTTTATCTCTTTATCTCTTTCTTTTATTGTACTCAGCTTTCTGAGCTCCATCTGGTTCCATCTCCTTTTCACTTTCCTTCACCTTGCACTTGCCACTCCATTGCAAGCCTCCATCCATCAACTCCACGCTTCAGCTCCACTTTGGCCTTTCAGGGGAGCCCTTATCTGGTGGGTCTTTTGATCCCAGTCTCTAGACTGTTTAATTTCATTTCATACGTCATTCTTCTTTCTTAGTTGTCTTAGTTTTACACGCAAATTAATTGTATTATTCACTTATATCTAGCTCTTCCGATTTCACTTTTAAGTTGCTCTTAGCCTCAGCCATCTCAGTGTCAGCACAAGCCCAGGATTTATTCTCACGTTCCTGACTGAAATAAGTGAGCCACACTGATTTTTCCCATTAGATTATAAACAAGTCTACTTCCTTTATATTTGTTCAGAAGGCATGATCATTCCCTAACCAGCTGATTTTACCCATTTTAATTTCACTTCATGAACAATGTTACTACCATAAATGTTAACCCTCAGGGAACCAAAATTCCATTCCCGTTGCTGTTTATTAAACTTATCAATTCCTGAATTTAGAATGTATGTATGAAAATTGAAAAGCAAGAGTTTTTGTAATTTAATGAAAGAACATCAACTTGAATGAGAGAAGTGGTGGGAGGGAGACTCTTACTTTGTCTGTATGAGTGAGCAAAATGCTTGAAGGCACAAGGAGTCTTCAACTTCCAGTTCCAAGCATGGGTCAGAAGTCTCTAATTACATGTAAATTGCCATTTTTAGAGGCGAATCCTAAGGAGTATTGGCACCACTCTATCTTTATCCTTCCATTTGGTAAAGATTAGAAAATATTCTGGATGAGTTATAAGAATAAGCCTCTTCTGAGAAGTTAAAAAGTCTGAAATAGGCCCATATTTTGGAATGCCATTCTTTTCTTTTTCATTGACAGACATGTGGAAGTCAATGGCAAAACTGAGAGAGACCTTAACTGGTTTAAATCAGTGCATCTCTGCTTAAGTTCATAAATTTGCAATAACATAAAATATCCTAAATCTAGTCCACTAAATATAGTCCTCACTTTTGAATCAATTCTACTAAAGAAGAATTAAAATTATGCTTTCTCTTAATTGGCCTCCATTGATTCAGAAGGAATTAAATTTAAAGAATGATAAAATAATGTATTTCTTAAATTTACATTTCTAAATACTGTCAAATGCTCTTACATGGAAAAAAAAAAGATATGAAACTTAGGTGGACATCTTAATTACAGGTTTAAAGCATCAATTTCCCCAATTTATATCTGCTCTTGAAAAGGAGAAGAGTAGGACTATTGAAAAATCTTAGGGTCAGATGCAGTAAATTAGTGAGCTTTATGAATGCCTGACTGCAAAGCATGATATTAGTGCAGAAATTCCCATTAACTTCAGTAAGATTTGAATCAGACTTGAAAGGTGTTAAAGGCTACACAGCAGAAAATATTTGCAAGTAAAATCAATGTGTTCCAAAGCATTGTGAATGTGCTTGCAGTTTACTCGGTGAGTCTTGCCTATAGAAAGTCTTTGAACTCAAATTCACTGAATGTTGGAGAGTATGGGATTCTCAGGTGCAACTAATCACATTCTGGTATTTTAATAATTACCTAGGCCAGGAATCTCTTTACAATGTAGGGATAGCATAATATGATAAAATATTAAATAAAAAATGAGAGTGGGAAAAAAACAGCATTTGTGGAAAACTACACCAACTTTTATTTTTGGAGTTCTCTGTTTTCTGTTTGCCCTCCCTCTAAGACATCGGAAAGAGACATAATCTGGAAAGAGAAATAAAAGTGACTTTCTGACAGTAGCCACTCACACTGTCATTTTCATTTGTAGATTAAGATTATTCACATTAAGAAGGAAGTACATCCCTCTCAGGGGAGTTAGTGGGGGACTGCATAAAAGAGCAAACCCAGATATTTCCAATATATTACTTGCCAATGCTTAGTGCCTTCCTTACTTCTCTAAAGAATTTACCCTCTCAGGACTTCTAGACATGGAAAAAGGGGAGGTGGAGGGAAGCATTATTAATAATTGCATTTAGTGTAATTATATGTTATCCTATTGTCTAATTAATAATCTGAATATTTCAAAGAGACTCCTCTAAACTCTGTCAATTGTCACATTTACACTGTCCAAGAAGCCCTTCCACAGACCTTATCAATTATTTACAAGATCTTTTCAGTAAAACTATCTTATTTTTAATAGGAAACACTTAAACAACATTTTGGTGGGTAGTGAAAAGTGAACACAATCTTTATTTGCTTGTCAGAGAGCACATTCCGCTTAAAATGCATGTAATGTCATGCTCTGATGCTTACAGTTATAGAGATACATGCTTTATTACACCATTCAGTAGATTTTACAACACTAAAAATTGATGCAAGAAAACTGGAAGATGACCTGTAGTGGATTTCTCTTACAATTGAAATATCAGAAGAGTGAGGATGAGGGGGAAGAATAAATTAGTGTTCTTATTATCTGTTGAATACTGAGTCTATCTCTTGAATTGATTTAAATAAAGACAGGAGGTGGTGAGAAAGTCCGAGAATATTTAATACCGTGTCTGTACAGGAAGGCAGAATTAAGTTTCTCGACTTTTACTGGCTCCTTTCATACCCTTAGGACGGATTTTCTAGCAAGATGAAGTGCCCGGGGCTGTGAGAGCCCTGCATTGCTGTTTGCAATCACCGTGCCAGCATCACTGCTCTTTCCTGCCTGGTCTCTGAGGAGAGCCTGAGCTCCTGAGGCAAAGGCACCAAGGTGCACAGCACTTTGATCCATGACCCCTGCAGCTTCCTTCCGACCAGGAAATCACTCAGGGATGCTTGTGAGACTGGGGGCGTTGCTGCTGGAAATCAGAAGGTTGCAGGCTCTGCCTGCACTTGGATCTCAAAAGAAAAGCTGAGTCCGCCCTGTGGGGAGACGAGTGCTCGGGCCACTGCCCCAGGCTGTGTCCAGCACACGCTGCTGCAGAGCCTTGAGCTGCAGCTGGGCAGCAGTCCTGGCTCCCATCACACTCAGGCAGTGGCAGGAACCAAAGCAGGCTGCCAGGGACAGCAGACCTGCAGCTTCCCAGCAGTTCTGGTTGGGAAATCAGCTCATGGGTCAGGCTGGAGTGGCTGCCCATGCATGCACTGGCCTTGTGGGTGAACATCAAGCCCTTAAACTCACTGTCCCTGCATGATTTTAAAAAGAGATTGATGTGGCACTCAGTGCCATGGGTTAGCTGATGAGGTGTTAGGTCAGAGGTTAGACTTGATCTCAAAGGTCTTTTCCAACCTTGTTCATTCTGTGATTCTGTGATACTGGCAAGGGTGTCTCTGGGCACGTCCTGTGCTCTGAGGTGTGTACCCACATGCAGTATGTGGGAATACCTCCAGCATTGCCCTTTCTCTTTGCTGCTGCCTTATTTACAACTATTAACACACTTGGTAAAAAAATTAAGAATATACTGCGCATATACATGTAGCAAAGCTTGGAACAAATGCTGGGAAAAACCTAATAATAATAATAATAAAATAACAAAACTCTCCTCACTTTGCAGCACATGCTCCAGCAGTGTGGTGGCACTTATGGACAAGATGTCTCCTAAATTCTCCAGTTAGAGTGAGAGATGGCTGTCTGTCTGATTTTACAAGTAATTTTCAAAGACGTTATTCAGATAAAGGCAGCTTACATTTGGTCTTTCTGAGCCGCCTAATTCCTGTCCTGTTGAACCCATTGTTTCACAGTACAACTGAAAATGCAGTACCTTTGTGTTATGCCAGACTTTGCAGTGTGACAGTTGTATTTTTTATGACATATGTACAGCCTGTGTGTCAATGTGTATTTTTGTGACAAATGACTGGGAATAGCTAATTTGATTTTAGCAGTATTTTTGCAAAACTGTAAAATTATCTTGAAAGGACAGTAATTTTTTTGTGTTACTCTATGAAAGGCAGCATACTGATGTTTCAAGGACAGTGTAAATAATTCAAACCAAATTTCAGCACTCATATTTAGGATTATATTCATGCTTTTCACAATAATTAAACACGCAAACTTATCATGTTTTGTTTATGGAATAAATTTTTAATATACATTAAATAAAATCTGTTTCATCTCAGTAAATATATACCATTTTAAAACATTAATTTCCACTTTGTTTGTACCAATACTTTTCATTATTTAATAGACCAGGTTTTGTCTGTGAAAGAATTGCAATCAAAGAGCAAGCATTTTCTATTTCAGATTTACAGCACTGTAAAACATGGGGCAGCACCTTTGTTTTTAGAATTCAGAGGATAAAAAGTTTTCTTGATTTACATACCGATCAGTTAAATGGATTTTTGTAAAATAAATTCTGTTACACTGTCCAAAAGAAACTGACAACATAAAGTAAAAAACCTGCAGTCAACAAAGTTTTGCTCTACCAGCTGTAAATTAAATAATGAAAATTTTCCACTTACGCATTCTTTATAAATAAAAAATTGTTTTCCTCTTGAAATAAATCAGTTACCCAGAACAGCAGTATTCTTAAGACTAGTTTATACATATTCACGCATGCAGAATCTTAGATTGTATTTCAGCACAAGAAAACCATTTTGTTTGCATTCTGCAATTTTAGTAGAGCCCTTACCCTAAAGCTGTGACTCGCTTAGTTCCAGTTGGACCTTGTAAATCTGTGAATCTTTTCCACAGATAGACCCATCCTTACCAAAGCAGAACAAAAAATGTTTGGAAAACTGACTTGAAAAATCAAATCCCAGTCTGCTTTAGAACTGGGAAAATGGGGGCTGTTTGGGAACATCCAATTTAAAATTCCATACTGCTGTTTAACCCAGGGGTTTCTTCATTGTTTCAGGAAACTTTGCTGAACTCATTCAGGTTCATATCAAGTATCTCATTTGATCCTTTCAGATATATTTAACATTACTATTGGCTAAATTATTTTCTTCTTTTTCTCGAGATGTCTTCTATGTTCACTTTTTAAGGTCCAATAGAACCAAATTTTCCCACTATTTTTAAACAGCTGGAAAGTTTTTTCAAAGGGGGCTATGAGGAAAGTAAATTGGACAAGTTAAAAAGAAAAGTTCAGTGGCTTCTACAAAAGGAAAAGCTTCTGCTGAGATCCAGGAAGTCTAACATAGTTTCAGAATGGTTTTTTTTTCTGTAATTCAGTATCTGACCTGTTACTGTGTTGTAATATTTATGAACTTACCTGATACCTAAGACAGATTTTTTAGGAAGTATCATGAATCCTTCATTCATTTAAAGGTCAGAAAATGGATTATAAAGATCATGGGTTTCAGAGCCGTTGCTGACAATGTGCAGTGCTACCAATATTTGTCGTAGTGCAGAAGAAGAAAAACAAAAGGATCACAGTTTTATTTATAGAAAGACATTGATTTTCCTAAGTCAAAACCTGGAGATTCTAAATAATTATAAAAATGTAAAATCTGAAAGACATGACCATCTCTTATTATCCAGACTTGGATGAATAATATTCAGACCTTAGTCTTCCATGTACTATTTCTATAACAATCAGGACTATTCTTTTATCACTTCCATTAAAACAATAATTTTGTGTTTGTATTTATATAAACATTTAAAATATATACGTGTTTATATTTTATGTTTATGTTTATGTATTCCCACATCAATTCTAGAAAGTTCTGAAACATGACTATGAAATAAGGCTTTAATGCTAGTTCAACAAAGGCTCAACTGATGAGTCTTGTGCTCTGATCAATGACTTTTTTTTCCAGGTTAATTTTCTAAATAATGTCATATTATGAAAGAAGGAAGGAAGAAAAAATCTTAAGGAAAGTTAGGACAATTGGCAAAAGAAATAGACCTTCCTGTAGGGAGAGTTTTTATATAATATCCAGAAAAGGATTGTCTAAAAGAGGAGAATTGTGTTGCAGTAATATGTCAAATCTGGTGGCCTATTTAAATAGCTTGGCTGCCCCATCCCTGGCAGTGTTCCAGCCAGGCTCAGTGGGGCTCTCAGCAGCCTGGTCTCATGGATGCTGTTCCTGCCTGTGGCAGGGGTTTGGAACTGGATGATCTTTAAGGTCCCTTCCAAGCCAAGCCATTCTCTGATTCTGCGATTCAAGCACTCCTCAGCTGGGTTTAGAGCATCTGCTGTGAACCATACATTGTGCTGGAAAGAAAATGCATCCTAAAGCTGTGAAGAGATGCTGGGTAAACATGTGTATCAGGAACAAGTGTGTGAGGCTAGATCAGCCCTCCCCATCAGGCTTGTGAGCTTTGCTCTGCTGCCAGCCTCTGTGGCCCTTGCACCTCTCTGTCCAGAGGGGAGCTACGAGCACCCATCCCTGCACACCAACTGCCCTCTTCTGACAGTCTGGGACACTCATCTTTCTGAGATTTTCTTGAGCCTTTTGTGTATTAGGCAGGGTAACAAATGGAAGCATTTAGAGAAATATTTTACTAACTTCTGCTATCTCGGCAGTGTCTGCTACCATTGTTAGCATTATATCTTCCAGCAGCTTGACCTTTAAACATTAAGTATCTGCCAGCATGAACCAATAAAGGAAAGTAATTGTAACTTTCTAAGCCAGTATATTTATTTGCAGAAGTGTGTGTATGCACAAACACACATATTTGTGTACACACACTCTGACACGAGAATTACACATGACCCTGAAGGAGATTAATATCTGGTTTAGAATCCATTAGAGTAACTAAGACCAAAAAGGATATGTGCACTTCATCATGAAGAATTTCCCCCCATTTTTTTCTGTCAGAATTATCTTCTCACTCGTACAAACAGCTTTTCCCTTGCTATAAAATCTCCATTAGATGGCTACATTCATTATGCTACTATCAAACCATCTCCATTTAGATGTGAATTTCTTGCTTCTCTTTGTTTTTTGCTTTACTCCTACCCAGATCTCTCTCAGTTCACTGATCCCTTCAGCAGCCTGAAGAGTTTCACAGTATGCAGGAGTTTACAAATGCAGATGTAGCCAAGCAATGCAGCAACTCTCCTCTGCCTTCTCAAACACTCACTGTCCTCATCATTGCTATATCTGGAGAAAAATATTTTGACAGTAGTTTGTATATGAGTGATATCTCTACAGTAGCAACAGAAAAACAAATAGAACTTGAAGAGACAGTTGTATGGAATACCAATGTATCTGTTCTATAAATAATTTCTCTTACTCCTTAAAGAAAATATCCAGCTGAAACCTCAAGAACTTCAGGACAGAGTCACTCTTTGAACTCTTCCATAAGTAAATAGGATAGTAATGGGATTGAGATTTTACTGTTTCCCGAGTTTATTTTATGGTACAAAAGGTTAAATCCTGTGCAAGTAGAGATGGGGGATTTGTGCTCTATGTTGTGTGGGAGAAGTCCTTTGGTCCTGACAGGACAGCCTATGGCTTCAGTAGCCAGAGCCAGGGCACATAAAACACTATTCTAAAAGAAATATACATAAATTAAAATGATTTGCATCTCACACCCCAAATTCATACCTTTGAGTTTCATTTCTGATTTTTAAACATCATAGTTAATAATATAGAATTAGTCTAGTGCATGATCTTATCTGATTAATGTAAGAATTTGATTTGTAAATTACAAATGGGCTTGAGTAGAACCCAGACCTAAGACAAACAATACCAGTATTAAGTTTGCTGTAAAATCTGTAATATTTGTGTTTGTGATTACCAGGTATGACTAAAAAAAAGTAAAAAAACAGCCAAAGAAAACAACACCACTTTTTTCCTACATATTTGTATATGTGTTTGTTATAAAGGCAACACAATTATAGCTTGAGTTATTTATAAAGATATAAAAAACTCATACTATTTCTATTGCCATACCTTGGACTTCAGTCATGATAGTGTTCTTCCTCACAGTGCTTCCAGAAATAAATTCTAAGCAGGCATAAATTTGCACATTAATGGAATTGCATCAGTTTGCATCAGCGTCCTGGTTAAAAGCTGAAGCAGAGGTTTCAGCTGAGGAGCAACCTGATGGCAACACTGACTGGGAGGGACTCTGGCAGTTGAAAATAATCACATTGTGATCCAAAATGGGATCTTGGTGATTTTCCAGGGCCCATTCTCCTTGGGGAGAAAGATGAGTGTGGCTAAAAGGAAGTGTCCATGTTTACTTCAACATGTTTTGGTGAGGCTGTCAGAGCAAGGAGGTAGGGACAGCCACAGAAGAATTCCATGTAATACATCTGAGATTTTTTTTAATAGATTTTTTTTTTTTTTGACTCTTGTAAGTGATGCTTGAGTTAAAAGAGGAAACTGCAGGAATATGGAGGCATCAGTGAATCAGGGCACTGTGAAATCTCGCATAAAACAAAAATACAAGTGAGTGATTCCAGATTGTTCATGAAATGAGGAAATTTAATCGGTGTTGGTAGTTTATGTTCTTAAACAAGAATTAGGAATTGCAGTCATTAGAACTTTATTAATCTAGTTCTGTCCAGACAAGAAGAAGGAAGCACAGCAAACAGAAAACAACCACCATGTGCAGTGTTTGGATTCAATGGGATCTAGTGAGATTTATGTGCTCAGTTAGGTATCCAGGTAGCTCCAGAAACCTGGCTCCAAATTCCTAAACTCAAATGAAAAGAAACAAGATATGCAGAGTTCTGATATAAAGGATATATTAATAACTGTCTAAGAAGCTATTTTATAATATTTATTCATCATATTCAATCCTAATAAGATGATATTCAAGTTTGATTTTATTAATTTTCACTGGTACTAGTTTAGGTCTCAAGAAAGTTAGGAGAAATGGCCAAAACAAATATAAAGAATGAGAGCTTGTCTTCTAAATCAGGAGTATGTATTTGTATGGTTTTTCAGTGCAAATTTTCTCATTCTGGGTTTTAATTCGATAGAGACTAAAGATAACTTAGTAAAAAACACAATAGTAAAAATCCAAAAAAACAATTTTATGCCCTGGTTGCATTTACAGAAGACATTGTCTTATTTCTCACTAGGGAATTCAGATGTGATAAATCTGATATGTTTGTTTGATGTCGAAACAATCTCTTTTCCTTCATTTGGTGCAATTTTCCCATCCTGTGCTGCTTCGACCCTCAGTCACATTACATATTGATAATCTGTAAAGATATTCAGATATCTCAGGGCTGTCAATGCTTAATGGTAGTTTTATTACTCTCTTGTAGTTTTTCATGGAACTCCTTTAGCATAATGCAAGCCAGTGAATTGTGTACTTTATACCTGAGATGTTGATACAGAAATGGAGATTAGAAGATTGTTTGGAGTTGTTCTAAAAAGTGCACTGTTATACCTGGGTTTATAGCTTTGCAGTTATTTTGTTATTAACCCATAAAATGGAAAATTTTATTTGAAATATTGATAATAATGAGATGATTGTTATTTTCTCGCTAACAGATTGGAAGCTGATGATGATTTTGCACAACTGCTTTTTATTTTTATTAACAGAAGTAAAGATTGTAATTTCTTGAATTCACAAGAAGGAGAGGTAAAAGAAATAAATTAATGATTTGCTGCATCAAGCAAGTTATTTTTCATTATGAAAGAAATCAGGACCAAATTTTGACCACTGCCACCTTTGTCAAAATCTCTCTCATCTGAAGAGTGATTAACAACTAGTCTAAACTTCAGAATTTATTTCAAAGTTTCTAAAAAATGTAAAAGTTTTTTTACAACAGAAAGTGTCTTCACTTAAAGAATACTTGCTCACAGAAAGAACAGTTATTAAACCCTCCTTCTCAGAAACATTATTCTCTAGCCTTATTTAAATTCATAGAGTTTTTGACTAGGTAGCCTTGCGTGTGGCAGTGTTTTGTATGAGTATAAACTAAATGAAAATACATTAGTGTATCAAGCAGCTCAGGAATATGGCTGTTCTATAGAACCCAGATTGCCTGGTTGGGTTGATATTAGAAAAGGAAAATTTTGAATTAGTAATCCCAGTCATGCTGTTTTGGCAGCCTTGTAGACTAGCCTGAGTTCAAGGGAAGAAATCAAACAGCTGAATTGGATCTTTACAGGAAATACTGCTCCTGCAGACAAATTAAGAAAAAAGATCACAACATGCTACCAATTATCTCAAAAAAAGATAATAACTTTATTAGCTTGCCTTTATCTCAAAAGGTATGAAAATATCAATAAACAAAACAAAAATAGCATATCAACTGAAACATCAAGTTAGTAATTTCAGTTATCTAAGGAGGCAGATTGCTCTACACTGATGAATCACAGGAAATATTTCTGTGCAGATGCAGGGAAGAATGCTGCACACAAATATGTAAGCATCAGTCAAAGCTCTAAAGCTAATAAAAACGTGAATAGTTGTGATTAACTGCTGGTCTTTACTTTTTAGAGAAGCAATATCTGTAAAGAAGCTTCATGCAGAGAGGACTGGCTAAATAAGGCAAAGAACAATTCACAAGTACTTTCAGGATTGATACCCAGATCCTGCCTTTGTGGTTATATGTTTACTTATTTGTTGTTAGATAGGAGATGAATGACAGCTGCATGTTTATGGAAGTGCTTTGAATCTCCAAAGCATCTTAACCAATGCTGTGTCATTCTGGCTCAATTCCCTCTGGAAAGCACAGTGTGTGTCACAGTGTGTGTCACTTGCTCCCATGTCCTGTCCCAGGCCAGCAGAGTGACAGCGAAGCAGGGTGGGATTTAGCTGGACATCATGAGGAACAAAGGAATAAAATTAGAGACTGGGCATTGTTGCTATAAAATATTAAATGCTAGCCTCACTGATAATTGTCTAAACAGTTTGAATGGATTATTAATAATAATAACAACAACAACAATCCCCACCAAAACCACACCAAAATTACAGTGTGTCTTTCCTACTTTGCATTAGGGATATTGTTCAAAGCAGCAGCTGCACTTTGCAGGATAAATGAAAGTAGCATGGAGTGGATTGTGGCAGAAGCCACCCTCTTTCCCAGTTTTTCCACAGCCATTCCTTTTGCCCATCAGTTGAATGCCCCCACAGTACAGTTGGTTTGAGCAGACATAGTCACACTGCCAGTACTTCCACCGAATGTCACATCTGTGGGGTGGAAATTTTTATCTGCTCGACAAGCTTGACACAATAATCCTTTATTCTTTGGTTCAGTTTCTACACACAGAAGTTACATGATGACGGCAATGCCGCAGTTTTCCCATTTTTCATTACTGTTAAAGTATTCTGATATTAGAAAGCACAGAACTTAAAGCTGTGTCATGTTTCAGATATGCAGGAATGCAGCTTGACCCATACAGCATAAACGTTTAGGATCTCAGTTTTATGATCTCTGACAATGAAATCTTGTGTATTTTAAATAAATGAAAAGTCCTATTCTGCCCTATGAAATCATTGCTTTGCAGAAGAAATACATGGTAGACATTGAACTGCACTCTGTGGCAAATCTATAACAGCTTAAGTCCTCTGATAGATTTTAAGGCTTTAACAAATATTGGATGGCAGTGCCAAGCTGGATAGAGTGTTTCTGTACCACCACAACAGTGATAAATAGATGTTAATCAGGTGCATTGAATCCATCTGAGAGCTGTCTAAGTGAGAAGAGAGGTGATGCCAGAAAACACACCCCCCAGTGCCACATGATTTGTGATTGTCTGTTGAAGCTGGCACAGGGAGGAGTGGTGCCCCTCCGTGCTCTGCCACTGCCATTACCAGGGTTATAGGAACTTTATTTGCCTTAAGAATTCCAGTTCAGTCTGAAAAAATGGCATAACTCCCACCTCTTTGCCAGGAGCTCAAGCCTGAAAGTCTGTTTTTGGTTATTTTAAAGGGTTGCTAATGCCACAGGAACAACATAGGAACAGGCAGTGTCAAAACCCCTCTTGGATCTGCTTCTTATGTTTCCAAATTGTTCTCACTTACACAGTCCTTCACATGGAATCCAGACTGAGTTTCCATTGTTGTATCCAAGGAGATGTTGGAAAGCATCATCTCTTCCTTGATAATAAGTGTGCCTGGGAAGACATATATGGATATTTTTAAAGTTTCTTATTTTCAGTAGCAGAAACCCTGCCGCTGAGAACCACAGATGTGGGCTGCTCTCTGGGATGGCTGCACTGAGGGTTTCGGTGCCATGGCTTTCACTTTTAGCTGTGAGCTTTGCTCATCTGGAGCTCTCAAAAAAACCTGCAGAGAGAGATGTTGCTTCTGTGTGGTTGAGAGTCCAGCACTGAGTGAGCCAGTTTCATGTGCTTGAGATGTAAGCAGACAAGTATCAGCTTTCCCCCTATTCCTTCTTGTTTTCTTGTACTATCAATTCAGAGTCCTGGTGTGGAGTTTTTTGGGTGTTTTGTTTTACAGTAGTTCTTCAAGGCCCCACATTTACAATGTAGTTTGTTTGGAAAGAGCAGGGGGATTGATAGGGAGAGAGCACCTGCAAGTTTTCAAGTTATATTTAAAAAGAGACCCAGACTTCATCTTTTGTGCTCTTACTGGTTATAGCAGTTAACTTTATTTTCTGTGGATAACTGCAGGAAAAAAATACAATATTCCAGAGTATAAGGACATGTCATCTTTTCACTATAAATTCCCTAACCAGTGCTGCTTCTGACACAAGCTCAGCTGCTATTTCATCCTCTATCAAACTTAATCTAAAAAGTACTTCCTGTGGATTTCAAGGGAATTCCAAGAGGAACGTGCTCACACATGAAAATTAAACTGTTCCACTAAATGGCTTTTATGGAGCTATTGGATGCCCAAATGATATTTAATTGGTGGCATTTCAACATTTTTAATTACTAACCATTCTGCATAGTTTGTTCATGGGACATACCACAAACACCCAGCGTGCTTTAGCCAGTTCTAATGTGAGACCAGCCAGTCACTAGCACAGCATCATAACAACTGAAAAGCAAATAATTCCTCATGAACTCAGGCAATCAGAGCTGGATGTAGAGTTAGGATTTTGTGTTGTTAATTAAGCAGTCAGATGACAAACAGCCCCTGTACTGCGGGTGCAGTGATGATTGGCACAGAGCAATTGCACACTGTGACAATTAATTTATTGCAGCACAACTGTGAGGGTCAGTGGGGTCACAGCAGTGACTGAAAATGACCGATCAGAAGGCACATTGATCAGAGGGGGTTTTTTCATCTACAGATATAAAAGTTTCTGTGGTGTCTCCAGTGCTCTGTTAGTGTTTTTTTAATAACAATGCTGTTATTAACACATACAGGCCTCCCTCAGTTCAGAGAGGTAGTTGCCTACTTAGCTGAAATCCAATGAATTCAATTAAATACTGCAGCCTTGGGCTAGAGTTCTAAAATAATATTCATTTTGAGCCTTTCTTGCAGCCTTGGAGTTTTTCCTTAATTGTATTAAACATCCTCAGGGTCCATGTATGTGAGGAAGGGAAGTTCAAGGTCTGGAATAAGCCATCTTTTCAGATTCACTACCAGATGTGTTTGTTTAAGCTAAGACCAAATATTTCCACATCTGACAGAGCAGAAAGAGGGCTAATAATTACTGGCTCTGGAAAAGTAATGTTTTTCTGAACTAGATCCTCAGTGGAAACTGAGGAAGAAGTCTGATGTTACCTGAGTTATGAACATGTTTACCAACATAATATGGTCCTCTACACTGAAATGCATTTCTGTTTATCTTTTGTTTCTATACCTAAAAACCAATGAAAGCAGGATTAATAGAAGTAACAATGATCTGCACCATTTTAAAAAAAAATTATCCAGTGCAGAAAACACCGAGAAATCAATGTTTATCAGCAATGAATTTCAATAAACCTTTCATTGGTAGTTTTTTCTTTGAAGTATGTATAGATAATTTATTTGCAAAAATAAGACACAGATTTCAAAATCTTTAAAGGTTCACCCCTTTACCTTTTATTTAAGCAGATGATGATTTTCGCTAAGTCCTAAAACTCTTGTAGTCAATGTAGACAAGCATAAGAAATGTGACACTTCAGAGCCTTGAATTCCTTCCATCCAAATTCACTGCAAGCCACAGATTAGTGGTTAAACTCCAGATTTTCCATACACTGTATATAATTAAGTTTGTTTCTCCTTAGAAGTTTTGAACCTAGAACAAAGATAATGTTTATGAATTAAGGCCTGAAGGCATAACATGAAAAATAATGAAAGCAAATTCTTAGATGCAAAAATGTCTTTTGTTTTACAAATATTATGCAATGGCTGCAGAAGCCAGGAGTAATTCTTAGGCTTTAGAAAATCAGTTAAAAATTCACATACTTGTTTTCCCCAAGCCTTGCCAGAATTACAGGTGAATTGGTGGAAGAACAATGTAGTTTCCTAATAACCCAGCATTAAAATGGTCCTGTGACTCAGAGTGAAAATGGCTATCTCAAGGCACTTGGTAAAATCTCAGATCTGGTTGTAAAGACATATTTTCATAGGATCCCACTATCACAAGTTGGTTAAATGGCAGATCTATAAATCTAAGCTAAAAGATAACAAAGATGGGCTTATGGGAAAAGAGTGACCATCAAGTGTTCACCTTGATCTGATTGCAAAATCAAAGTTCAAAGAGCATCACTTACACAGCCAAAGGAAAGGTAATGTCTTTGTGACTAGCTAGTTAAAGAAAAGTTATGCTCTCCTTGATCAGAAGGACGCACTCATAGTATTTTGTGTAGTAATATTTAGTGCAACTTCATCAATTGTTGTTTAATGTAAAAAAAACTTGTAACATGAATAAATTCACGATAATAGTACAGCTGGTGTGCATTTATAGCCGAGACACAAATTCTTGAGCTTGAGAAAATCATTTACTTTTAGACTTTTTCAGTGAGTTTGTCTTCATGGGTCAGTCTCAGCTGATGCAAGTTATCTTTTTTCAGTGAAATTAGCAGAATAATGATAACTTACACTGGCTAAAGATGTGGCTTACTATTTCAACTGAAATGTTCACTTGCTGAATTTATGGGGATATAATTGAGATACTCTTAAAAAAAAAAAATGCGTTAATTTCATCATTTATAATGGAGGTGTAGGGTGGGGAAATGGACAGACCATGAAATGATTAGACAGCTTGTGTGACTAATAGGAATATTGTCCCTAAAGGGAAAAAGAAAATCTCACCAATACAAGTGCACTCAATTAGAGTTTTAAATTAGGGTGTAATTATGTTTTTTAAGGCAGAAAAAAAAAAAGAAGAAAGCTTTTAATCTTCTAGGTGGCCTAATTTTAGCAAAAAGGCAAATTTAGGCAGTGTTTTGGCTAAGATGATGCTCTGCATCTTTCATAAATTTGGACTAAATCCAACCCCTGAAGGGCTGGAAACAGTTGTTATTATCTTTCTTGTACCTGACTTTAAGAAGAAATGAGGAAACACCTCACCAAAACAACTGCACAATAGGCCATATATTTCCATTTTAATTATAACTTATTTTTGGAAAAATTAAAGGATTGTTTATGTCAATTATTTATATCAAATATTATTTATATCAAATATTATGCAACATTTGCTGAGAGGTGAGTTGTGTCTGAGGAACACCAGTGGAATGACAACAGATAGGCAAGCCTGGAAGTGCTGGCTCAAGTGGCTGTTCAACAAGTTTTCAGGTGTTACACAGACCATGTTGCCTGTCTTGGACCTTGATCTTGCATGAACAGTGTGGTTTTGACATTCAGTATCTCAGAGATGGTGCAGCAAGACAATGCAGCTTCCTTATTTATTAGGGCTTGCTGTGGTCCGGTCAGGTAAATTTGGCAAGTATTTAGATGCTCGACTTCTCTGGTGCTCTAAATTCAAAGGGAAAAAAATCAGCCCTCTAAGTTTCAAATAAAAATGTTTTGGTACTTCTGAGAAATGCCTCAGAATGCAAAAAATAAGTTTTTATATGACAAGACAGAAAGCAAATAATAAATTATTAAACTACAAGTCCACTTGGGTAACTTGGAAAAGTTATTTTTTAATATAAGTTTAATTAATAAGAGGGAATATCTGTGATGGGAAGAAGGAATAACCATTATGGACTGGACTAGCCCTCACCAGCAGACAAGTGAAGAAATGTTCAGATTAAGCACAAAAATATGTTCCTAACATACTTAGGTGCTTAAAGAATCACATAAGGTAATAATCACATAAGGTAATAAGCTTTTCTTAAAACTTAATCTTCTAAGATACTTAGACACTCAAGAGTTTCTAAAACTTTCAGTCCTAAGCCTGTCCAGTTGATGCTCCGCTGCCAGCTGAGACTGGTTCCCACAAAAGATCCCACCAGGAAAACTGAAATTTTATACTTATAGAGAAACATGTACAAACCAGATATATTTTTGCCCCTTGGTTCAAACATTGAGCCATTAAATCCTAAGCAGCCTTGATTACAGTCTGTCCCCTTTGGAACTTCATAAAGAAGGTAACACTGCAGGAAGATGCAAGAATTGCAGCCTCTGTCCTAACCTGATAACCCATTTATGAATTAGGTATACAGTATTGTATCTCTGATTGCAAATAAGGACATAAACCTGTTCTCCCACTTCCCCAGACACCAGTCTCACTGAATTACTGCAGGATCTTGAACAGTCTGTGTCACCTCCTTCTGAAGCCATTAGTATTCTCAGGGAAAAAACACAAGGGAAAAGATCTCCAGTATGGTTCTGTAACCCTGGAATTAGTGTGCCTGCCTGAGGAACCTGGAGATAATATCTTTCCCAGTGACAACTGGAGAACTGAAAATAGAGGTCCTGCATCTTCTAGTGCCTGTGATATTTGCAATGAAACAGTGGGAACATCCCTGCAGGGATACACAATGCAAGTTCTAACTAGTCTAAGATGGAACAGTATTTTTCTCCTTACCTTTTATTTGTTAAAAATAAATTAGGATACTGTTAAAGTAAAAAACATAATGAGTTTATAATTGCAGGGGGCACTGTAGAAATAACAAGTTGCAGTCAAAACTAAAGCTTGCCCAATTATATATTTATCATCTTAAAATAAGAATCCAGGGGAATACAGGTCCCTGAATGCAAAGAAGAAGTGGGCAGTATGGAAGAGACAGGACATGCACACAACTGTGCTGTGATCTCTCTGTTTTATTTCAAAGTATCGCTTGGCTTTTTCTTATTTGCACCCTGTGTGTGCCAGCACACAAACAGAGTGGAGCAAGCAAGGCACAGAGGCACCTGCAACTTTCTAAGCATGAATGCAGTCAAAACTCACTGACTGGATCCAATGTCTGAGAGCAGATAACCGAGTGGGGAATTGTGAACATATTAACAACTGTTAGACTGGAAAAAGCAAAAGGAGAAGGTAGAAGCAGTGAAATGTGATTAGCTGGGAAGATTATTAGACTTGAGATTTTCTTGAGACTGTACGAGAAAAGGAAATTTTCACCCTTGCACTCTGAATATAATGAAGCCCTTATTTCAATTCTTTCATTTACTGTTTTATCTTTTTTATTTACAATAGATTTGACACCTGCTGTTTTTACCTCCTGTCTTCACCTAATATCACCATTTCTCTCAGGGTAAAAGTATTATCATTTTATTATAATACTTTTGGAATTGCTTTCCCCATTATGGCCTAAGTATTTTTTTTAATCAAAGCAGTATAATCTAAGCAGCAAACAGGAGGATCTTGCAAAGGCATTCATGCTTCCCCATTTCTTTAAGAATACTTTATACCAGTAAGCCTTGCAATCTCTAATTTGTGCCCAAAAACACCCACACAGAATCTGAGAAACAAACGACCTGCAACCTAAAACAGTCCAGGTTCACATAATACATTGATTTTATGTGTCTGCTGCAAACATTCCTATCTTCATGTAGCACTACCTCATAGCAGGAAGCACAGTGCACTGACATCAGTTGACAGCAGATGAATATCTGGCATTGTTCTCTCTCTTTCTGTGTTCTTTAGTGATTTCTAATTCTGACTATGAATCACACAATTGAAAGACTAGTGCAACAAGGTACCACATAAATCCTACAGTATTTCTATTGTTTCTGCAAATGAATTGCCTGCCTTCCTACAAGTCAGTCAGGATTCTGGGGGGTTTGAAGCAGCTTTAGTACCTAATTAGTAATAATTTATGTGTGGTAAAACTTAATGACACCAACAAGACAGTTCTTGCACAGAAAGTTAAGTGTTATTTCCTAATGTTGCTCAGAACATTTTCAAAATTGCTCTTAAAATTCCAATTATTGAGCAAGCCTTGCTCCTGGTAATACTCCTATGGCTTCCTGCTTAAATGTTTCAACAGTGACTTTAATCTGCCCTTCAAAGAAGCCCTTCTGACTGCAGCACTTTAAAAGAGCATTTTGAGAATGGAAAGTCAGAAGTCTCAGCTGTATGGCACTGGATCATGCCCATGGTTGGGTGCTGAGAACTGTTCTGCTTTGCTTCACTGTGCATTTACAACTCAGTCTCAGGCTTATTCAGGGTTCTGTGTTTTGTTCTGCCAGAAACAGAGAGGGATTTTCACAGGGCACGAGCAGGTCCGTCCATGTCCTGTCTCTAGAACAAATCATGAGGCACAGAACACTGTATGATGATCACTCCAGTGGTCCACATGAAAGCCAAGGAAAAACTGGACTGTGGTCTGCTCAGTCTGAAGACATATAGCAGAGAAAACCAGCACACGGCTATTAGTTCAGCTGGCATTTTTAAAGTACATGACACAATTCAGACAGCGTGAGAAGAGGGGAAGGCGCTTGGCCATCTCCACTGACATTATCTAGAATAATAAAATAATAAATAAGAATTATTTTCTCTACTGGAATCAGGGAGTCAAGACACATTGTCATCTCAGCCTTTCAGCTCTGAGTCACAAAAGACTTCTATCTCCTTCCCAGTTGCAACAGGATGGCAGATTGTTTAGGGTGACATTATCTGGGTCCAGATGGTCCCACCTACTGCAAAATCTGTAGTGCTTGTTTATTTTGTAGTGGTTCTATACCTTGATCTTTTAACAGTGCTCTGGAGAAGGGCAAAAGGCTCAGTATATTGCTTTTCTGTGCCACCACTGAACGGTGTTTCCCCTTATTTTGTTTTCATTTCAGTTTGTGTCTGAGTTGTATTCCAGAGAAGAACACTGAACAGATTAGAATTTAATTGAAAGTAGATTATTATTTCAGTTGCCCAGTGATCTGCTGACATAGGGAAATTATACTTAGGGAAATTATACTTAGGGAAATTATACTTAGGGAAAGGACAGCACCTCTTTGAAGTGCAACTTTACTCTGAAAAATGAATCTGAAACTTTCTGACAAGTAAATATTTACCATTTCTCAGGGGTCCCATGGCAAACCCATTTAGACTCACAAGAATAGTTCAGGTGGGAGAAGACCTCTCAGGAGATGCCATCAACCTCTGGCTGGCAGCAGGGTCATCTATGGGACCTGTGAGCTACCTGGGACTGTATCCAATCTGTGGCTCTGCAAATTGTTTGGGATCTGAGAATCGTCTTGTTGGGCTTTGGTTTTCTGGTTCTGTAGCCACAGGTTTTGGTATGCACATTGAGCCTCAGGGAAAAAGGCATATTCACAGTAAAATTTAAATGCCACCTCCACCTTGAGGCACTCACAGGGACTAGAAGTTACAACTTCGGAAATGCAATCACATGGACTCTTCTGAAGACAGACCTGAGCATTTTTGATGAGCAGAATATACTATTTATGCACTATTAATTACTTTATTTTGTTTCCTGGTACACTGTTAAAAGCGAGGCCCCCAGGTAGGTAGGGAATGATCAAATCTGGAAGTTCATGTGGAAGACATCAGTGTGTCCTACTCTTAGAGCTGAGAAGACAATGCTTTGATAATTATTGTCAAATTAGCTTCTCATTGAAGTTAATTAGAGCCCAGTGCAGCAACCTCAACAGGTGCATCAAAGCACTGCAGAGATATCAACTCAGGTCTTGACAATGGCATAGTTACAGTACCACAAACTGTGCCTCATCAGTCAGGTCGCTCAGAATAAACCTGTGCCCACGATTTTCACATACTAGTGGGGTGAGGTAAGGGCTAGATGCTATCACAGCCTGAATTCCATCTCCACTGAAAGACTAGAGTCTGGTCCTTGCAGAGATTGTTCCTCAGGTTTAACAGAAACAGACACCTTTTCTGCTACCAAAAGGCAGGCCACAAAGCCCTAGATTTCTGAGCTGTCCTTAAAGTACAGGTTAGGACACCCTCTTGGGCAATGGAAACCCTGGGTTAAGCTCTGGGAGGCCTGCAAGAGGCTCATATACATATCCACCACTTTGCTGGCTGGTTATGCCATAGAAGTGTACTTGTAATTCCACAGTTAGCATTTTAGAATGAAGCTCTGCTGACTTCTGTGCTTTCTGTGTTCTGAATTTCAGTGTATTAAGACACACTAGGCCTGCTGAGTCAGGCCTTGAGGAGATAAGCAGATGTTCCTGAACTCTAGGTGACAGCAGTGTGCAGGCAAGAGAGAGGAGCCTCTCTTCCTAAAATATGGTGCTCTAAATCCAGCTTGGCCTAGACCCCATTTTGCCAGGAGCAGGTAGTGTGCACAGGGCAGCCTGGCAGTGTCAGTGACTGCACCCCCACGGCTGCCTCGCAGTGGGGAAAGGCTGTCTGGGACATGAAGACCCAGTCTGGCAGCAATTAGACAGCTGACCCATATCCAGACCTCTGAATTATGACACTTCTGACCCAGTTTCCACCCTTTGTAAGTGGTGACTATATTCCAAACTCCGATAATCATCTACCCTCTACTGTGAGAAGCCAAGAACAAAAATTTAAGGCCTCAGTGCCTTATTTTGATGGTTTTAAAGCTGTTGTATGAGGAAAAAAGGGTTCATTTCACCTCTTAAATAAATTATTTATCCTTTTCCATATTTGTTCAATATTTATAATTAAGCCCTGGAATGAATGTTTCTTCTCATCCAGAATTTTTTTTTCCTATATCTGAGCACTGTGTAAAGAACTCAGGTCACCACACTCTGAAGCTAGAGTAAATTTCTGTTTGAGTGCCAGTACTCAGGTGAAAGTGTGGTAACAAAAGCTGATGTACTAATTTTACCCCTAAATTTTCCTAAAGGTGATGAAGAACTCAAAGTATTAGTTCTGCTTTACAGGGAAACTCCTCACAGTTCCAGAACACTGCTGAGATTCTGTCCAGTTTGAAGGGCATCTAACTGTGAAAGAGGGTTGTGATCAAGATGTCACAGAAATATCTGGTGCACTCCACATTCTTACTCTTGCCCAAACTGGTCTGAGAAAAGAAAAAGAAAAGAAAAGAAAAGAAAAGAAAAGAAAAGAAAAGAAAAGAAAAGAAAAGAAAAGAAAAGAAAAGAAAAGAAAAGAAAAGAAAAGAAAAGAAAAGAAAAGAAAAGAAAAGAAAAGAAAAGAAAAGAAAAGACAAAACCTATCAAATTGCCAGTAGTCTTAAGGAGCAAAGTGAGCTGAGGCATGAACATAACCCTGCCTTACCAGGTGTCCGTAAGAAGGTTCAGTCCTCAGCAGAATTAGTCTGGATTAGGGAATGCATAAAATTCTGCTCCTCAACCCAGAGTTAAAGGAAGAAAGAGTCTGGAAGGATTTAACTGCATATTTCCTGGGCTTTGTAGTATCATCAACTACTGACCACATATTCTGGCTCTGATAACATTTACTTTTGTATTCTCTGTGGAATAAAAAAAAAGAAAAAATGTTTGTAATACAGAATTATTAGTAAAGGCTAGTTAAACCATGCTAAGTCCAAACAAAAGCTTTTCTCTGAATAAAGGAAAGGTTAACTAAACTGCACAAGGTATAGCAAATGCCATGAAAAAATTTAGTGTAGTCTAGCAATCATTATTATATTTATACTTTTAGAATAACCTTTTTTTAAAGGCTTAAATATGTGTACTTGGTTTTAAGAAATTTTTTAAAGCAGAGCACGCATAATCATGTTTGATTCTTGAGACTTGGATCGCAACAGCTGCTAGTGTCAGAAGGGGCTTTCCCAGGAAGGAGGTAAGGATGTCTAGGCCTTAATCAATGTCTGAGTTGATATTCCCTTGGGAAAAATAGCAAAAAGAAGAAAATTACCAACTGCCCGTATTACTTGTAAGATTCTCTTTAATCTATAGCCATATGAGGCATCTGTGATATGTACCCATAAAATGAAATATTTTACTGAGCTCATTTGAGGTTTTAGCAAAACAAAAGAAAATAACCCCTAAATGTCTTGCTTTCAACAATTCTCTTGCTCACATAAATCACTGGTGTGTGTGTTCTGCATCATCTCAGTTCTTTTGTTGTAACAACAGAGGAGATAATCAGACCTGGACAAATACAAAGATTTTGAGCACTTCATGGGCATGTCAAAAAAATGTTGCTTTTATATAAATGATCTCAACCTTTATGAACCTTTGGCAATTCCCACTCCAGCTCACACACAGCCTTCCCTGTGTTGTCTTCCCTGGCATCTGCTTCTAGTTAGAAGTGCAAGACAGACCTAATTCAGTGGTAAAGGGACTCTCTCCAGAAATTCATCAGGTAGATATTTCTAGCACTTCTGAGATGGTCTCAAGGGTT
This sequence comes from Bombycilla garrulus, assembly GCA_013400315.1. NCBI lineage: Eukaryota > Metazoa > Chordata > Aves > Passeriformes > Bombycillidae > Bombycilla > Bombycilla garrulus. Next base: position 838,710 of record VXBU01013524.1, read on the forward strand.
GTGTCCAACGGTCTCCTTTATTCCTACATAGAAGTCCTTTTTGCGGAATCATCAAGGTGAATTTTTTCTGAGTTGTCAGGTTTCACACAGTTTAGATTCCTGCATACTGTAAGTGTAAATAGTTTCCATTATCTCGTTCAGTCAGTAAAAGTCTCTGCTTTACCAAATTCCAAGCGAGTGTGGTAAGCAACACAAAAGAGCCTGAAATGCCAGTTCTGTTTGTGCCAGTACTTGTTGCTGATTCCCTCAGTGGCTGCTTCCCGACTCTGCCCCTCCGGGCAGATCCAGCAGCACATAACAAAAGGTGGGTGTGGGTGGGATCTCTCACTCCTTCAGCTCTTGCCAGCAAAGCACTCTAATCTCGTCTAAAACGAGTTCACCTCTCCTCAAAGGGAGGCCTGACTCGCCCTCTGCTCAAAAAGTTAAAGACGTTCCTGTGAAACCTCAAGCAGATCACTGAGAAATCAGGAATCACAAAAGTGAAGGCGTTCAAAAGCCCTCGGACGATTTAGAAGTGTGGTTTTACTGGCTTTCTGTGAGAATCAACCTCTATTGAATGCTATCAGCCTTGTAGCTGTATTTGAATAGAATAGAATACGTTGAACAATTTCAGGCCTTTTTTTCAGCTTCAATTATATTTTTGCTCTGTAGTCTACAGTCAGAATTTTCTGCTTCCCAAAGCTCACAGAAGATATATTTTGCTTTCCTTTTCCCCTCTCCTTTCCCCTGTTAAGTACCAGTAGTTCCCAGTACCCTAGTGCCCTAGGGTTAAAATTTGCTGTAAGGAAACATAGGATCAGACAAGCTAGTGCAAAATCACAGATAATACCTGGACAGCAATCGATACTCCTTTACATGCTTATAGGAAAGAATGCTAAGTAGTTCCTATTATTGCCTTGCTGCTATCTACATTAATGGTAAACATTATAAAGTGGTTTTCAGTTTCTATTGTTAATCTATCAAAATACTTACAATCTTGGCCTCATCAGTTAGCATTTCCCTGTCATTAAGATCTTCTCATTTTTCAAGTAGAGAGGAAATTATTATTGTTACCTACCTCATTCTCTTTTCTAGTACAAATTATATCATTAGGACAGGTTTACACATCTGCTTCTTAAAATTTTGAATACTTTTGAGATTTGATTCCACTTACAACCTTTCTCTCCTTCAGTGGTAACCATACATTCACACACAGGTATGTATCAGCAGAGCTTTCAGAGAAAACTCATTTTACTGAGACCTATGTCTTCACCACTTCAACCTTTTGGAAAGTACTACACATCCTGTGTGAAATGCTTATTTAATAAAATGCACATCTTTACCCCAAGGTAACACCTGTTGGGGGATCCATGAAATAGCAGTGACTGGAGAGGAGGAGCAGTTCTCCCTTTGACAGGAATAACTTGATCAGTTGTCCTTTATAGAGTACAAATCCACAGTGATTCCACAACATCTGAAAAGATATATTGATATTTTGATATTAAAAGATATATAGTCAAGGATTTACTTCGGAACAATACAATTATATTACAGTCACCTGTTGGGCACAGTCCAGTGACTCTGACATGAGGCTTTTCCCTTCCACCAGACGAACGATAATAGGCATGGAATATTTCCCCTCTGCCTCCATAATAACAGATTAAAAATAAAGAGAGCAAGACAAAGATTGATGCTTGATTCATAAGTTTTCAGGATTTTATTGAAAATTTGTCCAGAAAGTGAAATAGTAGTATATTTTAGATTATTGTATTTTATATAATAGTATTGAGTAGTATATGTATATTATTGATGACAATGTCAGTATCATGTGATATTCAAATAATCGATCTCAAGCAAATCTAAAACCCCCTTTATTTTAACATACATGTCAGATCTTATGGAGTTTTTAAAATATTCACGCTACTGCCTAATTATCTTTTTTCTGTCTACAGAATTACGGTTAAATCCCCCTGCTGTCTTCCTGTATCAGTGATATAATTGTATAATATTTTAGATGAATGTTGCATTTCAACACTATACTCAGGAAGATAAAATGAAATTTTAAAAATTTTCAAGCATCTGTTTCCTGTCCCGCTTTGCCATTTACAGCTACTGCAAACATGATTCCCTCAAACAGCAGCACCTTTCCCAAGCTGAAGTGACATTGTGGCCCTATATATTGCCTTTTAATGCCTTTATCTGTTTTACTTTCCCTGTCTTTTCCAAATCCTTGCAGCCTGCCCTCCACCCAGTTTGAGTTAACTGCTAAAACTAATTTTCAGCCTGTGATGAGGTCACAACTGATGAACAGTGGGTGTGTATAATTGATTTCTTTTTAAACCAATGACTCTTTTATGTCCAAGGAGACAGAAAATACTCCTCTCTATTGGAGACACAATGCATTTTTGGCATGAGTTAAAATAACCTCCTCCATGACTGACACGACATTACTCTCACTATTTCCTCTATGATTATATGATCTCTGCCATGTCTGGGATGGAAAATCCACGTGCCATGCCAGTTATACAGTACATTCTAGTAAGGGGTCATTTCACAGGGCAGTTAAATTAGTTTCCAAGACTATGACAAACTACAAAGTGGCAAGTTTTGCTGGCTGGCTGGAGACACTAATGAAATAGAGAAAATGCAGTTGTCATTTGCAGTGGGACTTGATTCTTGTCAGTAAAGACCTCTTCTGAGAATCACAGGTTTGGCAGAGAAAATGTGACAGTGAGAGGAATGCAACTGGAAAATCATTCATAAGCTTTTCCCAGTCTATTACTGTATGGAACTTAATGGAACTAAAGTGCTCTTGAAAGCACAGTCTTTTGTACCGTATCAGTTGACCTCATCCCTTGCAAATGGTGGTATTAATTTTGCTTAGAAAACTGTTCCTTAAAACAGGGAACCAGGAAACATTGCTTATATAATTTACAGTTTAATGAGACCTTAATATGTGAACAAGCTGGGCAGAGTTAAATCCAGCTACCTCCAGGCTTAAGTGCCTTGGCTGGAGAGGGCATTTCAGGGCAGACCTAAATACTGACTTTGGGATGGCAGGGGCAGAGCACAGCCATTATTGGCTTTGGGCTTCTGAGTTTGGGCCTAAACACCAGATAGGGGTTGCCAGCCTCCTGCCCTGGCCTGTTGGAATTCCCATACACAACTTTGCTTCAGTCTTTAGGAAATGGAGCCTCATTGCTTTATTTAGACTGGTTTGAAAATAGTCACCTGTGAGTCCCTGAAGCAAGCAAAGAAAGGATTACCCTGAAGGAAATCCCAGTAAAGCACCACTGAAATCTGCAAGGAGCACCGACTGATTGTATTCACTACCTCTACATAAACACACACATTTGGAAAGGAACCAACCACTGTAGCAGTGACAGTACTTCACCCTTCAGCAAACCCAAGCAACCAAGGATCTCACTTCTAGAATGTATCTGTACTGCCCTTATTCCTAGCTAGCAGGTGAATTATACTTATACTTTGTATAAGGTAATTTTGTAGAATAACAGAAGGGAAAACACTTTCATTTCAGGCTCCACAGCTTTGCAAGGTTGTTTTGTCTCCTTTCCTTATCAAGTCTATGAATTCTCAGCTCCTGGAGAAATGCCAATTAATATAGTTTCATTTAAAAAAAACACCTTTAGCAATAGATCAGTGAATATTCCCTGTAGGGAGCATCATCCATTTGTCTATTTATGGAAGCAGACTTTAGGAATTTTGTAAAGATATAGATATTTTGATGATAAGACAAAATGATCAAACTTACCCAAAGTCATAGGAATAATTTTTAAAGACTGAGCCTAAGATAACGGGGGTAGATTGGAAGGGGTTTAGGTTTGGTATCCTACTAACAAATCCATCAGTGTTCCTCTATTTCCTCTGAAAACCTTTAAATTAGATTAATAGAGTTGATCTGTTTTATGTCTAACCCAGTCTTCAACCACACTCTCCCTCTGACAAAGCCATTAACTTGGATAAGCCTTACAGTACATGTAATCCTGATTTTTCCTACATCTGTCTTGCAGGTTCACATATTTGACCTGTATCTGCACTAATTGGTTGAAATATCTGTAAAGTCTATCTCCTTTTATAAGGCTAGAAAGCACAGTGGATTTAGGGATTTGCATACATATTAAAATAACTCAAGGTGTTAAAAGTCCCTCCCTGCACAAGCTCTATCACATTCTAGGAATGAGATATTTCATTCTGGTCCTGCAAACAAAATGTATTCATTCATTGCAAAAAGAATAGTAAGAGCATTTGTTCTTTGAAACTCATTCAAAAGAATAATATTGGTTCAGATCCTTTTAAAAACAAAGGCTTGTGTTGGAAACGCACTGTTTTAATAAAAAATATGATTAATTTTGCTTACTATTTGATCAGTTATAATCAGCTGATTCATCATTTCTAATGTGACAGCATATTTTGCTACTTTAAAAAAAGGGAGAGGCCAAATAGCTGATCCTACAACCTGCTACCTCCAACTGCAATGCTGACAAGACATGAGCTGGGTGCTTACCATATTTTCCATAGTGCTTAATTTCTGGTATACAACTTGAGTTTTATGCTTTGGGATTACTTGGCTAGTCTTATATCTAAAAATGGAAGCATTCTAAAACTGGCTACTGTTGCTAAACTTCACCAAACTCAGTAATTCTCATAAGATTCCTGCATCACCCATGATTTCCCTGTGGAGCTAAATTCAAGTGTCAGTTTTAGTGGCTGAATATCAAGTGAGCAGATGCAGATGGTTTTGTGCAGTGTCATCTGGAGCAGGCAGTGCTGGGGAATGTACTGCAGAGGCTCTCACACACTCTTGCGTCCATGCTTCACTCATCCATATTTTTTCCTGAAGCAGATTGCCTTTCTCCAGCCACTCTCTCCAATCTACCAAGCTCTGTCTGTAGTTATTAGCTCAAGTACACCCTGAGTGCAAGAAGATCTATTGCCTCCAATATCTGAATTCCTTCCAATACTTTTTTCCTGTGTAGAGATTTATTGCTTCCAACTGGCCCATCTGTGTGGGGCTGTGCTGTGTGCATGAAGCTGGCCTGGCTTAGCACTGACTCAGGCATGGCCACGCTGGACTCTCGGGGAGAGGAACCAAAGGTAACCTCTGCAAGCAGCCAGGGTTGTGCCTGGGACACTTTCAAGGTATACAGAGCACAAGAAATATGTGGATATACACAAATCACTGCTCCTCTTTCGTCAACTTTATTAATTAAACTTCTTGGATGGATCTCTTTCTGATCAGTCCTAACAATACCAATACCATAAAATATATGAAAAGTAAAGTCTTACAAAGCACACAGTGGCATCTATTTCAGCAGAAATAAATGGCTATAAAATGTGGTTTTCATACAGAAAAGGAAACTAACATATGGTTTTGAGTTTGGTTCAGCATCAGTATCATGAAACTTCTGTTCAAATCCTCAATTTTCTATCAACAATCTTTGATTATTTTTACCTTGAAAAACTTTATTCTTCACCAGTTTGAAATGCATAAATCAAATGTTTCATGTCGGGGTCCAAAGGGATCAGTTACTCATTATCAATTAAGCATTTTCATCAGCCAGCATTCTTAAATTTGACTTTCTCCCTATCAAAAAGTAACTATTGGTACTATTTTAAGACCAAGCAGTACCATAATATCTTCATGTATTATTCTCTGTATTACAGAGGCAGCAACAAAAATATTTCAAGTAGTCCAAATAATGCAAAAAAAAAACCCTCAGTGACTTAGGTCCTTTTTATTTTGTCCCCTGGGAAAATGTGTATATTCTCTCAGTTAACTACAGTATGATAGAAATGGTATGAAATATATCTGTAATATAAAAACTGGCAAAATCTTTGCTTTAGTTTATTTTGTACACCAAGGAAAAAGAGGTTCCTTTGTCACATATGCATTAGAAGTAAAAATTTCTATTGTGCTGACATCAATGTCAAATTCTGAACAGTTTCAGGTGAACAAGGATTAAATTTCAGAAGTTTGTTTTATGCCAGATAACAACTTCTCCATCTAAATCACATATTCCATAAAGCACTGTGATGGTCTCTGGGTTTTGTCAAAGGAACTGTTCAACTCTGGCTGGATCAAAGCTATCTTTGCCACTGTCATAATAATTAATTAGGTATTAGTAATTGTTAATTAGGCGCTATTCCTAAAATCCTTATTTTATTTGAACTTGGCATAATACTGCCTCAGAGAATTTTACATTAATGTTTGGTAAAATTTTTTTGCACCTCGGACGGTGGCATAAAAAAACATTCAAAATGAGATTTTCTTCATAGATCATTTTCTGGTGTTGACGATGTTCATACCAGGTTTTTTAAGGCATATAATGAAAGTGCCTAAAATATGGACCTTTGCCTCCCTGGGTAATCATTGTTTAGAATGTTCTTCTGCAGAGATGTTCTGATTCATTCCTTGGGGAATGTTAACTGCATAGGGAGCTTTCCTCTAAAATACACTGCAGTACAGTAGAGGTTTTAAATTTGACTGTGTGAAAATGTCATAGTGTGGCCAGTATGACTTCAAACGCCATGAACAGCAGGCATGGGATTGGCAGTTTTGTCTAATATTGAATGGTAATTCACTTTCTTTATTCTGCCAGATTACGCTTGGCTGTTGGTTAATTTATGTCTTTAAGGGGCTCCAAGGAAAGTGTGCTGTGAGGGTGCAATAGGCAGATGGGGAAGACTTAAAAAAAACCTCTTTGTAACAAGCCATATGCTCAGACATGTTTTGGGTTTTTTAAATATGTTGATATATAGACAATATACATGTACATATCATAGTTACAAAGTTAACCTTTAACACCTATTTCATTCCCAGGCCCAGGCCAGCTTTGGGACTACTTTTTTTTCTTATCCTTTTTTAGATCATTCACTACACAATCTACTGTGTGACAATCATATAAAACTGTGTCAGACTCAGCCAGTGACTTTAATTGTGTCGCAAATGTAATGTGACATGAGCAATGCACCCCGGTGTTCCAAGGAATAACACAATGTGTCACAGTGGCAATGTGTAAATTAGGCTTCTCCAAGGGCCATTGTTATGGAAACTGTGGCCTCCAAATGAAGCTATTGCACAGGAGGGCAGGAATCTGAGCTCAGGAGCAGCTCTGTCTGGGATTTGGTTATGTTCGCACTGAATTCTTTTCTGCGATCCGTAAATAATGTAACAATGCTTCTAACTATCACAGATGCCCTTCAAAAGATTTTAATCAAATGGTTTTTCTAAAGGTGTTTATATATATCAAAAATCTACCAGAGTGCAGATACATTTTTTTCTCACTGAGGTGCAGTTCATCTGCCAGAGAGGGGATTCTATTTTCTTCCTCCCCACATCTATAAATATACCTGTGCATACAACAATAAAAGGATTTCAACTACTCTGTGCATGCCACATATTCTACTTTTAATTCAAATTTCTATGAATCATGTTCCCCAATATTTCTAAAATTTGAATAGATATTAATGTAACATTTTGAAAGAGATCGTAATTGGATGTCTCTTGCCTGATAGCATGGAATATTTAAATTGCACCCATCTCTATATTTTAAAGTTGAATGCTTCAGTCTATGTAATAGTTACAGACTGACTCCAGTCAAGAGACTCTTCCGTTTTGTTCATTAAAAAGAAATTTTGATATGTGCTTGGTTTCCTTGATTAGCAAAGCTAACAAACTTTCTATAGCTGATAATAAAATGACATTCAGTGGACTGTGATCTTTGCATGAGACAGTCATTTAGGACCGGGGAGCACTGTACTCATAGAGCTTGGTTAAATGTTATTACAATTCAGGTTCATTAATTTTTCTAATTAATCTGATTGATTAAATGTAGTTGTGAAGCCCATTTAGAAAATCAGAACAACAGTCATTGAAAAATCAGCTGACTATGGAAAAAGATCTGTAAACCCACTACTCTAAAAGATGAGACAAAAAAAACAATAAAACAAAAAAAAACCCAATAAAACAAAAACAAACAAACAAACAAACAAAAAACCCCCTCAAAAACAGAAAACAAAACAAAACAAAACAAAACAAAACAAAAAAAAAAATAAACCACAAACCAACAAGCAAAAGAGTCCTGCCCATGGTCACAAACCTGGAGTAGTTAGAATGTTTAGTCCCCACTGCCTGGAGCTAAACCATCCCTAATGGTGTTAGTTCCAGCTCACTTATTTAAGTTAATTAGGTAATGTCTTTTCTGGTCTGGCTTCCCATTCTTTTGTTTTTGAAAGTCAAGTGTATGTTTGGCATTTTGTAAGTGGGAGTGGAAGTGACTGTTCAATATAAAATTCAGGGAGAGGCCTGAGCCCAGCACTCATGGTCCAAACCATCTGGAATATTTTAGAGCTACCAGAGAGCTCCACCAGGCTCTGACAGCTTCAGAAGCCTTTCTCTGCAGGGGCCGCGCCGCTGATAATGGTGCTGAGGGCTCAGCACCACACTTAGGTGTGACTTTGTATGGTCACAGGCTGGGCCTGTGGACTGAGTACCCGTTAGAAACTGGAGTGCACTGCTGCATTCCTGGACATCCTGGTTTAATCTGAAAAGAATCCAGTTTGACACAGAATGGGAAGTGGATGTCATCGGAAGCTCCTCTTTAAGAACACTCCTATTCCAAGCTGAGGTATCAAGGCAGACTTATCCATTTATCTCCTTTCATGTCAGTCTGGCTAATAACCTTTCCATTCTCCAGGTCATTATGTCATGATCAATATATCAATATTTTCTGTTAACTACTACCACAGATGTCTTTTGCATTGCTGAAGTGGGGCATAGTCACTCTTTGTGTATTGGAGCTTCCATCCAAGGCAAGCATTTAGAGTGTTTGGGGTTTTATTTTTTAATCGTATCCAATTAATGGGCTTCTTTTATACTTTTCCCATGAGTCCATATGCACTTTACTGTGTTGAAAATATCCATAATTGCAACTTATATATTAAGAAATGTAATATATTTGTTCTCACATAGGAGCCAGCACTGAGGGCTTGATTTCGGAGCTCTGTTGGTATATTCTAGACAGGGTGGACAAGTCACAAATTCTGGATCTGTTTCCAGGCTAGTCTGGAATTCAGAGTGAATGTCTGAGCCCTCTGAAGTGAGAAATAAATCAAATCTGTATCCCACCAGCACAATTAAACTCTCCAGAATGTGTTGAAGTGGTGATTATTGAACTTCTCAGATGTGTTGGAAGAACTCAAAATTGCCCCTTTACACCAGAGATTTTAATTTAATTAATACTATCAAATAGGCTGCAGTGTCCTATTTCAGAATAATCAGATTTCAATTATACCACAGTCAAGGCCCCACAAGACCACATAACATCCCCGTTTCTACAGATTACACTAAGTCATGATGATATTTTGAATATTTTAATTTGTCTTTTTTGTGTGGTTTTATGTCAGAGATGCGAGTTAGATACAGTTTTCCAACAAGCTTCTAAAAGGCTTCTATAACCTTCATTTTAGCAATTAACCCTCACTTTTAATGTTTGTCTGTTCTGCCAATCAAACCACCCAGCTTGGCCTTCTTTGTGACAGGATAGTTTTTTTGAGCAGAAAGGAGATGCCCATGCTTCCATCTTCCACTACAACAAGAAACAGAAATTGGGGAGATTACCTGATTACAATTAAATAAAAATATTAACCACTGATGTGTTGTAGAAGATATTAATTAAGTGTATGGGCTTCCTCAGCATGATTTGCTTTGGTATAACACAAAGAGAGAAAAAAAAATCAATGGATGATTAATGCGATTTTAAGAGTTAAAAAAAAAATTAATTAATGATTTATCTGTACCTGATCTGTTTAATTGGTGGCACCTACAAACATCAGTTAGTGTTTACCGCTTTCTCTGACAGGATCCTGAAACTGAGTACTGAACCATCTGAAACCCCTGAATGGTTCTGTGGTCTTCCAAAAACTTTGAATCAGGTTCTTATCAAGACATTTGATTTACTTTTCTTCTCTAGCCAGACTTTCAGAGTTTATTGTTTATGTAATAAGAGCAGCAGGGCTATTAATACCCTAAATACATTGTACATAAGGTAGCACTAGAGTTAATCTTTCATTGTTGTGGATAAAGAACAAGACTCACATTTGAGGGATTCATCTTTAGAGTATGATATCACAGTAATGTCATAGGAAAAAGAGTAAAAGATGAAATTAATTTGATGTTCTTCACTGGTCTCAAGCTTTGTGAAGTGATTTGAATGGCTTGGATCGTAACAACTCTTACAAACATAAAAGACAAAGATTAATTAGAAAATATTAAAAGCTCTTGGCAAATAAGAATTTTAGTAACACATGCTGCATACAAATAATCCTCATAGAATATAATTCTATTGTTTCATAATTCAGACACAAGTGGGGAATTCAGTTCCTTTGTAATGCTCTAGTGTGAAATGTGACAGCTAAAATTGCTTCAATGACCCTCATCCAAGACGGTGTGAATATTCAGAAAGTGATTCTTATGCAAGTGTTTTTATTACTACATCTGCCTGATATACTCACTTATTTCATAAATATTGCACCTCTCTTGTTTTTTTTTCTAATCAATTTCTTCTTATCTCACTCATTTTGCTGACAATTGTTGAGTATAGAATACAGTGATAAGAGCATTGAGAAAATTTAATGACAAAATGTAACAACAACTATACACACTGTAAGGTAGTAAACAGTCCAGTCAAAAGCCCGAAAAAGAGGGAAGGACATTCTTTTAGATGTCATATAGAAGAAAAACAGGTCTCAGTAACAAAGGATCTAGGTTGGCCTTCATGCATTTGAATATCATATTTCACTCTCGTTAGTTCACATACAAGGAGTTTTTCTGTTTAGCTATGAATCTTCCAGCTTGAGGAAGACACAAGAGAAATTAATAAATAACTACAGAAATATTTGGAAGAGTTTGTAGTTGCTGCAGGACTACAGCAGAGTTGTGCAGAGAAGAAGGGCACTGACAGACATGAGTTTGACTCTGCTCACCCAGGTAGAATTCTTGCTTGAGGAATTCCTCTGCTCCTCATCCCTCTAACTCCATCGGTGTAAATCAGACCTCAAGCTGCTGCATGAAGATGAAAATCTCAGAATGTGCCAAAATGCCAGTTAAAATTCACCAGCAGAAGGGAAAACACAAACAGTTGAAATGGCAAAGCTATGACCAAATCCATCCTGCCAGGACCAGGTGAACAATTGATGAATAATTTAGTCACAGAATGTCAGTAGGTTTTGGATTCAGAAATAGTGCATGAATAAACTCTAGTTTTCCGTGATCCATAATACTCTCTATATTTTTTTCAAACATTGTTCTGATGACCTGCTCATTCATGAGCATCTTTTTGTGACTTCAGGTATTGGAGTTTGTCATCATCTTAAGAAACATGCCTAAGATAGTTTCTGTTACATTAAGCAATTAGAAATTATTAGTCTGGTTTTCAATAAGTAACCATAATTATGCATTATTGTTAACCATCATAATTATCTACTAATAAGTATTGTCTACCTACTAATCTACAAAATAACCTGTTAATCTACCTACTAACTTACAAAGACCTGCCAAGACCTACTAGTAAATATTAATCACACTCCCACGGCACTGGAGGACAAGCACCTTAGGCAATGTGCTTCATGGGGCACATTACTGGGACTGCTGGAACAATAAAGTAAATATGAAAACATATATCAACTCAATTGTGGCTGCAGACTGGTCATCCACATTCTGTCCTGAATTTGCAACCTTCTTTACTTGGAAGGAGCAGCAGATATGGTCCAGTCTTCCTCCTGTCTGCCCTGTGACAGCGTCAGCACGAGTGCAAGGGCTGTGCTCCTTTCACCCATTTTGTCTGACCCAGAGATAATTTCATCATCACTGCTATGCTGTAAGAGAGAGAACATCAGCAGCCATGTGGGTTACACCAGGTTTCCCATGCCCGCAATCCCATCTCCCTGGAACTGCCTGCCTTTCTTCCCCACTCTTCAGCCCAGTATCATCCCAGCACCAACACCAACACCCTGGTACTTTCCTTTATTGCCACACCCTGGTATCACCCTTGAATCCACTGCACTCTTCAGCCCAGTGTCTTCAGCATCCTTCTGGTCTCCAAAGCCCTCAGCAATTACTGCTTCAGGCCTGAGGGCCTGGTGACATCTGTATCCTCCCTGCCCATCTTATCGCATCTCTTCCAACCAATGTCATTTTAGTTAAATTCAAGATCATCTCCACACAGATCCCATCCTTAGGATTTTGCAGACACTGCAGGAGTGTGCTAGGCTAAATATTTACCATCACAAGCTCCCAGTGACTATCCCACAACCACTCCCTCAAGCCAGTATCGTTCCAGCTCCCAGACAATCCCATGACAGCATAGTCGTCTCCTCCCACCTCTCACTCTGAAGGGCTACAAGAAGAAAGACAAGCATGCCAATAGGGAAAACGTGATTAATATTTTCTCTATGTTTAATCTAGTCAGCTCACTCACTAGGTGACATATTTAATGAATGAATATATAGATTTGTATTCCTATACGGTTCTGTGTTCTGAGGGGCATCCTCTGTTCAGTGTAACAGAATGCAAATACCTTGCTCGTGGGTGCCTACCCTGTCACCTTACCCATGCAGCAGGAGCAGGAGAATTTTCTTAAGACTTGCTACAAAGGGTTGGGAAACACCTGCTGCTAGTATTTCTAGGCACACCCTTGGCAATTGTACTTCTCCCAGCCCCAGTGAAAAGAATTTGAAGGCTGGATGCCTCTTGCCTTTTTGGCTCTGAACTGGGAGTGAAAGTGGGGTAGCTTATGTCTAGGTGGCTGCTGGATAACAATGTCTCTTCCTATGCTGAAGCCACCTCAGCAGTGTGACTGAGCTGAGAAGGAAGAAACATAAAGCACGTGTTGCACAGAAAAAGGTGAGGTTTGGATAAAACCCTCACCTGAGTGCCTGTGCTTCCTTCGCCTCATGAGTCTGATGGACTTTTGCCTCTTGATGAAACTAAATCTGTCATTGAGCTACTTTTAGAGAGAAAAGAGCCAAACAGCAGATATGGTGGAGAGAAATGGTTTTAACAAAAAGGTCTGTCCTGTAGGATTCATCCAACTTTCTGTGTGGAATTCGTCCAACTCACAGTAAAGAACTGAAACCTTATTACAAATGTCAGGAAATACAGGATATATATTCCCCCACTGATGTCATCCACATAATTTTCCTCTTTTTTCTTTTAGCAGCCATGTTCTCTTCACCTTAAAAAGAAGCTCTTGAAATCAAATGCATCTATGGAAAGCCCACATCTGGGTCACAGTTTAAAGGCTGTCGTCTCTGTGCTGTTGAGATGATTCCTTGTCAAGCACAGGAATGAGTCGACACATGTGCAAGCAACTGGGCACATTCAGGCAAGACATACTTGTCAGCCACTGAGTCTTTGCAGTGATTTATCTGGATTTAGGGTTCACTCCTGCTTTCTGTGCAGATTTCAAAGGAAATTGCAAACATACATATCATCCTCTCTTAATGGAGGCACAAAATCAGGAACTAAATAAGAAATGAGCTTTATTCAAAATTACAAAACAAATGGAATAGACTGATAAATAACATTGGGATATTTTTATAAATTATATTCCATGAACTTTGCACTCTGATTGATAAAACTGTGGGGGGTTTTATTTTGTTATCCCTTGGAGGGACATTTTTGATCCCAAACACACTTCCTTTAGAGTAAAATATACCAATACGTAGATCACTTTTATTTTCCACTCAGACAGATAAAAATTTAACTGTGTGACTGTATTAGCTGTAGGTTTTCTGTAGGGGTATGACAATCATGTTTGAAGTTCTTTTGTTTGAGTAAGGAGTATAAGTTTCAAACCCCTCTGAATGTTCTTCATGCTGTAGTTGATCAGGTTCAAAGGGCAAAAAGGGAATGGCATTTTTTCTTTACTGCTGAGCACTCCTTGAAGTGCTACAGTCATCCTTTATGGCAGTCGCCATCTGTCTGACCTACTCACGCAGCCTGGTTAACTGTAGGATCCAAACATCTCACATTTCAGATTTATTCATCCTCACAACACCTGAGAGAGCATAATTTTCCTGTCCTTACAGTGGAGAAAGTGAAACATTTTGGGGGAAAAAGTTGTAAATGACCAAGTAACTTGTAATGTTTGAGTGGAAACTATACCACTGTTATTCAGATCAAAGGAAACATTTAAGTGTCCGAGTGGCTTTGGTTTTAATTGAAAGCGATACAGAATTAGGCTAACATCAGTTTACAGCAATATTCATTTTGCATTAATAGATATGACTTGCAGGAATAAAATTTTTCTTAATGAAACTCCACATAATGAAGCATGAGAAGTATATTATGTTATTATGAATCCTGGTTTATTCATTCAAAGCTTGGAGGAGGCAGGCAAAGGCTGACAGAGTAGGCTAACTGAGGCCCACCAAAGAAAGGCCAGTGCAGTTACCTGTCTGCGTCCTGTGTCCTCCTCCTCTGTGCTGGATGGGGAAGATGGCTTTACAGACAGGGTCCAGAAATGAGAACAGCAGATATATAACTTGTATTTGTAAATGTCAGCTCTGCCACTCCATGCATCAAGGGACACAGAGCAGTTCAAACACTCCCTTCAGCTCACACTTCATGTTTCAGTGTCCTTCTCCTTTGCTGGTGTGGCAGCCTCCTGAGATACACCACAGCAGCCAGTGAGCTCTGCCTGCTTCCACACTCCTTGGATGCTCATGCATTTGTGCATAGATATGCCTTTCTAGGTAGGTGTAAGCAGCTGGAATGATTAATGGGGATTATTTCTGCATCACCTCTTATTCCCTTGTTTGTCCCAGCCTTAGGATTATCACTGCCATCCTTAGTTGCCTATTGCCTTTCATCCTGAGAGAGCTCTCTGCCTGTCTACGGAGCATCTGCAGCATGGCCACCTCAAAGTGCCAAGGAAGCATTAAGGTGCAGAGAGGGCAGCTGAGGAGATGGCCTGCAGATCCTGACCCACCAGATTTGCATCTTTGGTGCCCACACAGAGCAAAGGAGTTTTGTTTGTAAGGTTTGCTCTGCAGAGGTACTGTGTGTGGAGGACTGCATGGGTTGCCAAAGCAGCACTGTTGTGAAGTCTGGTTACCTCAGATGTCTGTTCCTGATGTGGAGGGAAGTGAGCCCAGAACAAAGCTTTTCATAGACTGCGGGACTCTCACAGCATTGCTTTGCTTTGTATCAAACAGTAGAGAAAACTGTGCCGCAATTATAAATCTGACAGGATTTCTGTCTGTTTTTCTGAATTTCCTATTTTAAGTTGCATTCAAATCTACTTGCCAGGTTGTTTGAAAAGTTGCTTGGAACTCCTTCAGAATTTACAGGGACTGCACAGGGAGACTGACCCTTGCAGCATACACATGGATTGCCGAAGTTTTATGGAAACAGTTTCAAAATACATGTAAATGGTGTGTCAGGAGCTCTGTGACTGCCTGGTCATAACAGCCAGTGCAAGCACTAGCCAAGGGCACACGAGTCCTTTGTGCCACAGATTTTTTTTTCAGGGCAGTACTGCATCTTTTCTCCTCCTCAACTTTAGCATAAAGAGGACACCCTGCTACTGCTCTTAAATCTGGTGTTAGGAGATATCACTGGAGGTTTATTCTTCTCTTATTTTCTCTTGAGGGTTTCTCAATAGCATACTTTATGCTTTAATTTGACAGTTTTCTTCCCCTCTGCATCCACAGAGGGTGCACAAAGTTTTATTTAATAGCGTAAATAAGAATTCCTAGCAGCAAACTTTTTTCAGAGGAATCTTTGAAATATTGTACATCTTTATTATTTCAGTCCCATTCTATTTTGAAGTGTATGTAAGTAATCAGAAGCCTAATAAGAAATTATTAGGTGTGAAATAGGAAACAACATTGAAAGTCAAACTCTATACAAAATTATAGAGGGATTAGTAATTCTGATTTACTCTCCTGAGCTTTGGATTAGTCTTTATGGTAGACAATTTTTCTGATCTCTCTTCCAATAAATAGTAAAGTTGCCCATTCAGTGGGAATGGGTACACAAAGGGTGCTCTTTCACTATAGAGCTTTTATCCTACCAGAATACCAGTTATCTCCCAAAAATTCCATAAACAATGCAGACTTAAATCTATATGAGAACATGTAATAGACATAATGAGAATCACATTCCAATGTTCAAATTTTCTTAATTAAAAACTACTTTATACCCACAGTGTATTACATACAGCATCCATGTTATCTGATTCTTTTAAAAGAATTTACATGCAATATTACATTCTGGCACTACCTAAACCTTGATAAATTCATAATGAAATGAAGCAAACATTATTTATCTTTAAAATCCAGGCACTAAACTTGAATATCCTCCTGGAAATTTTAATTAGCAATTTAAAAAATGCTAAAGAAAAGTATCTGCTCCCAGATGTCTGTTCAGGTTAAATTAAATTATTTCTAGAAGTAATATAATTAGAATCCTTTTAGTTCTTAATCAATATTTTATTTACATTTATTTTCCTTGTACTACTTGATTAGTTCTTTTGAAAATAGTGGAGTAGGTAGCTTATTTTCAGTTTATTATATTCTCACACGTATCTGCACTTTCACTAATAGATAAACCTGTTGCAGTATAGCAACAGCATAGAAATCATAAAATTATGATTCTTTTCAGCTGGGCATCTGGAATTCTACCATCTGTTGACAGGAAATGCATTACTAAATTTTCAGTCGACCTAAGGTCCTACATGAAAATATCTTTTCTGGAGATCATGTAAGTTATACATTGCACAAAGGGCCTGATTCACCTAGATTCTCTTAAGCTTATGCAAGATGAATGGAAAAGAGAAAGTAAAACTTATCATTCTTATTTAGCTACACTTTACACTATGACAGACCCAAAGCAAAGACCCAAACCTGGAATGAGCCAAGCCCTGCACCTGCTGGTTTCCCACTGATATTAAGGACTCCACATAAGTGTCCCACAACAAACATACTTGATTACTCACCATGCATTCATTCCTAATATATAAAGAAGGTACTGGAATAGAAACATATCAGCAATGGTCAAAAGGGCAAACATTCTCTTTTATTAATGCCAGATTTCTGAAGACTTTGGCTGGTCTTTTCTCTGTGTTAATCGTGACGCTGTTTACATCAGCCACAGACTGTGTTCTGCAAAATGATGTGAACTCTAGTTCCAGTCAGATTTGAATTGAAATAGCACAAGTTAGACTGATGGAGGGACAGAGGGTTATATTATATTTTACAATATACTTCAGAAAGTTTTTTCAATTTTTCTGGCTAATCATTACCTCTCTATGGAATTTGATTCCACAGAGTTCTTGTGGGCTGCTGGTGTAGCACCTGGGGGCAGAAGCTGTGGTGTCAGAGACACAGATCTCTATCTCTGCGCACCTTTTAACCCAGCACATGAGATTCCCAGTGCCACCAGAGCTCAGCAGGTGACTGCAGCCGCAGAACCAGCTCCACAGCTGATGTGAGGAGCAGTGCCCAGCATGGTCTTGGAGCAGGAGAAAGGCAGCGTCTTCCCAGCAGGGTGAGTTGAAGGCAGGGGAAAGTCATGTAAGGTTTCTCAGGTTTTATGCAAGTGCCAAGACTTGGCAGGTCTGTTAAGATCTCTGTGCTGGCAGACACATTGTGTGTACATCTGAGGTTCGGTATATTTATGTACACAGTGTGCTCTCCCCTAGGCAATGAAAATTAGTCAGTCCAGTGTTTCACCAAAACTGAAACCTAAACAGAATTTTTGTGTTGTTATATAAATCCATCACATTTATTTTAAAGTGTTTCCTTTACTTTTTTTTTTCTCTCCTGAGCCAGAACTGAAGTACAAAATCCTAATGCTTACTAAAGAAAATGTTTTTCTGATACCTATTTTGCATAACCAAGAGGGTAATTCATCTATTTTGGATAACTACACAAGCTGAAACTGTTGAGTGCTTATAGTTAAGTAGTTGAGTGACATAAAAGTGATTTGATTTTTTCAATATTTATAAAGGTATAAGTGTAGTGGTAAAAATTATGACAAGTGCAAGCTCTTGAACACCTATTTTATATTTTTTCTTTACTGACATATCAGATACAGGTTTCCATAGCCTAAAGTGTCTTTCTAAACTGTACTTCAGACCTCAAACTTTAGGTTATGGCTTGAAAAAGTTCTAAAAATAGCATAAGTGTTTAAGTTTCTACAGAAAACCTAAAGGGAGAAATAAAAAATGATCCAGAATTGTGCTGAGAACATGAAAGAGTGGGGGCATGGCTGTACCACAGGAGGGCCATGTAAGAAGGAAAAAGCAGATTGACTAAGTCAAAACTAAATTTTGCAGTGAACTTGTTAAAATGAATTAGATTCATTAATCACATTCTAAATGAATATATTTTATTTTGGTAACTGTCTGGAAAACCTCCATTATTTCTTCACATGGCCAGACAAAGACTGGGAAGATTTGATTACTTTTACATGTTCTAGCAGAAAAATCATATAAGTACAAAAACCTCAGAAAGGTTATATATGTTTTTACCACAAATATAGTGATTGAAACTGTTCCTGATTACAGGATTCTGGTTACCTAAATCCTTGTATTCAACTATTTTTAGGTTTCATGTGCTACTTAAAAGTTGATGTTTAATGGAAAATTAATTCATTTGATAAATAATCCCGTTATGTGTTGAAATTAAAAAAGTATTATGACTTGGAGAGCAATTGCCAGTCACACTAATGCATTAGTCTAAGTTAATTAAAATGCTCTCCTTTTTTTATTTTTTTTTGTTTGCTAATGTTTTTCGTTTGAGTTCTGACCATTTCCTGATGTTTCAATTAGTTTTTTTTTCACAGACGTGTTATAATGAGCATCGAGTTAAGATCAATGGTTAGTAAAATTTATGACACTGTTACTCAACCAATCCTTAAGCTCTATTTGACTTCATAATATTTCAGACGACATAATATTTCAGATGACTTGATGTATGCAAACAGACACCTAATTCAGCTACAGTTACATATGTACTTAATGAATGTAATGACATTTATGGAACTAATCAGCTTTTTTTCAATGAAACATTTTCGCTCCAACTGGAATTGTGCCAAAACTGAAGCATTTTGGCAGCAATATTAACCTTGATGAAGTTTCACAGTATTATTTCTAAACTCTAGAGTAGGCTTCCTGGAAGATGAGTATAAAAGATGGAAATCCTGAATATTTTGAGCCAAGCATGAACATTTGGCCAAAGTCCCATTTTTGCCAAAAGCTTTGGCACACTTTCATTCCAGATTGACAGAAAAAGATTTTCGAAGAAAAACACATAAAATAAGAGGCTCCCCTACTTAGCCCTAAGTCCTTGTTGGAATTGCCATTATTAGACTGTAGCAGTCTCTGTGGGTTTATATCCTGATCATCATTTACATCTTTTCAGTTGTGCTATGATTAATTGGAAAAACCTAAAAAACATTGTGTTTGTAATGGAGGACACTGTTTGGTGGAGCAGTGTTCCAAACTGCTGCAAACCTTTTCCACAGACTGGCTGGCACTGAATTTTGTTTAGGACAAAGGGGAGAGAAGTTGGCTCCTGTCAGGAGGAAAAGAGAAGCCAGGATGAGGATGTGGAAGGAGCCTGCAAGGCTGGACTGAGGAGCATCCTGACAAGGAGAATGGATGGCTGTGACTCCCAGTGGGAATTAGGCTTTTGAATATTCACTGAGATGCATTCTTTCATCTTAAAATGCCCGAGTACTTTTAATAAATCCCAGTCTGGGAGACTGAAACAGACATATTGCAGAAAGAAAGAATTAAGCTGTCTTAAGATAAAGGTTGAAAACCTGAACCTGGTTTGATAAAACAAAGGTAATTGATGGTTCAGAGTGGTCAAGCTGGTCAAGTCAAAATTGCTGAGGGACATATTTTAAGTATAGGTTTAATTAAATGATTTGGATAGAGGACTTGGAAATTTAGGGAAACCAGAGATGGAGATCTTGCAGCAATGGAAGAAGGGAAATATGGCAAAGTATGACAGATGTGAGCATAGATGTTTCAGCAGAAAAATAATAGATTAAGCACAGCCTGGAGAAATGACATAGATGTGTAAGAGAAGGAACAGGAAAGGATAATTCCTAGCTCATAACCATGAAAATAAAAATAAGCCGAATGAACAGGATACAGTAACCTGAATGCTTGACTTCTCACAATTAATTTGCTGTTGCTTGTGCACTTAAGGAAGGACTGTGAAGACTCTAATAATTTTCCCACCCACTTGCAACTCCGGGAAAAAAGGTTAAATGTGATTTTTTTTAATGCACTTTGCTTTGTGTATATGTATATATAAGTAAAAACCATCCAGGTGCCCTCTCATTTAATAACCAAATTCAGGACTTTCCTGGCATAAATTAGTACTCCATGTTCAGTTCAAATGCCAGCAAACAATGGTCTGACTTTCTGAAATGGAAAGTGCAAGACACCTCAGAATAAACATTGTATCCTATCACTTAGCCAGAATCATTCATTTATCAGTGCTGCCAAAGTACAGAGAAACTGCAAATGTTTTAGGTAATTTCAAATTACTTCTGGGGCAAGTACCCAATCTGAGAGATCTGAAAACTGAGCTGTTTAAAAAGAGAGCTCCCAAACACACTTTGTTCATTTCAGCAAGCTGTAGCAGCAGCATGCCAATCTAAGAACCAATCTAGCAGCAGCTTTTGGTCTAATACAGTGACTATAGTTCAAATGTTTATTAATATTTTGTCTGGTAAATCTAGGTGATGTACTAACAGCACAGGAGGCGTACCCGTACCGGTGGTGATCAAAAGATTGCAGGCAGCTCTTTGACTGTGGAATTGTCAGTATGCCTGGGCTGACCTGACAAATGCATTCCACGTTCAACCAACAAAAGAGTTCACATGCACTCCACCCAAGGACACCCCAGCCCCCACCTTGAAGTTAATAGGACATCACATTTTGGTACAAAGTGTTTAAAGGTTCTTGGTCTTAGTGAATTCTCTCAGACCTAAGAAGGTGTAAAGAGAAGTAACACGTGTCCATACTACTTGGCTAATTTACTAAATGTTAAATTAATATATTTTTTAAGCAGCTGAACCATCAGCTGGAGCATCTTACAGACACTGCTGTGAGAACAGGGGTGGACAGCTGGGTGAGCTCAGCCTGCTCTGCAGCTCAGGCATGGTGAGCATGTGTAGAAATGCACACAGATTGTGGCTGGGACAAAACAGTGCAATCCTTCCCTTGCGGTTCAGCTCCTGGCCTGGCCTGGCAGTGTCTCAGCACTAAAACAAGGGGAGATCTAGTACCCGACACAAAGAATATCTGAACAAAGTGCCATAGCATCCATCTCCCTTCTTCCCTCACAGACTTCTGCTACTGTAAAATTGTCATCCAATAAGGTTAAACAAAGAGTAAATTATCGTTAACATTTTTTTTTTAATCCATCCAAAAAATAAATTTTCTCTTTAAAAACTGTTTCAAATAAATAATCCAGTCTCAGACCACTTTGGTTTTCATTTAAAAGGAAGGTGAAATAAATTAGTTTGGTATCTCATAGTATGTATTGATCTACGTGACAGATTTACAATAGAATACAATTTAATTTATAGAGTATCTCATAATACTGACATAAACAAAATGACTTGCAGTGAATTTTAAACACATTATCATAGCATATCCATTGACTAACTTAGAAAAATATCTTTGCTTTGTATATTTTTTTTAGAAAAGCTGAACAAAGAAAGATGTGGTTTATCCTGGAAGAAAGAAATTACAAATGTCAGGATAAGGATGAGATAACATCAGTTCATCAACAAATATCTGGAAGCAGCAGCTAAGCAGGTATACACAGCTTGCAGGGAGCTGTGATACAAAATTCTCACAGTAAGTTCCATTCCCTCTTATTCCGCAGCTTGGGAAGATGTTTTCACCATAATTTGTTCAGTGTAAAATAATGAAGATATATATTTGATATAACTCTTTTCTTATTTCTATGGAAAGCAATTTCTACTGAGAAAGACTATGATGGGTTCTGCACCTGAGTTGGTGTAATCCTGGATGTACTTATCAGCTGGGGGACAAGAGGGTGGAATGCAGCTCTGAAGAAGGGTATGTGGGAATTTTGGTTGATGGTGAGCTCAATATGACCTCAATTTTCAAGAAATCCATCAAAGAAAATATACACCTAAATCTGACACAGAAAACCCTAATTTGAAAAATATAAAAGGAAACAAAGAATGATACCAATCCATTTTTGATAAAATAGGGGTTGAGCAATTTCAAATTTATATGGTAAGCCTTAACAATAGGAACAGTCATTCCAAATAATCAATGTTCTTTGTCAGCAAACCCACAAAAGGCAGAGAATTACCTTACTATAAGAGTACCAGAAATGTGACTGCAAAGGGAATAAATGTATTCATTAATTATTAATAATTATATTGATAATTATATAAGTACATTTCAAATATTTATTAATTTTAATGAAATGGTGTTTTATAGCTTTTCCCATGCCCACTTTGGTACACAAATGTACTGAATTTATGTGCTGGGGTAACTCTACTTGCTCTTACCTGCTTCCTCTCTTGTCCTGGTTCTACATGACCTGTCATGGTGAGAAACTCAGAAGTTAATGCCCCCTCTGCAATAGCACTTTCAAACCCTGCCCCAGCCTGTTCGGCTTTGCATGGAATGAAATCCTGGGTGGGCCAGGGACAGCACTCAATTACTGCCAACAATAAGAGGGTTCCCCCTTTTGGAAAGGTGCACAGCCAGAGTAGCAGGAGCAAGCCTGTCCTGTCACACAGATAAATCTGATCATCTCTTTGCCTCCAGCTCCACCTCTGCCTTCCATATCCGTACAATTTCTGTTACAAATATTTATATATGGCCCATCGGCTAAGGTGAATTTGGCGCAGTAAAACTATTCTGAATATCTTTCTGTATTTTTATTGACCTGTACTGTAGTGATATCTTTTCCCCTAAACATTGCAACTTATCATTTTTCAAGCTTTAATTCCAAAATCATTTGATTCAGGGCAGGGGAGAGAGCCCAGATAAATACTGCTCTGCATGTACTAGCTGGGGTTTCTATTTCAAGAGTCTGCTGATTTCTGGAGATATAAGTTACTCTCTAGGATGATAATTTTCCCAGACTCCAATGCAGGCTTCTTGTAAGAATTTTAGTGGAAGTGGACAACACTATTTGTTCAGCATGGGGAGTATTGAAAAATAAATCATGATGAATTTTCATATTTTTTTATTCTTAACTAACACCATAATTTTCCTCCTCTCTGTAACTACATCCATTAGAAAATATAGCAGTCACAGATAGAGTAAAATAAATATCAGCTTCCAAAAGTCAGTTTAAGGATTAAAAAGCATTGAGTAGTGTCTTTTCTACCCTTTTTGCAGTGGAATAAGTGACCACAGAAGTTACAGGCAGTTGAGAAAGTAGCATTCTACTCTGAAATTGGAAGTGATGGATAGAATGAGAATAGAACTGCAAAGCTGTCATTTTCAGATATTAAAAAGACAAGCATTTTTCTGAGCTAACTGAAAAAATTATTTGCTCATCTACTTATTCTGCTTAGATGTCAAAAAATATAAAAGCTCTATAGCATTTAACATTTTAATGGTTCTGGAGAAATAGTAAACTTAGGCCCAGTTTACTACTCAGTAAATTCTCATGGTGAGAATTTTTTCTAGAATCTCAGAATATGATGAGTTGGAAGAGATCCATCAGGATCACTGAGTCCAAGTCCTGGCCCTGTGCAGGACACCCCAAGAATTTCCATGTGCTGGGAGCATTGTCCAAATGCTTCTTCAACTTGTCTCTGAATTCAAAGTGGCCTCAGACCCTTTGTTTGAAAGGAATTTAGTATTTGACAAGTAATAACATAAATATAAAATATTATGCTACAGTTCGGGTGGCATAAATTTGGAGTTAAAAGTAACGCTTCTTAGTCATAATAAATTTGGATAAATTCACTTATTTTCATTCATCTTGTGTTCTCTTCCAGTTTATGAACTTTCTAAGCAGTTTGTGACTGAGATCTGTAAGACAGACATCCAGACTCCAGGAATGAACCACACACAGCTCTCCTTAAAAATGGGGCCAGGGTCAACTTTCCATTTCCCCATTAAACCCATGTTAGGCTTATTGTTGCCCAGGCTCAAGGGGAGAAAATTCCCTCAAGGGGAGGGAAAAGGGAGAGAAAAATCCCTCAAGGCTGTGACCTTTGCAGTGAGTTGGGACAGTCATGAGCTTTTTTTTGAAAAAAGAGAGTTTCCCTAGATGGACAGTAATGCTTTAGATATAGGGTCACTGCTAAGCAACACTGCTATTTAGATAGGGTCACCACTAAGCAACAAAGTGCAAAAAAAACAGTTTCAAAATTCACATTTTTGGATGAGAATTGGTTAGTGAGAGCTTTCCGGCTAGAATACACAAACCAAACAGTTTGTCCATTAAAAGACTGCTGAATATGACAGCTAAAGAGAGATAAAAAGGTAGAAGGTCTAGGCTGGGTTCGAGCATCCTGGAAGCACCATGGTTATATTGGAGTCAGTGGATCAGAGTGGGTTTCTCCACACAAGGGCCTGGCCATCCAAAGGCATTGAAATGTGTCGCAGGGCTTGTTCTGCCAAAGCCATTTTGCAGCTCTGCAGAGCTGCAGAGCTTGTTAAGTGCAAGGAAGTCCTTGGGCACTGAACAGATAAATGTTGGGGTCCTGCAGAGCAGCAAGTGCAGTACTGCAGTGGAAGGTGAAGGTATGATTCCCAGAGGGATCCTGTGCCACAGGAGCAGCTGAGTGCTGTGTGCTGCTCTGCTCTGCCTGCACTGCTCCTTGTGTGGGACATCACCCCGAGATGTGTGCTGGATGCTAACTGAATTCTGTCACTGCATTCTCAAATTCCTGAGAAGTGACAGCATCAAAAATGATGCCCTTTATCTAAATACTTCTCTCTTTCTCCTGCAAAGGACATTAAGGAGTTGCCTGTGTCAGCAGTAAAGACCAGGGAACCTCTTGTAACCCCCATGTTAAATTGTGAGTTATGGCCCCACCACCCACAGTTCTGCCCAGCCACAGGGAGCCTCTGCTACTGCATCACTCTCTAGTAGCATCTTCCTCTACCACGTTAATTTTATACCATGTTTCAATATTGTTTTCCCCAAGAGCAAACCTAATGTTTCTACCTGCCCTTTAATCGCTTCTGGTTCATAGCAATATGTGTCAAAGAGCACTACAACAATAATATATAACTCTAGGGAACACTGATATTATGTAAACTGCAGCATAATACTTAACATATTAAATTCAATTTTTCAATTTGGCTATTCTCTGCCTGTTTTACTTGGCTTTAAACTAGACAAATTTCTAGTGCCAAATGCAGCAGTTGGAACTGACCACCTACAGCACAAGATTAAGGAAATGAAAAAATGCTGTGTATTTGTTCTGAAGTTAAAATCTCCTTCTCTTCAGCGAAGGAACTTCATTGATTATAAACCACACTGCTTTAAATTAAATAAAATCGAAATATAATGAGCTATTGTGGAGTGAAGTATAGTTTATGTAAGGTTTTTCAATCTCATAAACTCTAAGGGAGGTCACTCTTCTGCTAACAGAATTTTCCAGGCTTCTCTACAAAGGGAAAAAATTATCTGTAAACCCGGCAATTTTATTATAAAGCCAGTACAAGTAGTGAAAAGAAGTTGATTACAGTTCACGTGAGGCCCTTTTATTTCTACATATTTGCCCTGTCTGTAGATTTCATCTTCTCGACAGCGTTGCATCTTTTGTGGCTCTGTGGAGCACAGCCCTGGTGTGGCTCTGCAGTCGGAGCTCCAGCAGCTCAGCCCACCTAAGCACACGAAGGGCAGGAGCCACAGCTCCAGGGTCACACAGCTCCCACCTTTGTCAGCAGCTCTCTGACTATTGCAGCGTGAAGCTACAGCAGGAGCTCATGAGGGAACACAACCTCCTCCTCCTGCCCAGATTCAAAAGGTGGCCAACACCTCTGGAGTTATCCCAGCTCCAGTGAACGTGCTCCATGGGAATGAACATCCCCAGGTGAGAGACAAAGCACTGGCTGAGGGTCGGTGACCCTGGTGGCTGTTTCTGACAAAACAAAGTACATACTTATTTCTGAGTCTTGCTAGCTGGGAAATTCCTAATGCTTACCCAGCCACCTAAAACAAAGAAAAATTGAGATGCAAATTCATTCAAAAATCCAGTAGAATGATCCTATCAGTCTTGGAGTCATTATGATGCTTTCTCAAGCACAGGTACAATTGGTTGGAGGATGTAATGATCTAGTTTAAAATATATACCTTAACCTAAGTTCTATTAAACAAAATAATTTCATTACAGTTTGTGTGCTGGAGAATAGCAATAATATCATCGGTGTTACTCTGTGATCTCTCTCCTATCCTCTCTGATATAAACCCAATATTTAATATATCATTCAGTATAGATCTCAGCCTGTCCTTTTTGTCCACTGAAGGAGCACGACTGAAAACTCCACCATTTCCAACTCTCATGTAATGAAAATAATTTCTATTTTCTCATTTATTTTAAAGTTGCTTGACCTGCATACTTATATTACTGCATACTTGTATGAATATGAGAGGTTTGTTTAAGTTACAAGTCAGCTCAGAGAGGAACAGAACTGTAGGAAAACAAAAAACATAGCACATGTTCAATGCATGCCAAGTATGGAATCATCAGATTGCTTAAAAATATATAAATTTCATCTCAGCCAATATATTGGAATTTTACCCAAATTATAACAGCTTTGAATAAGTACTTTCCAAACCAATAAAAATGTCAGTCTTCTTCCCAGAGCTCCTCCCTTCTCTTTAGTTGATGGTGAAGTAGTATCATGTTGGGTGCCTGCTGCTAGGGCTGCTCTTTGTTCCACTGCACCAGCTCCATGTGTGGTAGATATGAGATACCACCAGGAGTAAGGAGACTTCTGTAGAATTAAAGAAAAGAAGAGATACCATATTGAAAAGCCCATAAGGCACCAGCAGATGCTTGTTCACCGTGTCCTTCCTCAAGGAAAGCAAGTAAAAAAGCTGTGTTATCTCTTGGATGACTCTCATGAATGAAAGTGTCAATATTTGTGCTTCGTTTCAGAGAGACTGAATAGCAACAGTCCTTTCAAGAGGTCTCAGAAGAAGACCCCACTACACTGTGCATCTAGAGTTATGTTAAGACAGAGAGAATTGTGTTAAAATGAGGAAAGACCAAAAAGACTGAGAACAGGCATCCCTGGAAGGGCCATGGGGGTGAGTTATGTATTAAGTCTCAAGAGTCATCTCAGAATTACTACACAGACCAGCGTGGAAAGATTTTTTTAATACCTTTAATATAATGATAGAGAAAATTAAATTCTAGTAATTTTATGGTTATCACATTCCCAAAGTGTTATTTTTATTCACAGAGATGGTTCCTCTCAATATATTTTACTAAGCTGCACTTCAGCACATTGGTAATTGTGGCTTCCGTCCAACAAAGCACACACAGAGGTGAACCTGTGAGTAGTTGAATGAATTTTAGTGAAGTACAGATATGTTTAAGGTATTCATACACTTAACTGCTCTGCTGGATTATAATTTGGATGAACAACATCTCTATATCACTCCATCAGCCTGTCCAGCAATGCAGTGGAGCCATCAAAAAGTTAATGTGATTGTTAAGTCATTGGAAACAGGGCATGCACAAGTTGGGGAAATCATCTTGTGGAAGCACTTGGCTGAAATTAGTTCTTGCTTTTTCAAATTGGCTCATTTTTCTGAATAAGAGAGCTGACTATTCTGTCCAAAAATGGTGAAATTAAATAAAATTAACATACTTGGTTATTAATCAAATAGGTGGCACCCATTTGACTGCAGCTTAAGAGCACATTTTAAAGGAAAAAGAACAAATGAAAAATTACATGTGTTTTATTAACAACAGAAAAATGTTATTATTCATGTATTTTATTAGTTCTGAATAATATCCTCTTAATTAAAATGAATGCCATCTAGATTCCTTGAATAACATTTTAGCAAGAATAAAGAAAACAATCTGAATTTCCTGTAAACACTTTGCTAAACATTAGAAGTAATTATCAACTAATTTACTTAAATGCCAGGCTTGTGCTACTATAGTCAATGAGGCTTGTGCTAGACAGCAAATTAGATTTCAAAACCCAAGCATAAACAGGGGACAGGGGCCTAGGCTGAGAAATCAGGAAATGGGAGCTCAACAGGTAAAATTATCCCTGAGGAACTGTTCAGCTTTGAACCAGCAGGCCCTGATGGGCAGCAAGAGGCAGGTGCTGACAGAACACTGTGGGATGCAGAACACTGGACTTGTCTAACTAGGCTTGAACCTCACCTCAGTGAAAGGAACAAGATGTGAATGTTTGCAGAACTGCCTGGGTGATTTATTAGATTAGATCCCATTTCAACACTCCTTATGTATTTAAATCTTAAGAATACTCCATGAAACTTAGGCTAGAAAGGCCAAAATTTTCTGAAAGAAAGTGAAAGATGCATAAAGGTCAGGTAGATTTTTCAGTGGTCTAAGAAACACCTCTCTGTGCCCCTGTTGTCTTAAGCACAGTCTGGTTCATTTAATTTTTTTTTTTATTTTCTTGTCCCATTGACAACATTGTTCAAAGGCTGCTGAAATGAATGGAAAGCCTTTCTCTGTATCAGTGATTTTGAACATCATTTGTGAAAAACCGTCATGCCTCATCTCCGTTTGCAGACAGAACGGAACACAAGCACGACACTTGATTTTCACTCTGTGCCTCAGTCAGGACACTATCTGAGACCTCATATGTGAGACCTTCTCTAATCTGTCTTGCAGTAAACAAGATCAGAAGTGAAGTTTATCCCTTCTCATTGCAAAGACCTCCCAAGGGCTTTGGGTCTTTTAGACCTACAGGAGCATTATCAATATGTCTTCATGATTTTAAGGAGCATGAGTAAAGAAGGAAAAAGTTTACTGAGCTACTGGTTTTCCTCAGCTGATTACACAGGGACCATAGAATTTCTTCTGTCTGTTACAGTAGGATTGTTGCAACCATGCTCCAAGGATATAAGAGAAGCAGGATGGAGAGTATCTTTCATCAGACAATTTGAGTTGGAAAAATACCGGGCAAATACCTCTTCAAATCTGAAAAGGAGCAGCAAAGTCCTGGCTACGTAAAGATTAGGAACAATTGGTCCAAGTTCAGTATAAAAAAGAGAAGTGGTTACATGATTTAGAAATTTCTTCTCCTCCCTTCACAGTACAATGCTTTATACCAAGTCCTTGGCCTTTGCAGCAGGATGGAGAACAAAGTCAACTAAGAACTGTGGGGAGCCAGTTAAAATGAAAGCACAGAACATTAAATTGTCTCATAAACTCAATCCCTTTACTTAATCTTTGGAACACATTTCTCTATATTCAGTAAAAAGATGTATCCTGAAGATATTTTTTAAGTGTAGAAGGACATGAGGTCCATGAGGACCAGGACTGAAAATTTGGGGACTATTTTGCTGTTTTACAACAAATAATTTCTCATTCACAACTGTTTTTGTTGTTTGTTCATTATGTGCCTGAGCTCATTTTGACACATGGGAACTGTATAAATTTGCTGTTGTTATTGTCCTGGGTACATCTGGCAGACTGGGAAACCTTTGCTTTGTTTTGGGATGCCCATGAGCAGAATCTGTGGAGTGAACACAAATGTTGTTATAATTTGAACACAAGGCCGTAATTTTTTTGAGTACTGCTGTTTTTGGGTTGTTTGGTCTTTTTTTCTTAATGGGTGCAATATTGAGTTTTCTACAAATATTCTCAATTTTCCCAAAGAAATTTTACGTACTGTTTATAAAAAAACCCCAACAACAATAAAAAGAACAAAAACAATCAAAACACAAAACAGAAAGAAAGGCATCAGGGCTTTACCCCAGGAACCTGTCTGAAAATAACTAGAAAAAATTTTACATTAAACTGAAATGATAGGAATGTGTGTATGTGTGTGTGTGTGTGTGTGTGTTTGTGTGATATCAGCCATTTCAGGCTAATGTGAAAATACCTAGATTTTTTTCTTTCCTATTTAAAATAAAAATTATTGCAATATTTTTGTCCGGTTATTTTTTTACCTTGGAATATTTTCAGTTTTCATCTGTATGTCCTAACTTAAAACATTAATGTCCAAATTCGGTATTTTCCTATGTCACAAAGACTTCCGTTTTGGTTAGCTTTAAACTTAAGTGGTTTAGTAGTTTTGACAGTAGGTTTTCCATGTGGAATAAAGAAGAAAACAGCTACCATATTGATGCCAAGATGATTTTTTGCCTTCTCTTTAATATACCTTTTCTGTAACTTTTATGTGTCCTCAGTATTCTTAGCGTGCATACTTGTAATTCCTTAAGTCTGATAACTTAGCACGGTCCTGGTATTTTATTAGACCGGGAAACCAAATATCCTAAAGGCCTTGTAGTAGGAGGCTAGAAAACCCTACACTATCTTGGGAAACCAAGGTCCTCTGTATAACACATCCTGTAAACTGATTCTGCATCCAGGGGGAAATTCCTCAGCTGAGGGAATATCACACCATTCATCCAGGCTTCCCATTGGGGCATCCTTGTTAGATATGTTAATTTGTGATGTCTATAAATTGTATATGTCATCTATTGTGTGGGTACATTGTGACACACACATTGTGACACACCCCACCTTGGCGAAACGGTGCATCATAGGGATCCTTATTAAAATACCCAGGTAAAAACTCCTTATCCCTCAACCCTGCCTGGCTCTCAGATTTTAAAGTCAGGAAAAGGCTTCAATATGGTGTGGAGAGGAGGCAGAATATTCTTATTCTTATTCTTATTCTTATTCTTATTCTTATTCTTATTCTTATTCTTATTCTTATTCTTATTCTGGACTAGAATATCAGAAGTTCAAAGAATGAAATATGGTTACATAATCTATTCTCTATTCATAATATAGTCTGTCTGCACACTTCACATTTATCCCTTGGTCTTGAAGGAGAAACAATTGTTATTATATTTATTTGTTGCACAAAATACGTTTTTATCTTCACTTATGTAATTTACATTGCATTTGTAAACAGATACAGACTGCCTCTTAAGCATTGCACAGTAACCTGAGGGACCTGGGGGTAAGGTGACTCATTTAGTAAACAATTATCTCAGAAAGACTGGAGAATTAAACTGTTTCTGACAAAGCTATTGCTGAGTAAAAGATTCTGCTCTGAGTTTCTTTGAAAATCTTTGTTTTAATTCCAAAAAACATTACCAGTACCTGACAGAAAGCATTACAAGACAGCAGGGGGGGAGGGCAGGCTTAGAGCACGCTAAGTGCTTATTAATTGTTTGTTTGCTTTTTCTAAAGAAAAAGTTTATACAGCTCCACAGGAGGAAATTCCAGGTATTTCCTCTGTTTTAAACTATGAACAATTTTTGGTCCTGAGTCCTAACATTCTTGTCATTCACAAGGAGTCAAATCCGATGACATGGTGTTAAGCTTCATGACCTTGCTCTCCTATTGTCCAGTTCCAATAAATTGCCCATCCCACCCAGTGGGGTTCAGAGCACTACTGAAAGCTGCTGCTCACATTCATCCTTCTCTCTTTTACACAATCACATCCTTGACCCAGTGAAAAGATTGAAGTGCCAGTGAAGGAATGCCTGGGGCCAGTTTTCCAGGAGTGTCATTTCTGAACTCTTTATCAGAAAAGATACAAAGACCTGACCCAAGTACCTTTAATTCAGTACTGATGCCCACTTGCTGAGCACTTGCTTAAAACTGTTTCTACTTAATTTTCACTAAGGTTATAGCCAATAAAACTGCTTGTACATTTGTTCAGCAGCATCTTGGGAACTTGAAAGGAGCTGATAGCACAGTGGGAGTAGTTATCTACAGTTCTATCTATAGTAATAGCTCTGCTGAATCACTGTATTCTATATGTTCTTGCACTACCACTTACTTAAATGCACTGTTAAATTGAATTTAAAGTTTTGGCTTGTGACGTCTCTCTTACTGTGGTTTGTTGGGGTTGTTTTATATTTGTTGTGAACTGGTTCTTTGGTAGGGGAAATTATGGAAGTGGTAGATACCAGTTTAGCATATGAGTACTCTTTACAACTCATAGAAACAGTTTCTGCAGGATGAATTTGCTACAATTCCCCCTACTCCCTGATTACTAATTCACCTCATTTGGTTGGAGAAGTGAAAGCCAAATTGGCTGATATATTGGGACAGAAATGAGTGTGGGATTAGCACGATACCAGTCCAAGAAGTGCTGGAGTTGGCAAATAGATACCATGACTTAATTCTTTAATTATCTGTTCCGAGAACAACACTGCTGAAGTCTGAATATCATAAAGCTCTTAGTGAAACTTGTCTGAAGTTGATTCATTTGGTTTCTTGTTGAGCTCGTTCATCAAGGCTAATCTGCATCTCTAATTGTGTTTTATGTGCTTCAAATACAGTTTACCAGCTTTTACTTCTACCATTGCATAGAATGATTCAGTAGTTATTTTGCAGCTTAGAATAAATGCTCTGTGTATAATATTACAATAAGCCTATATGGTAATGCAATTGTCATTCAAGCAAGAAACTGAAGACTCAAGGGTTTAGGGGTGATTTCCATACTCTTATTTTCAAATACACAGAAGAGTGGGCAAGGTAGAACTCCCATCTATCTGCATGGTTTCTATATCTTTAAAACAGAAATACAATCCTTGTTATTCTCTTCTTGAAGAATTAAGATGTCTGTTAATTTGGGCCTTATGTAGATGAACTCTTAAAAGTGCAAAAGAGACTTCTGCCATGCCAAAATAGTTCTACAATCACTTAGTAAAAAGTATAATCCATCACCTCCAAAACTGCTCAAATTGAGAATCTCCCTGTGTCTGAGAGTATGGGAAAGATACATGCCACTAATGTGTNAAAAAAAAACCACTTCTTCTGTGCCCAATCCTGGCAAGTTTGTTTCTATTTGTGTAGAACCATGACATTTTTCCACCTGAGCTGTGAGGGAGACTGTGCTAGACTTATCTACCCTGTGCAGATGTCAGGGAGATGCTGGAGAAAACCACCTCTCTCTACCTGAAGAACAGGGTAGAGCACATATTGATAGGGTGACAGCAAGCTCCATTTGCTTTGATCATGTGCTTACACATCTACCTTAACCAAAGCAACAGCACTTTGCAAAGCTGTGCATGTAAAGCACCTGTGTGTACTCAAATGACTTTACAAGAGAGAAAATGGATGCAAGGTAATAATATTGTGTTATAAAGCAGCCAGCCCTGAGCACATCACAGCAGTGAAGGGAAAACAGATCTTCTCCGGTTTAATGCCATTCCTATGAATACTCTATTTTATATGATATATGTATACATTTATAAGAATCGGGGACATAAACACAAGACACATTCACTGCCAGAAGTCACAGAAAGACATGGGTAAGGTGGGAATGAAATATTATATTTGTTTCTATGAGTACAAAACAATGCCCAGCTGCAACCAGGAGGAACATCCAGAAAGTAATTTCCACTGTGTTTTTCTCACTTCTCAGAGATCTCTGTCCACAGGTAAGATGGTGTAAGACTGGAACTTTTATCTTCTAATGGCTTCCCTAAATCTAGGAAGTCCCCTAACTTCCCTATTGCTAAAGGTGAATTGGCACAAACCTGGTTAATCTCAGATGAAATTCGTATTCTTTGTAATCTTATGTCCAAAACAAAAGAATTAAAATCTGTGACTGTTCCAGCCTTGCAAGGAGTGATAAAACGTCATGTAAATAGCCTTGAGAACAATCTATTACTTTTAATCCCTGCACAATGCATTATTTTACTCTAATGTACACATACAACTCCTCTTTACATTCCTTTAGCTTTTTTAGAGCAATGCTACGTTAATCTGCTGAAGGTCAAGCTGAGGAAATGGAGGAAACAAAGCAAGTGCTGTTTGGAATCACGTCACGTCCTGTTGGGCTCCCAAACGTTGGGCTCCCAAACAAACGGGCATTAGCTGCAGACACAGGTGCCTGCCAGCTCATCAAATTCTTACACACGTCCAGTATCTCATGTATTATTGCATTCAGTGTAATGTTTAATAAGTTATTGTGTGTAATTGTTTTCATGTATTTTTACATTGAATACAGAAGGGGTGGGTGTAGTCTGAAGCGCAATTCTCTCCCTGTGCTGCTTCCCAGGGATTGGCTGCTATTGAGATAATTGTTTTTTATTATGGTGGGTATTTTATTATCTGTCTTTTATTATCTGTGTGCAATTAATCACATTTTATTGAGGAGTAAAATTTGAATTTGTGTCTTTTAAAGAACTGCTTGGGTTTCTTTCTCAGTGTCTCACTTGTAACTTCCTTGTAACTTGGGAGTTTCATGACTCAGAGAAGCACCAGAGCACAGATATGTTGACAAATATTCTTTCTTTCATTTCACATAAATTGAATCTCTTTTCCAAACCTCTAGATAACACATTGCTAAGACACACCTTTACATTATTAAATACCTCCTACTTTTTCTTCAGTTGTAGAATACTTACTTGTTCCACCACATTCCAAAAAATATACAAATAGGTATATAAATTGTACAATATTAATTAAAAATTAATTATGTAATTACATATGAATTTCTAAAATGGATGAGGAATCAGCCTTATGGTTCATATTCTCGAAATTGCATACTTTCTCTTTTTGACTGTGCTTGAGAATAACCTGGCTGAGTTGTTGGACTGTATTTCCTGAAAGCAGTGAGATAACCAATAGCCAGAATAATGCAGAGTAGACAGTTTCACACATCATTTCTTCCCTGCCTCTGCTCTTCAGGGGAGTATTTGTCACATCACCATCCCCACCACTCAGAAAGTTCCCTGAATCTCTCACATTCCTGATGTCATTACAGGGATAAACATCCAAAGTAGGGGTAAAAGTATCACAACAATGGTGAAAGATCTAAAGGCATTGAAATAAGTGATCAAGAGATAATCAAATCATCTTTTCCCAGTTAAAAATTAATGGACCTTGTTTGAGGAAGAAGGGAGTGAAATATTTTATTTCCTATTACTTTTTCTCTACATTAAGCCATCAATCTATTTTTTAAACTACTTCCACACAATAAATGAATTGTGCAAAGGTATTTTGATCCAGGTTCTGACCTGATTCTCATTCCTTGAACAGGAGAACAAGCCGTCCTGTGGAACTATTAAGAGGTAATGTGAAGAAAGTCAAGAGATTTCAAAGAAAAATGAAAAATATAAACAGATGCAAGAGTGAAAGATTTGGGTTTGTCTGAAAGAAGGGACAGTCAGAACAATTCAGGAACATGCACAGCAGTTTGCCTTAATGGAGAATATGTTTTTTTCTCTGTACTGGAAACGAGATAGAAATAATGACACTTCAATATATAAGATAGAGGCCAGCCTGAGAAAATATTTCATCTGAAAGGCTAATTGATGTTCAACTGCAACAAAAAGGTGGTGATGACACCACCGTTACTTTATGAACAGGTTAGACAAATGTGTCTGAATTACAGGGAATGTCACACATCCATAGGGTTGGCCTGATTGTAGCCAAGAGCTGAATCCTCCAAGTCTTTTCTAGACTCCCTGTGAATCAAGGCTTAGAAGATTTAAAAGTTACAAATTAAGTTAGTAAGATAAAAGTAGTATATTTTGATTGAGGGATTTAACAAGAGGACTAGAAGACGCTAGAGGTTTAATTATTAGCTGATGAGTAGAACTGGAGTAGCTAAAGCAAGGACAATATATCATGCATTTGGCCCAGTTATGTTTTTTAGAAGCAATAGGGAGTACACGTAGTATTGTGAAGAACCAAGAACCGAAAACGCACCTGGCCTCTGAGATAATGGGAACCATGAGAGGGAGCCTGGACCATGACTTGGAGGGTCAAGGAGCCCTGGCGATGGGACAAGGTAAAGAGGAACATGACTGACTTCATCTTCAGAGGACCACTGACCCATTTCAAGAGACCACTGACCCAATTAAGGAGAGGCAATGCGCAGCCGTAATGGACATTCATTTCATTTTAATACGAAACGGGGAGAGGCGGGGCCAGGAAATGAATATGTGTAGGTGTTTTGGGGACTTTTATGAATATGTAAGACTTTTATGGGTATAAAGGCAAGCTAATGTTTTGGGAATTTGCACATGGTTTTGGGAGGATTACGTCACATGTGCCCAGCGCTGCAATAAACATACCACATTTCAACTTCAATGAGTTGAATAGTTCCTTTGTCCTGGCACTTTTGTGCATCACCTGCCTAAGATTTTTAATTATTCCTACTGGTAAAATGTCATACAAGGACTTAGGATCTCGTTGTGACATAATTTCCTTCATAAGTACCACTACATTAAGGGTCAGAGGTATACTGGATTACCAAAACATTGGGTAAATTAATTTTAATGCCCTAATTTCATGAGGGTCTGCTCCATAATGGTATAGACAAGATTGGAATTCACTCTACTTGAAAAAAAGAGAGGTGGAGGAATGTGGGGATCTCCTTTGCCCCAGGAGACCCCACAATGTATAGAAAAGTCCAGGTTTCCGGCCCGTGCTGTTGAAGGAGCAGTCTGGAGTCATTTGTTCGTGTTCTCAAGGCAGTTTATCAGTTCCTTATCAAAAGTAGATTTCTCTGCCCTGCCAGGGTTGACACAGAACACGTCCAGAGACACACTGTGCCCGCCCCGGGTGAGCTGTAATCTTTTATACTAAAAACTATGTATTAAATGTTTATAATTAATTACCAATCCGTGCCCCTCACACCACACTGTCCAGATCTGTGTCAAACCAATCCAAAAGTGCCAGCATCACCAAGAAGATGGAGGTTATGAAGAAGAACAAAAGATAACATGCCACGTGTAAAAATTCTCCATCTTGTGCCTCAGACCCCCCTGTACAGATCTCCAACCCCCCTGTACAGGGCTTTAAACCCCCCTGTACATACATTCAAATTCTCTTCTTTTTGCTTATAACTACTACTATTTTTCTATCTAAAATTTGTGACTTGAAATTCCTCATACAAAGTTGACAACCTGTTCCATGGATTAGAATCAGAGTTACAGGTATTTTTAGTATCATTCCAGGGTCCCTGACACCTCTGGCAAGGCTGAAAAGCCTCCTGACCAGGTTTTGGGTTGGCCAAAGGCATCATAGGCACCCCCTGGGTTCCAACAGAGGGAAAGAATTTTCACCCTCAACTGACTGAGAAGACTACTAAAAAAAGAAAAAAAAAAAAAAATGTATATTTTCATTCAGTTCTAGGAAAGATGGTTTATTGTGGGTTTTTTTTTCAGTTCTGTGTGCATTTGATATAGGAAAATCCTACAGGTTTCCACAGCAGTTATATTTGAATCTACTGCCAGATCAGTTCTTGTTCCTGCTGTCCAGTTCCAGCTCTGGTCTGGAGCCAAAGCTGCTACATGAAGCTCAGCCTGAAAAATCATATTTAGCTGGAGTGGATTGGACTTCAGAGAAGCTCTATATGAGCAAGTCAGTGTGTGCAGACAGTATTAGCAGACAGGAATAGCTGAACTTGGATCATGCAGAAGCTATTTATGGAAAATTAAGTTACATTAGTAGCTCATCTGAGAGCAGCAGAGAGTTTCTGTTTGCCAAACATTTTGACTTGAGAGAAGCAAGGCTGGCTGACATTTAAGGACAGAAAGAAAGGCAAAACAAGATTCAGGCACAGATTAGTAGATAATGCCTCATCTAGGAGGAGAAACTTTAATGGTTACATTATTAATCCTCGATTTCAAATCTTTGTGATAAAAATGAAATGTGTCATGATAACAGGAGTTCCAAAAAGAGTGACACCCACTATGCTGAGCACTGAACAACTTGTGCAAATACAAATTTGTATAAAAAGTTATTACCTGATTCTTGACGTCTTTACCCTCTAAGGAGGCTGGAAAGTCTTGAGGAGATGCCTGATAGCATCCATTGTCTGCTGGGCACATTCTCCCTTGGTGACAGTAACTAGTGGGGTTACTCCTGCATGAACTTTGAAAATGGATAACTATTTTTAAGACTGACATGTAAAAATGCAAACAAAAGATAAATGACAAGAGTGGGGTAAAAGTCAAAGGTAAATATGCATTTTTGTTGTATCACTTCTGGTGAAGCACAACATTAAAGGCTGTCTACTTCTGAAAAAATTATAATTGCTTTTCAGTGGAGGTAGGAGCTGTGAGCTTGATAAAGCAACCTGGGATGCTCAGTGTTTGCTTCCATTTATATTCCTTGCAGCAGTTCTCCACAGAACACACTGCAGACAGACATCTGAGGATCCTTTTTCCTCACAGAATACACCAGAGCTGGATGCTTGAGGAGAGAAAGTGCTAAAGGTTGACTTCAATGGGAATGTTCCCTGACAAAGGTGAAGATTTGACCCAGAAAGGTTTGAGTGAGTTTCTGAACAAACTGAATTATCTTTTGTGTTTTGCAAACATGGGTCACCGAAAAAAAAGTGCAAAAGTTTAGCTCCCAGACCACATGTTTGAGGGAAACTATTCATGTTATTCCTTTAAAAAAACAGCCCTTCTATTTTACTTCCAAACTGCAGTGAAATGTTACACTTTAAATAAAAACTTTCTATAATCCTACATTTTGTGAATGTAGTACATTAGCCAGGGCAGTTACTTGC
The DNA here is from genome assembly GCA_013400315.1 of Bombycilla garrulus. Taxonomy (NCBI): domain Eukaryota; kingdom Metazoa; phylum Chordata; class Aves; order Passeriformes; family Bombycillidae; genus Bombycilla; species Bombycilla garrulus. Next base: position 877,415 of record VXBU01013524.1, read on the forward strand.
TGGTTAGATTTTTAGTAATTCTAAACTTCCCTTTTTTCATGGAACTCATTTGATTCCTCTTCTACTTGAATTTATTGGCACAGTAAGAACATGCTATTTCCTAAGCAATTTCTTCAAAGTTTGGGCTTTATCCTTCTATTACAGGACATTGGTATTGAGGAAAGTACCACAATCAAAATAAAGATACAAGCTGGGTTTGGTCATGGATAAGGAAGACTTGTCTCCTCTTCCAAAGCTGAACTGTCTACATCCTGATTCTATAATACTATTATCTATGAAAATATTAATTGTCTTATTCCAAAATATTTTTTGTCTGCCTTAATTATTTCAGCTTGTTTAGGATTATTTGATCATTATAGTCCATTTAGAGCAGCACTTAAAAATAGTTTCCAAAATCTCTGACAGATTTGGGCACATTTCAGAATGAAATTTTCTGTTTTGTTTTGATGTAATTGATTTACTGAATCTTCCTTTGATTTCTCTTGCTTATGTTTTCTCTTAAAAATTTTATATAGCAAATAAGCATGCAATATTTTTTGTCTATCTGATGTTAGCATCTGCAGTATATAATATGTTGATCTTAGAATGTTATGGCTTATATTGTCTTAATGCATTGATTGAATTCAGTATTGAATACTGAAAAATTGAATAGTTAATAGCCATTTATCAAAATAGAGAAATAGCCAATGTACATGTCATTTTGTCGTGTTGTAGTATTTAGATACTACAGTATTTCAGTACAGTTTAGCATGTTCCTGTTAATAATTAAAAACATCTTGTAATGGATTAAAGGTGACCAGTTCCAAGAAGAAGAAACATAGAGACATGCACTGCAAGAAATGAGTTAATAACATGAAAATGTGGGAAATCATTTTCCAAAAGTCTGAATCTCAGCTTGTGCTTTATAAATCAGGACCGAGAAATAACTGGGGATTCAGCCAGATCTCATTAATTGCAGAGGAAGAGAAACTATAAAGACTGAAATTTATGTAAAACCAGTTCACTGGTCTATTCTTTTATGGGAACTATTTGGAACCAATCTGTATCTGCAACTCTTCTCTGGGAAATGAGTCTAAGAGCTACAGCAGGTGCTTTAAAGTAATAAGGGATTTCCTGCGAAACCCAGTGGAGTGATGACTCACCAGTTTAATTATGGCCTTCTTCAGTTGTAAAAGCAGGACCATCATTGGTAAAAGGCTCTTGTTGAGTAAATGAGTTCCAACAGAAGATCTTTGATAGGGAAAAGAAGATATCCATATTTTATTTTAAAGGGTATAAGATTTATAGGGAACATCTTCAGACTACTACAATGATTAGTGTTGTCTGGGTATCCCCAGAGTAACTGAATGGAGCAGCAGTAACTCTTTTTGTGCTGTCTGGCTTTGCTTTATTTTGAATTTCTGACTTATCTTTCAGTTCAGTTGTTTGATTTATTTCTAAATTATATATATATATCCCAGACAGACATTACCATAGTTCATGCTGCTTCAGGATGGTTGGAGTGGGTTTGGTTTGGGTTTTCCCTCAAAAAGACATAGCTAAAATTACAGTTACTATTTCTTAATTTCAAAATACCACTCCTTTTTAGCAAGTTGCATGCCCCTGGGAAAGAGGGCAGCCTTTACAAATGGTGAACCACCTCCTGGGAATTTTACAATTTGTTTGGAAAACCACCATTTTTCACCCCATAAAATGGGAGATAAGATCTTCCATATCCACTGTGTCTGTGCTGTAAGAAGAGAGCCCTCAGAACTGATACAACATTCCATCCTGACATGTGATAAAAAGCCAGGGGACCATAACAGCTGAATCAGAAACACCCTTTCCAATATTTATTGCAAAGTAGCAGTTTCTGGTGAAAATTCCATTGATGAAAAGAAGGGAGATTCTGGTATTTAGAGTATGGTAGACAAAAATTACTGGGCAAAATGGTTCTTTTCAAGGGCAGATGGGTCATATAACCCAGCTCTCAGTTCATTTTCTAGGTTGGTTGGTTGTTTTCATCTGACTACTCTGCTCAGAGGTCATTAACCTGATTTTGCCTGTGTCTGTCATCGTCTGGCACAATGCATCTTCTTGCTAAAAGGTAAACTTGTGGTATCTGGAGGGAAAAGGAAATAGAAAAGACTCATGGCCAATATAAATCAAGAGAAAAGGAGAAAAAGAAAGCCTCTTAGAAGAGTAGGTGTCATTGATTGACTGTAATTTTAAAGGGTCTTTCTTATGATTGACAAATTCCTGAGATGTTCATTAACTAATGGAATTATGGTGGCAAGTGACTGCTGTCTCCACAGAACATCAGGTTAAAAAGTGCAGGGGAATAGCAGTGGATCAGTCTTGTTGCTGTCTGGAGCTCACTCTAAGATACTGGAAAGGAGGTTTCACTGGTGAAATTGCTGTTTATGCTTTCCTCTTCCCCAGGAATTCCTGCTCAAAGTGTCAAATGAAGTTGAGCTTAGAGGGTTAAACAACAGAAAAAGAGCACCTGGGCCTTAATATATTCAATTACCCAGAAAACAAAATCAGTTTTGTTTTTGTTAATAGCACTGAAATATGCATTACACTATTTTAATTAAAACAGTCTATTACACTTGCCATTCAGCTCATTCCTGCATATTCCCTTAGGGCAGTAGTCATGTACTGTGATAAAACATAATGAAAATAATTTATAAAGGAAACAATACAATAAATCAATCTGATGCTTAATGAGCCTGCATTACAAGAATGGATACAATATTATTTTTTAGAATATGTAGTGCATTCTCTTCAAATGACTGGAAGAATGCCCTGCAGCACTTAAAAAAATAGCACCTTGCTCCATCTCAGCATGCTTTTAAAGCACCGCAGTTTGCAGTTTAAACAAATCTTGGCTCAACAAATAGAAATCTCGTTTATTTACACTATGTTTTTGATTTTTTCTGTTATTTTACCTTTAGTCAGATTCATCTGCCTCATAGGGACACCTGTAGAGACCACAGGGATTCAACTCACCTGCATAATTCAGCAGTCAGCTATTTGCTGCCTGTATTCCAAAGACCCAAATTTTATAGCTAAGACGAAAGCTACTCAGGGAGAATTCTCAGATCCCCATCAGAAAGGCACAAAAATAGCAGGAAAACTATGGGTGCGGTTTTTCTGTTTTTGGTGGTTTTTGCGTTTTTTGGGTTTCTTTTGTTTTTGTTTTTGGTTTTTATTTGTTTGTTTGTTTTTTGTTTGGTTTGGTTTGGTTTTCATTTTTTTTTTTTTTTTGTATATTCATATAATACTCAAAGACCTCTCGAGTTCAGCCAGTGACAGAATCTGTGAATTACCTTTACCTGAGAATTACCAGGTAATATCTGTCAGTACATAATGTTTCATTCAGTGACCAAATATGTGCACAACAGTCTGATTTAGTGCAGTATTTGCCATTTCTGTGAAATGTGTCTGCATTTTGGTATCTGCGGCAAGGTCTGCTACACTTGGAACAATTCCTCCTTAAGAATTTGATTACTCACATATTTATAAGAGAATTCAATTCTTGTAGCAAATTAAATTATCCAGAAGAGCCAGGGCAGCACTAATGTACCAGATGATACAACACAGCCCAAATACTTTGAGAGAGGAGTCACTCAGGGTCACTTGACCATGAATCCTACAGACACAGCCCACAGGTATTCTGCTAAAGATGTATTAAACTAAGTTTTACCAAGCAGATGGATAAGAATTGAATAGGAAAAAAACCTCTCTACCTACTACAGCAGTATAAGCTGAGATTGGCTGTGAAATTGCAACATGTTGTTGTTCTTGTACCCCATTAGTAAACTGGGAACAAATATAAAGAGTGTGGAGGTGATGAGATACAGAGAACTTATACAACAAATTTTCTCTGGGTGTGCTGTTTCCCTTTTGTCATTGCAGAGATGGAGAGGCTTGTGCATCATCTAAGTTAAATAAAAATTATTTGGTTAGATCTTTAATGTTCCTTTAGGGAAAAAGAAAAAGAAAGAGAGTATCAAAATGCTGTCAAAAAGGATTGTCAAATGCTTCTTGCAGAGACCTCAATTGGTCTAAGAAAGGAACAAACATCCTCCAAATTATATTTTTTGAAACACCTTTTGAACTATAAACAAAATTTTAGCATACCTGGAAGTCCTATGTAATTGTTCAGTAATACAATTTACCACTCTGGTTATTTATTATTTTTATGGGAAAAAAAAAAGAATAGATAGCAAATAATGGTTCAAGAAAGTGCTATCAAATACCTAAATGCTGCTAGAGAGCAGTTCCAGCGCTGTTGGCTTTTTATGTTTTCTGTCTCCTCTCCTGCCAAACCACAGAACCACTCTGGAGCACAAGAGGAATATCTGGGACAAGCTGCTGAGGCCGAGTTGCAAGAACAATTCCCAAAGACTTCAGACAGACAGACAGACACCCAGAGGAGCAGGGCTTGGCTGCCAGCCAGCACGGCCAGGAAGGAATCTTTTCCTAGGGAATGGTCTGGTCAGAGCTGCATCAGCCACACAGAGGCTGGAGCAAGCTGTAAATCCCAGCTCACGCTGGGGGACAGATCTGGCAGGAGACAACAATCCCTGCCCCTCAGTGGGGCAGCAGCTGCCCCAGAGCAGCCTTGTCCTTTTGAGGAGCAGCTTTCAGCAGTGTGCTGCTGCCAGTCCTTGCGCTATTGCAGCAGACAGCCTTTGCAGGCTCTGCCTCTTCTTGGGAGAGGAGCTGGAATGCCTTCGGAAGCCTGCTGGCACACGGCATCAGACATGTCTGAAAAAGGCCCAGCTCTGCAGCTTACCTGCCTCAGGCAGCTTGGAAAGATAGGCTGACCTTTCTGTGGTTCTAGAAACCATTTCTTGCCTCAAATGTTTACTCTTTCAGCTACGAGAACCAAAAACCTCTGGCTGAATTAGGTGAGCAGATGTGAAATGGTCAGAAAAGCCTCCCAAAGTCTGGTAGGTGACAAAAACCTGCTACATTTTCTCCTTCCTTATGGGAAAAAGATATATAGATACATATAGATATAGATGATATAGATGATATAGATGACATAGATGATATAGATGATATAGATAGATATAGATGATATAGATATATACAGATATAGAAAGATATAGATATAATAGACATAGATATAGACAATAGATGGCAGATATAGATATAGGTGATATAGATATATAGATAGATATAGATTTAGATATAGATGATAGATGATAAGGAGGTATATAAATATATGTCTATTCTCATTGCTTCGACCATATGTGACTTTTTTCTAGGTGAAATAATTTCTTTGCTTGACATAAGCATTTCTGGGAAAGTGTGTTCATGTATGAAAAATGGCCCTAAATGTGAGTTATTTCAACTCTTAACTCTTGCCGTCTATTCTCCTCCTCCAACAAACACACTGTTCTGTGATTACTTCAGTGCTTTCAGTATGGAAATTAGTGACTTTCATCCACTTTAAATAGCACCATAGCACACAAAAAAAGAAAACTTACCATTCCATTCAGTGTTCATTCATTTATAGATTAGTTTTATCATTCTAAACAAAGTGGAAGGCATTTGATATCAGTGGTTTTCCCTTTTCATAATTAATATAGTTATTTTGGATAGAATAGAAATGGAGAAAAATACAAAACCTGCAGGTTCACTGAGAAGGCAACTACTAATTACCCCCAAAACTGAGCTTCTCTAGAATACAATTCTTGTTTGGGCATTTTGATCAAATTTCTTGACACTCTTGGTCAATAAGACATATTATTTGATGGACTATTCACTCAGGTAAAATAATTGTATTCATATGCCTTATAGTATATTGTTTGTGTTTGAGAATGTTGATGATTTCAGTAATTTTTTTTCTAAAAAAAACCCTAGCTATTCATTGCAAATGATGCCTGGACAGAGGCTAGACAGTGTTAAAGGAATAAAGAAGGTGTTTTTTAAAAGGCCTTCAAAGGACACACCTTGGGCAGTACAAGAGCCTGACTGAGGCTACACCTAAGGTGGACCCAAGATGAACCCAAGGTGGACTCTGAGTCATGAGTTTTCACACTTTTGTAAGTTTTGGTCCATTTATATACTGGGACTAATTGTCCGATTACAGTTCCAGGTTATGAAGTCTCATCCTCCCAGTTTGCTCTCCTCAATTCCCTGTTGTTTGCACTTTTTGGGCCTGAAGCTGTAACAGTGTCCTAGGTTCTTGGGCTGGAAAAGGATTGTTTTGTCTAACTAAACTGTGAGGAGAACCTGCTAACACTCTATATGAAGTTCAGAGTCACACACCAATGCAGTACAGAACCTGAAAAATAGAAAAGCTAAAACTTAAGGCATCACAAATATTCCATTTTATTTCATCCTTGCTAAGGTAGACAGAGGATACTTGTTCAGAGGCCAGAGAAAAATGTGTGAAATAAGCTATACTGTAAATTTCATTTTAAGTTAATTGAAACATAAATTAATAGAATTATGGCATATTTCAACCTCTGTCAAGTCTTTATTGGACATGGGTGAACTGAAATCCATGACATGGTCAAATTTGGACTATTTTCAATAAGAAAGGGAAAAGAGGCAGATCTCTGATAAGTACACAGCAACTGCTTTCAATCCAAATGTTGAAACTCAGAAGTCTAGAGCCCATAGAGAGTCTATACTAAAGTCTTTTCTTGGCCTTGTCAAAACATTTCTTAGGGTTCTTTTTACACACAAGAAAATGTTTAAAGTGTGGCAGTTATCCTACAAAGCCTTTTCATTTTGAGAAGTATGGCAATTTAACAAGCAACAAGAAAAAAAAGGCTATTAATGGAAAGTTTAGGCGACCTTTAAATTTAGTCATCACCATATGTGCACACTGTAATACACATATATATGTGCTCATTTCTATATAGATCCAGTTCTGCTCTCTGCCATAAATCAAAGTCAGAACCTGAATAAAAAATATGACTGAGGAGAGATTTTTGGCCCATTGCCTCTTTGGGGCATCTCATTCCATAAAATAGCCAACTTGTGAGAAACCTAGCTAGACCTTCACTATTCAGTAGCTTTCTAATTAAAAGCTTGACCCTTACTTTATACTCATTAATCATATTAGATTGGGGTGTTGATATAATGGGCCTACTTCCTCCTCAGACACATTAACAGAAGTGTTATGGAAATGCAGGGTAAGATGAGGGAAGATTTAAAGATGGTACTTTTCTCCTGGCATGCTCTGCTTCTGCCCGCTTTGCCTAATTCTGTGTTTGGCACACTCTCCTTGCCTCAGGACTCACTTTTGTTCCATGTGATGACACTGCATCAGCCAGGTCAGGCTAACAGGGAAAAAGCAGCAGGACAGGAGCCCCACCACGGGGTGTGAGCACCTTTTTGCCTCAAGTCTGGTGTCAGAGCACATCCCTAGCTTGGAGATGTGCTCGTGCTCAGTGGGAACAGCAACTGTACAAAGTCAGGGTGAAACTCAAGCTGCACTTCATACTTTCCACAATCTCAGTTCTTCACAGTGAAACCTTCCTCCTCAAGGTGCCAAATGCCACATCCACTGCACGGATGTGTCCTCTTTATCTGCGCCAATTGTGGCTCCTTCACTAAGGGTCCTTCTCGCCCCAAAAACCGAGAGCGAAGCTCCAGGTGATTTCAGTGGTAGCAGGGCTGGGTGTGACAAGTCTGGCTTTTATAAGAAATACAAGTCTCAGCCTCTGCTGGTATAAATCAACCTAAGTCCCCACTGGAACTGGGCTAATTTACACCAGAGCAGGACCTAACTTTACATATTCTTTTCTTTTTGCTCCCTCCTACTGGCAAGAGCCCAACAGCAAAGCTTTTTGTGCATTTGTTTCACTTTGTGTAAGGTCAGCTAAGGTTTTATGTAAAACAGATGGGCAAACTTAAAAATGATTTTTCACATTGCATTGAAAACCAGTAAAAAAGCAAGAGAGGGGGGAAATTACTCTTTCTGTTCTTTCAAAGGTTGTTGCAATGACCTTTATTTTACCCAATGCCTCAATTTTATAAAAGGAAAACAACCCCCTGTTTTTATTACAGTGAAGTTGTTTTCTCTGCTATTCATAGAGGTCTTAAGGAGAATCAGCAAGAAAAAGAAAATTCCCAGTGGTTCATTGGCAGTTTGAAAATGGGAATATAGTGCCCAAGTTGTAAAGTAAAGACTATATTTAAACATCCTTTAACTTATTGTGCTACATTTTTCTTCTCACAACTCTGTAATTTTGTGGTAACTAATATTGTGGGACTGAAAGAGTATACAGACATACAGGTTACCAGCCTGGGAGGAAAAATGGCACAGCAATTTTAAATAGCCTGTTCTTTTCCTCTTAAAAACCAACAATAACAACAACAAAATTTATGTAAGAGGGACTTCATGTCTATGGAAGTTTTCATTCTAAGGCACACAAGACAGAAGTGTGGATTTCCTAAAGAATCAGGTCCTTTGTCTCTAATTAGGATTGATATATTTAGGAATTTCCGGTTGTTCAAATGACTGTAGGCTGCAGAATTATCCATAATGCTCTGGCATCCCTGTAAGACAAAGAGCACCAAGGACAAGTCAGTCTGTGCAATCTGCAGAGGTATCTCTTGTGTCCTTCCCCTGGAGCTTCAGCTCTGGGTGATACATGCAAGAGAAACAGGCAGCGTAGAGAGAGTCTAAAAACTGGCATCCAAATGATTCAAACCAAGCAGTTACCCATCATCTGCAAATAATGACTGGTCCAGCAGCGGACTGGCAATATAGAGGAAAGGGATGACAAGAAATGTAACGATGGGCTTCAAGCACTAAGAAAGACACTGAAAAAAGGGAAGCTTATAATTTTTTATTTATGTTGTTAATTAATAGAACTAAAAATAACAGAGCTTACATTTTGGAAGAGAGGTTAGGAGAAAAAGTCAGTTTAGATAGAGGGACCCATAGAGACAGACAGTTTCAGTGTGGATGTCCTGATCCCATGCCTTCTTTTTGACAAACATCTGTAAAGACTGGCATTGGTAAGAATGACGTGGGCTCAGGTGATTCTGTCCTGGGCATGGGGAATGCACTGAGCTGAACTCACAAGGCCTTTTCAGCCTGATGGTTTTATAAGTTGAGTGCATATATATTTCTAACATCCAAATAGCTTGGTTGCAAAAACCTATGGCTGTAATAATGAGAATTCTATGATTTTAGAAGACTTCTGAATGGACAAAGGTGCTATCAGAAAGTCTGTCCAGTCATTGACTTAATACGACATATAATGACCAAATTAAACTTTTGGTTATGTGTATGCATGCATTTCACATAATTTTTGAAACATAAATAAAGCAAGTAAAAATGTCAGTGGAATAATGGCCATGATACCAACTATTTTACCAAATTTGTATGATTTTTCAACTATTTCAAAATACTTAATGTATTTTCAAACAAAATTATTTTGTGACTGTTATTGCCAGATACCCATATGTCATCTAGTTTTGAGTTTGCTGAATACTGTTTAGCCAGTTCAGACATTCATGTCATTTTTAGCTCAGAACCAGCTACGTGCAGTCTTATCCTGATGGATCAATTGACTGTGTATTTATTTGCAACCTAGTGTTAAAGAAAGGAAAAAAAAAAGCTTGAAGAAAAGTTGAGAAGTTGAGACAAATTGATGGCTTAGTAAGTGTTTAATTCATTGAACTCTACAGAAATAGAGGAGTCTCAGAATGAAGGAAGCCAATCTGACCACGTAACTTAAAACTGGCTCACTCATAATTACTTGGAGGGAGAAAAGGCAGTGGAAACTGTATATTGGAGCTTGAGGGGCTTTTCAGAAAAGGAATGTGACAGTCATTTAAACTGGAAAAAAATCATCAAGATGATTTTCATTTGAGTTTACATTCAACATTTCAGAAGACAAATAGCCTTTAAACTTTTCAAAATGCTTGAGGTACTTCAAAATTAAAATACTTTGATGTATTTAGGCAAATTGAATCCAGGATGCCTCTGCAGGGGCAGGAGAAGTAATAAAGCTGCTGACTGCTTGCAGTGGTTGAATGTTTAGTCTACAAGCTTAACAATGGTTCTGCAAAGCAAAGCGAGAATGATTTTTATTGCAGATGGCCATGATGGTTTAAGTTAGGACTGAAGTCTGCACTTTGACATGCTTATGAAACTGAATATTTGGCTACCTTCATATATTACTGAAATAAAGATAACAACCTTAACCACAAATAATTTGAATTAATGCTTTGGCACTTTACAAAGGAATTGAGATGAGCTTTTTCTTTTTCTGAAATTAATTATTGCATTCTGGTTATTGCAATCTGATACCTGTACTGATTTGAGGACACTGCCTCCAGATTCAATCCAAAATATCTGTTACTGAAGTAGTCCACAGGGCTCAGGAGAGGGCTATTTTCATCCTACTTTTGTCATATTTATTATGCACAGGTGAGGGAAAGTCTGTAGGTAAGCCTTATCTGCCTTGAAAAGGCAGATGTCCTTTCAAGGACAGATAAAGCAGGAATATGAAAAATTATTAGTGAATACTCATTATTATTTCCCCTATGACTTTAAAGACACTTAAAAAATTATGTTAATTTAATTGCGAATTTTGATTTATTGCCTACCAGCCTAGTATCTCAGAATTTTGAAAGTTTGCCACTACTGTAAAAAGCTTAGCATTGCTTTTAGGGATTTTAATTTTACAGTTGCAAAGAAAAGGCATCATTTCCCTCAACAAACAGAAACAACAGATTTCTTATACAGGAAGCTAAGAAAACAGATAAACATGAAAGGCCACCATCAGTTAATTCAAAATCTATTTCTGCACATATATACTGCAAGACTCCATAGCCAAGTCAACGTAACAGCCATGTCAAACTGATTGTCCCACATGTTGAAAAAAATGGTCTTGTCCCTCCAAAAGTCAGGAATATTGCATTTAAAGAATCTTATTTTTTAAATAATAAACTCTGTGTTCTTTTTAATTGCCTTTGGCTTTCCAGCTTTTAGAATGCACTTGGGTCATGTTTTTACGCTTTTCCATTAACCTAAAAGAAAAAGAAATTAATTTTTCTTAAATGACACCTAAGAGTCTCACATAATCACATTACCCTAGGAAACGGGACTTGAGGAGAAATACCAAACATTGCGAAACATTTGACAAAAGCATGGAAGCAAGAAATTACAAAATAGTAGTAAGCTAAGTGTGTTTTGAAACAGAAGTCCCTGCTGATCTTGGGACAACAGAAGGTGCCAGACTGAAAACAAGCCTTTCCCAGATGTGTGTTTATGAAATCAAACAGGTGCCATGTCTAAAAAGTCTCAGATACTCCTGATACAGAGATGTTACAAGCAATAATTAGTCTGTGATCCAGAGAGATAATTGTGGGGGGTTTCGATAAGAAATAAACAAATCAAAGGAATCATCTGTATCTTGTTAGTCTTCAATGAGAAAACACATGGACATTACTCAGCCTCTGGACTTCCAAAAGAAAGGGAAACAGCAGCAAAGCAAAACAAGCAAAGACGGGGGAGTGGTGGGGAAAATTTAAGTGATAAATATACAAATCTAACTATGGTGCTGTCAGCATCTAATCATCCAGGCTGAGTGCATCTTGCTGAAAAAATAATCCTGTCTAGTGAATTACATGTATTCAGGACTCCTCTCTTAATTACTTATCATCTTAGATAATGATTGTTGCAGCTAAAGTTGGCCATGTTAATACAAATTAATAAGAGACCCAATGTTACTTCTTTGTGTTGAGATTTTCTGATTTCTTTAAGCAATTCCTTTCCCCAGTTGCTGGGTGAACTGAGCCTACCCTCCCCAGGATGTGATTATTGACCTTAGGGTTTTTTATTCCTAGGCATTCTCCAGCATCTCTGCAGACTAGAGGCCTTCACTTGTGTACCAGTTCATTTCAAGACCTTCAGAACACTGAAAGTGTGGCCTATAAAACAGCTGAAATAGATCTAATGCAAATTACTAATATGGATCAAGGGACAACAGTGCCAGGATACCCAAAGGAAATGTTTGTAGGAGTCTTTGATCACTAGTAACAGGCTGTCCTGAATGTGGAAAAACTGAGATTCAAGAAATCAGTCAAATTTCTAATGTCAATCCAGCCTCATCTCACTAAATAATTCTCTTATTATATAGTTACATGGTGTTTCTGACAATCCATTTTCAAGACTTTTATTGGTGGCTCCATTTTTCCAGTTAGTATCTACAGGAATATAAGAACCTTTTCTTTACACCTGAGGCTTGATTGCAAATTTCCTTTCCATTCAATTTATTGTGGTTACCCAGATGTGATCCTTTTTTGGACTCCACAACTGGCCTAAATTTAATTGCTTTGACACAAGTGCAAAGTCAGACTGAGCCCAAAAGCTGCATTACAACTGTTCTGGATTTGCCCCAAAGAATGATCCTTTGCACGCTGCCATGGCCTGCCTGGTGTCAGCTCAGCAGCCATTCCAAATAGTGCTGGTCCTGCTGAAGAGAAATACAGCAGACAAGGAGCCTGGCCTTATGTTCAGCCACTGCTCAAAGCAAAAATTTAATCACCCCCAAGCAATGTTTGCAGCTCTGCCAGGACCACCAACCTTAGCTTGGAGCTGAGGACTGCTCAGGACTTAGGGAGGGCAAGAGACCTTTGCAAACTTTTCAGCTGAGTCCTTGGCTCAATGACAGCTGCTGTGGCAATTCCCTCTCCTCCTGACGTTATGGTCTACCCCACTATGCTTCAGAGATCTTTGGGAAGGGAGACAATTACACATAATGTGTTTGGACAAGCCTAACATGTGTGCAAATTAATAAGAATGGGATATACTGGTCTGTATTTCCCTTTACAAATGTTGTCCTGCATTTATGCAACCTGCACATCTGCTTACCTGATCTAACTAATGATAATGGATCTAGCAGGGTGAGGAGAACACAATATTCCCTCCAGTGATATTTTGGGGAGGAGGCAGGGAGAGCTCCTTCTTCTAGTCAAATCTAGGAACCTTAACTAAATCCTTATAGCACAGGATGGATTTCTCCTCTTCAGACACAGGAGGAAGAAATATCCACCCACCCAAGAATGTAAGCAACTGAGAACACAGCAGGTCACCCCTTGCAATACTCAAAGCGTGTGAACGAATTTTCTGATTTATTATTACATGAAGCATCATTTTTGGCTCTGGTATTAAAAAACAAAATAAACACAATGAATACAAACAGCTCATGGCAACAGGTGTGTGGTATTCTTCATGTGACACTGAGATCTGTAAGCAGGCTTTATTTTAACTTCCAACATTGCATTTCTCTTTCTATAGCAGTCTTTAAACAGTTTTTAGCTAAACTATATGAAGCAAAAGAAGATACTTTAATAATACATTGCTTCATTAAAAAATCATTCAAATGTTTCTGCAGTCCTGTTCAGTGGAATTTGTGAGTAAATGAATGCCAAATTAAGAAAAGTTCCAATATTACATTGTTTGTGCATCTCATTACATGAACATCTCATAGCTTTTTATATTCACTCTGAGGCAAAAAGCATCTGTAGTCATGGAAAGATTTATAGCCCATTCTCTGACTGAAAACACAGTGTACATCTTTTCTCCCTGGAAAACAAATTCCCTCTTTTCACCTGAGCACAAATGGCAACATAGTAACACAAGGTGCAGGTGTTGTAAGATAGCAAATATACATGAAGAGAATCTCCACAGAAAAGCAATATTGCCAGGGAGGCTTCTGATGTGGCTTATCAGCTGTGTTCAGCAGTATTGCACTGCTTGCTGTGTGCTCCTGGAAGCTGTCAGGACTCTTTCCTGAAGGGTTCAACACTAAATTTTGATAGTGTGAGCAGAAATAAAGTGTTTCTGCCTTTGCACATTTTTTGCAAGGGCTCTCTATGAAGCCTGGAGCATGGGCTGCCATATGAAGTCTTCAAAAAAGCAGTAGAATTCTCCACATATTTGCATAATTCTCTGTCAAATCTTGCATATATTAACAAAAGAGCCCCCTCTTTCCTGTTCTTTGTCCATCACAGCAGAAACCATTTTCTTAAAAATGAAAGAAGAAAAAATCTAAATTAATAATTTCTATCTTTCTGAGATATTTCCTTTATGGGGGAAAAGACATTACTTTTCTTCAGCTTTGACTATGATTTAATGATTGAATTGAAGCTGCTTTTCATCACAATTTAGTATTTATTACCTTTACATATAAGACATGTGACTTCTAGATTATTAGATTATCCTGTAAATCATTGCAACTGACTTAATTGTATTACCTTTCTTTTAATTGTATAGTATATTTCAACCTGTGCAAAACCCTTTTGCACAAGTCACAATGTAAAAGATGCTATAAAGTTCTTAAGAGCCTCTTTCAAACATTGTTGTGAGTACAAAACACCAAGTATTCATGTACTGAGTGCTAAAATATAGTTTACACGATGTTGGTGGGTGCATGAATTTCAGTATCTGTATGTCTATCAGAACTGCAGGGCTTTCATTAGTTCATTGTTAATGCTTATTAATTTAACAAGGCCACTTCAAAATTCCCAAGGTTTTTCTTTTCACAACACAGACCTGTGGATGTCACTTCAAATATTTGGAGGAACACTGCATTTTCTATCAGAGGAAACAATAAGTGTCCAGTCTTAATAAGCTGCTGAATATTTCAGCACTTGTGAAATATGAACTCATGGAATCAGAGCTGCTGTTTGCAATTTGCTGTCAGGTACAAAGGGATTGTTCTCATATATTTGGCATTACAGTCAGCTAATCCTTGTCTGATTTTTGTATGTCACAAGCCAGTGAAATAAAACTATAGGATGTTGTTTTATGAGCAATGCAATAATAAATTCCCTAAGAAGGTTTTTTCTTAAATCCAAGCCTGCAAGTAACAGCTTGAGGATCGCTTTCTGGAATTGTACTCATTATAACTTGGACAGGAATAAGATCTGAAAGAGTATCTCCACACTAAACCTTTAGGCTGGGATTCAGAATCTGCTTATTCTTTTTAGTATGTAGAGGATATTTTTGGCTTATTGCATTAATAGAACAACATAGTGAAAGATGATTATGAGTTTTACTCTTGTAAATCCTGGGTATTTTGCTCAAAGTTTGTAGGATGTTTGGAAAAGAACGTTTTGTGTTTCTGTTTCTAGTGTTTGTGGAGAAACCTGAGGTCCATTTTAGATTTTGTTTAGCTTAGCAATAATATTAACAATAACAGTCTATATACTGGCTTAAATTTAGGAGACCAAAATCCAAAGGTTCCAAAATAAAGCTTTTTGAAATATGTCAAATAAATTCAGTGGTGTTACAAAACTTAACTTAAATTTTAGAGAAAAAGAAAGAAAAAACAGGTTTTAGTTGAGTGTATAAACATCTCTGGATGATTCCCAGGTGACATACTGGAGAAAGAAGCTTGTGGCGTTTTGCTAGAGATGTATTAAATCATGCTATTTTCTTATACATCTATTACAGAGCACCAGAAATTTCATTTCATAGAGAAATTCATTATTTCTAACATTAATTTATTTTACCTAGTTTTCCCTTAATTTAAGGGGTCCTTCTTTCCCAGTGTTATGAAATTTTTCCCACATTAAATAATGGGTCACAAAGACTTTAGGGAATGGATCGACATGAGTGGCAGCAGTAGCAGCAATTGGTATTTCAGCTTTGGTGGGAAGGTAAGGTCAGTCAAAAACACAAAGCATGGATAAATATCTGACATAAAGAGGCCTCACAGAGTACAGAAGATGAAAATGATTCCGTAGTGAAATGGATCTTGAAACATGAGCCTGGTACTGAGGCATAGTATTTGGTAAGGAGAGGAAATTAAATTTTACTTTTAAATTTTAGATCATGTATCTTTTAAAGAAGAGATTTACTGATGAGATTGGTATAAAACATGGTAGTAGATGGGCTTTTAAATGACAGACATTCACAGGCTCGTATTTTAATGTGCCATGCCCTGAGATAATACATTATATCAGAGATCTCCAAATTATTTCACAGCACTGATCATCTTTTAAGTGAAACGGGAATTTCTTGGACACTTTCCCTTTGGATGACATTCCTGCTCCCAGCCATCAGTGCCTGTGTGTGCACCCTAAACCTCACACTCACCAGTGTGGAACCCAAAGGAGCTCCATTGACCAACACCTTTAAAAAAAATGTATCCTCTGCTTTTGTTCTGTTTCAAGCATGCAGCTCCATATAGAAATTAATTACTTATTTCTTTAAGTAACTAATTGCTAAGTGCTAAAGAACTGTATGTAGAAGTAACAAAATTACTCAAAGGTTTTAGGAAAGTCTTCAAGAAAGCAATTATTGGTAGTTGTAGTCAAAATTATTTGTTATATTAATTACCAGTAATCTCTGCCTAGACATAATTAGACTGTAAGCAATTTTATAGTGGTGCAATGTAATTATGTAATTAATATGAAAAATAACAGATTATTTTGCTTTAATTTGACATATTATATGTTTAAGAGCTTTCCAATTAAAGAACAAAGTGTTGAGTTAAAGAACAAAGTGTGCACCAAGTTCGGGGATAATTTCTCACAGCAGTAGCATGTTTAGGCAGATCTTAAGATCTGTGCATTTACATTCTTATAGAGTGCTTATAAATATGGCCCGAACATAAGTTTTCAACAAATTTCCACTTTGGACCTGAATTAATTGCTCTCCAATTAAGCAGAGTAGCTCTAAACTCTTGTGCAAATTTTACTCCGACAAATTCTTGTGGAATGTACCTTTCATAGATACTCTTGCTCATCTCAATTAGAGTGATCTGATGAACAATTTAATTTATTCACATTTATAATTGGTGGTTTTTTAGTTTTCTGCTGGAATTAATCTCTAACATTGTAGCATAACTTAAGCACAGCCGTATCAAAAAGCAGACACTTGGTGTAGTCCACTGATGTCTGTTCTCTCTTCCTCTTTTTCCCATATATATATTCTTGGTGAATAAATGCCCAAGGGATTTTCCAAATCCACGTTCAAATCAGCAAGGAAAAAAGGAGATTTCAGAACATAGTCATAAAATATTAAGTAGTGATATAGTATGTTTCTCCTTGGGAAAAAACCCAAACAAACAAAGAAAAAAGTCCCAGGTTTTTAATAAAATTAGAGTACATATCACAAACAAAATATAGTTTGCTGAAAATATTTCATGAACTTTTTCAGAGTGGGGCAGTTTGTGAAACACATTTTCAAATTAGGTACACTTTCAGTGGCGAATAATAATATTCCTGATGAATTATTTAACATAATTTAAACAAAGCTTTTGTTCTTTTATTTATTTTTTTAATGTACTATGGGGTTTTATTCCACAGAATGTCATTAATAATTAATTTCATAGGCACAAGCCCACAACAGAAAGATTAGCTATTTCATATAATTGTCTATCACCTGTAATAGCACTATTTTTATGAGAATTAACTGATAAGAAGTGTGAAGATACACCCAAAATGATTATTAAGGAACTACTGTCATTGGTATCATTGCATTACTGCAATTTCTTGTCAGAGTGCTCTTCTGTTGAGGAATGGAACAATGACCCATAAACACCCAGAGTCCATATCAGGAACCTTCACTTGCTATTCCCAGACCACTCCTCCTGTGGATGAGAGCATTTTGTTGTACTCTCTAACCTGGGCAGCCACTGGTCAGGTTTTCCTGCCAGCAAGCACCTCATAAAAATAAAGGCTGACTCTTTCAGGAATCATTGTCATGTCACGGAAGGATGCAAATTAGGGTTTGTGCAGCCTCAGATACACCACTTCAATGATGAAATTATTTCCAGGGTCTTAATGTGTAAAATGTTCCGGCACCTTTTAAAAGCGGTGTTATACACAGAAGAAATCCATGTAATCACCTCTTTTCCAAAACCTTTTTGTTTAAAATAAATACTTCTTGATACTGCTAAAGTACCTGCTAAACCTGCAGATAAGACAGAGTGTAGGTACTGTTTTCAATTTTATGAAGATTTCACCCAAGCAAATTGTTTCTAGATACCTCAATTTCTGGAATGCATTATATGTTCCTACTCTCATATTGTTTGTCAAAAAAAAAAAAAAGAACAACAAAAAAAAATAACACCAAAAATCAACCAACCAACCAAAATACCCCACAATCCTGCACATATTTGGCTTAGTTCCTCCATTATTCACTGCAGAGTATTCATGAGCGATCTAAGTTACCTTTACTGGAATCTGAGGACGTTGAAAATCATTTTCATTTCAGTGTTGAAACAAAAAAAAAACCTCTTGTCTGTAATTGTCTTTAGCTATTAGGTAGCTTGTGGCTTTCAAAGTGAATAGCTCATTCTGAATGTGATTGAGATTTTTACAGGAAATTAGTACCATTTGTTTATTAAGTAACTTTCAAATTAGAACTCATGGTGAAAATGGAGTCAATTTATGGAGCATTTCAGATT
Source organism: Bombycilla garrulus (assembly GCA_013400315.1). Lineage (NCBI taxonomy): Eukaryota > Metazoa > Chordata > Aves > Passeriformes > Bombycillidae > Bombycilla > Bombycilla garrulus. The sequence goes on from VXBU01013524.1 coordinate 895,807, forward strand.
TTGATTTTTTCCCTTTCATATTGAGTGATAATGACAAATCCCTTTTTAATGAAGTTTTAAAATGAAAGCCAATCTCATGTGGCTTTTTTTATCACCTATTTACTTTAGATCAAAACTCTTATTGTCCTGAACCACTAGCATTATGCAGACTAAAAATGCCATATTAAATCTGTCATTTTAATCCCAAGCCATGGATTGCACCATAATTTATTGGATAAAATTATAGTAACAAATAGCAGTGATGATGTAACACTGTATTTCAACATGTTTTACAGCACCACAATGTTATTCTAGTGATTATACTGTAGTTGGAATAAGTATTACTAAATTTGAGACAGATTTATTATGGTTTTAGACTTTCTTTTACTTGGTCCAGGAAACAGAGGATTCACACACTAGCTCTTATTAACATTAACGAGCATTAATTGCTTATCTCCCTTGTGTACAGTGAGGAGTTTCTATCCCTCTGGCTGTCCTGTATGTTAGCACCTTTTAAGGTTTGGTTCGGGACTAGATCGTCCCTCCAGTTTCAGCACTGTGTGAAAGGAGGCAATGAGCCAGAAAAACATTTCAATCCTTCTTCCCTTCATCTCTCTTGCCCTTGAGAACCCATCCACTGGCAGTCATTTGGGCGAGAGGAGCCAGGCCATACCATGTGCAGTCTTTTTGTGGCTCTGATGCTCTCTTGAGTGAATAAAGGGCAAAATGCATAGGCAGGTCAAACTCACCCCAGCCTTTCTGCCCTTCATTCCAGCTGAAGAGAGCCAGGAGGCCATGTCAGGGCAATGGAGAGCCTCATTTTGCTTTAATGCTGTAAACTGGCAGGTAGGGTCTGATTCCTCGTTATCTATGTCCAGAAAAGATAGCTTCAGGTTTGGAACAAATAGATTGTTATCAGAGAAATTTGAACATCCGTCAGAAATAAATTCCAGCAGCACTTTTGGTGAGATGCTGAACAGCAGGAGAAACTTGTACTCTCCAACTGAGTGGTCATTGATTCCCATCATTCTTGCAGTCAGACACATCACTCTGTGGTGTTAAGGAGAACCATTTATAGCATTTTCAGCTAGTCCCAAAACAGCAGGGGAAAACCAAACTCCCAAGAGGATCTGTTCTTATGTCAGCAGCCCAGTCCTGCAGACTGACATGGCTCTGGCTGTTCAAGGCATGAGGCTGGCAATAAGCATTTGGATTTCTGACCTGCTTGCCAGTATTTCTGAGGAAGAAGAGGCAAAATCCTGTTTCATCTGTACCAGGGCATACCATTTACTTCAATTACCTTGGCCTGAAAAAGTTGATTTGCATTTGATATTTACACTATGGTACCAATACATTACGGGAAAGGCTCTATCTGGCCTGTGAAAGGTTTCCTTCCACATTATAAAGTCTATGCTTAACTTCTGTTCCCATATTTACTATGTAATTAATTTTCAACATCTCAGAAAATGGTATCCTTTAAATACAGTCCCATGCAAACCTGATCTGTGAGGTTCAGCCTTGTGCTCCAGCCAGAATCTCACAGACCGAATGCTGAATGGAAATGAGCAGAAAGTGGGTGATATTTCTCCATTATGAGCTAAATCTTTGAGAGCTTCAGAGTACTTTGGGGCAACAGAAGGGGGAAAAGTATGGAAAACAATTTCAGCTTTTCAGTTTGGAACCTGTTTTGCTGTAATTTTGAGACACGATCTAAACCGCAGGTAATTGATCATAATGAAAAAAATGCATTAATGAAAGAAATTGACAAAAGCCAGTACACCTGTCAAAGAAGAGAAACCTTGAAAAGGAACGGCGAGCTTTTGAAGGTCAAGGCTCAGTGTGGTGTAATCCCTACCATCTGTGTTCAGGCTGGTGCTATTCTCAGACTGTCATATGCACTCTCTTCTTTGAAAATAACAGGCAAGGGAAAAAAGGCTTACCCGACAGGGAGCCTAAATGTAGTTAGTTTTATAGAAAATGAAAAAGCACCACTGTATAAACTTAAGATGACCCTTAATTTTCCTTCCCCTTGACCTACACACGTCCACAATTGGTTTCAGAGCTGTAGTGGCACTGGGAATGAAAATAACTAAGGGGCCAATAAAATGTAACAGTTATAGCTGCGAGTTGGAAGTAGGCAACCATACCCAATGCAATCAGCCAAGCATGGTATTGCCCTGCAAACTCACTAACCTGATCAAGAAATTTCAGCCTTTCCTTCGGCTGAGAGAGGTTCTTCCCTTGAACCTGCAAAAAGCCCTGGGTGGATTCCTGTGCCTACACCAAATCTGCCACCCATGGTTGCCTCATCCTCGTGGATTGTTGGGATGTCCTGCTCTCTAAAGCTTCTGGACAATTTCAGACAGCAGGAGAAGCCTGACACACTTGTGTGGGATTAGTGACTGGGAGCACATTCATATGCTGGATCTGCAGAGCCCAGACACAAACTCTCAGCCAGCGCCCACTGCCTCCCAGTCCGTAAGCTCAGGGCTGGAACAGGGAGCTTCACTCTCCAGCTCCTGACCGGGCACTGCTCAGAACAGAAGCTGTGCCAAAGGCCCTGTGTTTTCTGAGCATCAACTACCAGCTATCAGAGCAATCAACCTTCTTCAGACTTGGCTTAGCATGTTGCTTGAGTGACTTAGAAAGTATGAAGAGAGTCTTCTTCACCCATAGAATAGCATAGCTTGCTGATCAGGTCACTTTGTGTGGTCTGGAGTGCAAATCCCTCAGGCAGACGAGGAAATTGAATTCAGGTTTCCCACACACTGACAGGATATATTAATCACAGAGTTATTATATTAAATAAGGGCTTTAGCTCCTCCATGGCAGTTCTGCTTTGAAAGAAAAGGTTTAGAAATCCTGCTCCAGAAGCTGGAATGGAAACTCCATCTCCTCCAGACATCCTCATAGCATCTGAACATGAAGTCCTGATGAAACACACAAATTTGTTCTTGTTAAATCATTGAATGCAGATGTAGTTTCCTGCTTGCTTGTTTTGTTTCTTATTCCTCTCTTTTCAAACATCCCCAAACATCCCTCAGGGAGACTCTTTGGGAAGTTGCTCCTTGTAGAAGATGGACAGGTATCTGCATCTGTAGTGATCAAACATTTGGTCTTCAGGTTTCAACCCCTTCAGGTTTTTTCCAACTCTATTCTAGATTATTTCAAGGATGCAAAAAATTTCAAAGCCTTCACAAAATTCCCAAATTTTCTAATTTACTTTCAAAATACAGTGGATACATGGAGACAGTAGGCTGCCACTTGGAGACTTTTCTGATTTAGGCATTTTTCTATGAGAAAAGTTTATCTATTAAAACAATGATAAGGGAATTTTTATAGACCTTTTTAATGCAGAGTGCAGACATATGAAAGTACAAAAAACAACTGAACAGGTCCCCCCAGAAGTCAGTTTCATGTATTTTGTGGGAAATGGTGTACATGAAAAGCTGCTATTTCTGTTATTTTTGAGTCACAGAAATAGTGTGACTAAAATAGCAGGCATAAATACTATATATGTTATATATGCTCCTTGCTCCTGAGAAGAAAAATAAAAAAATAAAAATGTCTGCCTCCATACACGTAACCAGAACCCACCGCATAAAACATCCCTCTGTTAAGTGGAGATTCCTGGGCAAACAACCACCATAAAAATAATCTATAAAAAAATAATAGCGTTCCACAAATGTCTAATTAAAAAGGTTCTCCACCTCTTTGGAAGAAACACATTTTATTTGCCCTCATTAAGGTGACCTAACCACTGTGCTTCACCCTTCCCTGCCTGCATGATGCAATCAACACTGTTCCTGAAAACGGCAACAAGAGGCAAAGAATCACCTTTCTCTCACTGAGCTTTAACTGCCTAATCAACTTCGAGCATATACCTCAATTAATGACTCAAAAGACATCCTGTTGACCCTGTATCATCTAACTCCACAGGATATACAGGAGTTCAGAACTGGATCTGCCTTGAAAGGCAGTTCCAGAGAATCTTCACTAATACTTTGTCCTTGCCCTTCACACTCACTCAAAGTAAACATTTATCTTACTATTTTTAACTTTGACCTGGATGCACTCTCTGCTGATAGAATGAAACCTCTCGCTCAGAACTGCAAGCAGGCAATTCTGGCAACTCTTCTTCTTGTTTGCACTAATTACCTTTTTCAATTAATTCCCTTTCTTTACCTTTTTCTCCACTGTAAGTGTTTCAGGATGTGGCTTGCTTGCACTGGAGCTGTACAAACCAGGTCAGAGAAACTGAGGGAGACTGAAGCTGCATTAACACACAGGAACATGCAGAGCCCAGCTCACAACTGCTCCTGTGGCCAGCTGGGGAGGAGCTCCAAAGGGAATTCACAGCTTTCAACTTCACTTACAAGAAAAAAGAAAAAACAAAAGGAGAATAGAAAGTAAAATTGAAATCTAAAATTGAGACGGAAATGCAATGAAGCCTTACTAGTCTGAAACTCAGTTCCCAGTGACAAAAAAAAATTGAAAGATACGTAAAGAAAGAAATGAGGAAGACAATCTTAAAGCTCTGCAGGTTTTTTTGGTGGTTTTTTTGGTTAAAATGCATAAATAAATATTTTTCTGTTATAGACTGCAAAAAATCCCATTTTGGAATTTCCAGAGTTTGGTATTTTATGCACTGGCTTGCCAATCTCAAGGCACACCTGAAAAAATAAAGTGGGAAAGAAGTAAAAACATTCATAGGGGGAGCATTTCCATGCAGAAAGAGTGAAAGAAGCCAGATCACAAATGAAGCTACTAAAGCAATAGAGATTTCCATTTGTGATGAAGCTCATCATCCTTTAGGAAAAGAATCTGACAATGGCTGGGAATAACTTTCCCAGCTCACAATTCTAAGCAGTTTATGTCAACACTTTTTTTCTTGTAATCCTCAGAGTAATACAATTTTTTCTCCTACAAGAGGTATCAGCTCTGGTCAGCATGTAGTAGGTGCAAAATTTGTACATTACAGAATTATTGATATGTTGCTAGTACTATCTCCTGCATTTTAATTAGCTGCACAGCAAAGAGAAGGAGCTGCTTCTCTGCCTTGTGTGTCTTCTGAAATGAACATTCTACAAACTGAGTGAGAACCTCGAGGGGTAGAGCTCACCGTGCCCTGTGTGTGCAGGGGCAGGACATGCTCTGAAGTACCTCTTCTACATTTCAATTTGTCACTGTTGTTTTGGCTCTCAGGTCCCCTCTGCTTTTTTCCAAAGCCACTGGAGAGCAGGCAGGAGTCATGAGGCAACACACTTGCTGAGCAGGGCTGCACAGTCTCGTGCTCAGGCTGACAAGCTGGCAGTAGATATCTTTCATTCAGTACATCTCTGTAAATTGCACAAAAACGTGCCTGGGGAGCCTTGGTAATGAATACATCAACTTTTACCCTGCACTGTAAAAACAGCTATAAGGAAATGATTTCTATGCTACAGAGGGGGTACACAGGCGAAAAAGAAAACACAACACTTGCTAGGAAAATAAATGCCCTGCTCCATCAGAGAGATGAGAGAGAAAGATAAAGTGCTCTGTTTATGCTACACCATCGTATTGGGTTTGTATGGCAAGGTTTGGGGAGCGGGGGAGCCACAGAGGTGACTTTTCTGAGGAGGAGCCAGAAGCTTCCTCTGTGTCCAAAAGAACGCAAGACAGATCCACTGCTGACCAAGGCTGAGCCCTCAGCAACAGAGGCAGCATCTCTGGGACAATGTGTTAAAGAAGGGGAAACAACCTGCACAGCTGCACTTGGGGAGAGGAGTGAGGATGTGGGAGAGAAGAAGTCCTGCGGGCCCCAAGGTCAGCGCAGAAGGAGGGGCAGGAGGTTGTCCAGGCAGTGGAGCTGGGATTCCCCTGCAGCCCATGGTGCAGCCCAGGGTGAGGCAGCTGTGCCCTGCAGCCCATGGAGGTCCATGGGGAGCAGAGATCCACCTGCTGCCATGGAGGACCCCACACTGGAGCAGGGGGGATGCCACAAAAGGCTGTCACCCCATGGGGTGGCCACTCTGCATCAGTTTTGCTGGCAGGACATGTGACCCTGTGGAGGACCCTCAGTGAAGCAGTCTGTTCCTAAAGGACTGTACCCCATGGAAGGGACCTACATTGGAGCAGTTCATGAGAAATTGCAGCCTCTGGAATGGACTATTGCTGGAGAAGTTCATGGAGAACTCTCTCCCATAGGAGAGAGCCCACACTGGAGCAGTGTAAGAGTGTGAGGAGTCCTGTCCCTGAGGAGGAAGCAGTGCAAGAAACAATGTGTGATAAACTGACCAAAACCTCCATTCCCATCCACTTGCATCACTGCCAGGGAGGAGGCAATAAAAATGGGAAGTTAAGCTGGGAAGGAAGGAGGGTTGGGGGAAGGTGTTACAAGATTTGAGGTTTTTTTCTATTATCCTACAGTGATTTGGTTGGTAATAAATTCAATTAATTGTTCCCCGAGTCAAGTCTATTTCGCCCATGTTGGTAAATGGTGAGGGATCTCTCCCAGTCCTTATCTCAGCCCAGGAGAATTTTGTTACATTTTCTCTCCCCTGTCCAGTTGAGGAGGGGAGTGATAGAGGAGCTTGGTGGGCACCTGGTTCCTATCTGAACTGAAGCAGACTTCAAATCCTTCCCCTCATTACTGGGGGCAACTATCAGCACAGATACATACAGTTCCTATCTTCCATGTGATGCTGCTTGTTACCTAAGCAGAAACTGATTGAGGAAGCTCTTTCACTTAGAAAAGGGAAACAAATGAGAAAAATCTGTCATGTGATCTATTGTTACCAGTCACAGTTACAATCGTAATTTGCAAAATGCAGCATACAAAAACTCCCTGATTCTGGTTAGTGCTTTCATCCAACAGCAGTAAGACAGCAGTGCCTGAGCAGCCCGTGGTCCCCCCCTTGCTCATCCTTTGTCAGATGCCAATTGAATCTTTGCAATTTCTGTGCTGCACTTTGCTGTTTCCAGAATCTGATGGAACTGGGAATGGGTATTGTTGGGATAACTCAGAAACAGCAGGAGTTTTGTGCCTTTCACTCTCTGGATTCTTGAATTTCTCAGCTGAAGTCCAGTTTCCAACTAGCCACAGCTGAGCTGAGAACAAGAATAACCACATAGCCTACAATATGAGTTTTGATTGAAACAGCTTTGTGATTTATTTGCCTCAGATAGAATCCTTGTACAGATCCATGCAACAGAAATAGCAGAAGCGTCTGAGACGGGGAATTGCGTGTCTGTCCACTGCTCCATTGTACATATTTATGGAGCTAAACTGAGCCCTCAGGGTAAAAGTGAACAAAGAATGGACTGTTTTTCTCCTAAAGCATCTGGGTGTAAGTCTTATTTTGCCAGCAACCGTGGTGTTTATGGGCATGTTTTACTGGAAACCTGCTGCTTCTCACAACGTTTCCTGAGTGACTGTCTTAGTAAAACTGCATCTGGAAATGACAAGCACACAGCTGTAAATCTGAAAAGCAGTGTGTAGCCCTAATAGCTAGCAGCTACAGCACAGCTGTCCTGCTGAACATTGGAAAGATTTACAAAGACAAAGCAGAGCAATGAATACGTTTCTGAGTGCTCTGTGATCACATTACAGCTCTTCCTCTGCCCAGATTTTTTTGTTGCAGACATAGAAGGGACTATCACTGCTCTTTGAGTGAATGCCTTAGGCAGGTAACCTATTACTGCTTCCCTGCCCAAGGCATCCAGAATTTCTGCCCTGTACCTATCTTCCAAAGCAACGGCTAATGTTGTATTATATCATTTTTCATTTGCACCTGAGTTGGACCCATGACAAGAGCAAGGCCAGGAAAATGAGCCAACTTAAAGAAAAATATACTGCTACAATGGTGTGCAGCATTTTGAGCATTGCAGGGAGTGTTCATGCACTGGAATCATCATAAAAGAGATGTGGAAGAGGAAGAGAGAAAGGAGATTTGTTCTTTTCATTATCATGTGCCCTAAGCTGTGGAATCCTTCAATCATTCTGGATCTCCTGAAGCTCTGAAGTGCAAGGAAGCAGTGGCAGGAGGTGCGCAGAGGAAACAGCCAACACACATTGCAGAAATACTGACTTGGCTGACAGGAGCAATTGTTGCTCCACTGGACCAGTCATTGCCAGGGAGGACTGGGGATTGGAGCCAAGGTGTTGGAGTATGAACAACATGGCAAATTGCCCAGCATTGTAAAGAAATATAGTTGCTCTCTTCTGTGTAAAAATCTAGGCAATAAGGTACTCATTGAAAAAACCCCACCCCAATATTTGAATAATAATAGTAATAAAGATACTAAA
>VXBU01013524.1:904102-986088 GCA_013400315.1 Bombycilla garrulus
AAGGATTTTTCCCATTCCTAAAGCCAGAAGTTCTAATTCTCTAATTCAAAATACATTTTCTTTCAAATTCCCTGAAGTTTTGCTATAAAGTATAATACCTAAAAAAACTAGAATCCTTAAATAAATCATCTCACTTGACCTAAGCATTTTTGCAATTCCTGCAGAAACTCACACTTTAAGATATTAATATGTAGAGGTGTGCTTGTGAAAAAACAGGTGTTATTGATTTTAAACTGGACTGTTTGCTTAAAACTAGTGTTAATTTTATGCATATATATAGACAAATATATATATATATATATACACAGACAAGTACTTAAAGCCTGTGCGTCCATGCTTGGTTTTGGATTTGCATTGGCAGAAAAGCAATTATTCATTAAGTCACTTTCTGAAGATGATGCTGCTTGATGTGTACTTAAGCCTGAGCATAAACCTGGACTTTGCTAACTTCGCTTCTGCTTATTAATTCATACCTATTGCAGACTTTAGAGAAGGTTGAATGCAAACTCTAGAAATTCATCAAGCCCCTCTTTCTGTGAGCCTAGATGTCTAGATATTTGATAGTTTTACTTGAAGACCTGTCAAGAGCTTCATTAAATCAAACAAGCCTCCAGCCAGGGTTCATCTTTCATTTAGAGGCAGCTACATTGCTCCTTTATAGGTTAAACCTTTTCCTCCTATGTCCCTGCTTACTCCCCTATCTGTTCTCTGTTTTCAGCACTTTTCCCATTTGACAGTACTGTGTTTTGCCTACCTGAGCCACCTCAGAGTATTCCCATGGAAGGAATCCCCTGGTGGAGCAGGCTGCTGAAGGTGTCCAGCTCAACATGCTTTGTTCCCTTTTAAAATAATGTAGATGGGGATAAATGGGGCCCTTGAGAACCACAGCTCTGGGGAGAAGGAACAGAAATGTCTCTCCTCCTTGACAGTTTATACATCTCCTATAACAGGGAATGTGTTTCCAGGCCCATGGAGACATACCTTTTCCTTTTTCTTCTAGTTTCTCTGCCTCTCCCCCCACCCTCTTGAAACCTTGGTTTTACCCTTAGATTTTAAAATACTAGCTATTTAGGATTTGGAAAGAGTCAGCAGCCACCCCAAAACACCCATCAGGATTAAATCCACTAAACCCCTTTGCTCTTAGTGAGGCACAAAGCAGCTGGGTGGAGGCGTTGGTTTGTGTTTCTCCGCAGCAGGTTTCTTTGCTCTGCCCCCAGTTCAGCAGCAATGATAATGCTCCTCACTCAGCTTGTTTGAAGATTAAATTAGCTGCTATTAGTTCAGCTCTTTGAAGATATACCCAAAGTGGTAAGTGCTAACTGTTATTAAATGAATTTTAGTAATTAGACTCTGGAGAAGTTTTGTTGCTCTGGATTAGCGTTCCAGCCATGGTGAAGTCTGGTGCAAAGGAGCGCCCTGGCCCCTGGGTGCCCTTGGCTCAGCACCGCCAGGTGCCACTCAAGAGTTTCTGTCCCTAAACACGGTCACCCTAAAGGCATTTAAAGGACCAGGCTGCAAACTGACTTTAAAGAGTAATCGTTGGTCTTCACAGTTAAGAGAAGCTTTCATTTTCCAAGTGCTATCTCAGGAATTTCTATCTCCTTTTTAACAGGACTTTAAAGAAGCAAATCGCCTCCATGATTTGTTAAGCCTAACTTCGATTTAATTTAAAACTAGAAAAAAAGAATAAAAGCTGTCATTCTGTTTTTCAAATTTAAAGGAAAATGGGCAACTAAAATTACCATTGAATTACTCCAGATTGTAAAGGGTGTAACAGAGGTAAGATTTGGGTCCTTATTCAAGCCCTCTAGTGGTAGTTGTCCTGTTTGTCAACATGGGAAATTGCCATATAACTAAAATATATTATTTGGAATCTTTAACAGGAAATTAGAAGCATCTGCCCTTAGAAGCATGGAGAGGAAAAAAAGAAACTGTCGGTAGAAAGGTAAGTATTTCTATGCAGAAATAATCGTGATTTAAATGTGCAGAGTGGTAGAAATTCTAAATGCCAAATCAAGTAAACACAAAAGGCAGAAAGTGCCACCCTAACCAGAAGACAAGGCCTGTCCTCCAGGGACTGACCAGTGGTATGGACTGAAAATACTTCTGCAAGATCAAAGCTGACCCAGTTCTCCTACAGACAGAGTCAGAGTGTCTAAAACTCAGGATCTGAGTGCTCTGGTACTGTGGAGAAGCTGTCAGTGAAAGTGCTGCACTGGTTGCCCAGGTAAACAGCACCTTTCATTCCTGTAGGCTACATTTCTGCCACCGCTCTCCATCCACTATATTGCCATTTCAGTGTGCTTCTTAGGCTTCCCTTCCTCTGTTCTCTTTCAAAATAAATTTACAAATGGCACAGTCCAAGGCAGCAGAGACAACACAGAAGCATTTCAGTGCAAATATTGCTGAAATTAGGAAAAAGAAGGCTCAAGATTAGATAAAAAATCATGGCAATAAAACCAGTATAGGTAGGAGCACTCCTATTGTAACATGTATTATATAATGGCTGCCTTTTGCAGAAAGAAGCTGTTTTAAAAAGTAATGTTAAATTTAAGCTTAAACCAGTTTTTATAAATGCAAGACAACATTACAGTTTGTTTCTAGAAGCAATTTCAGTATTTTTACAGTAAAACTGACCTGTCCAGAGCCTGTCAAACAATCAGCCTAGCTGTCTCAGCCCCCAGGTTAATGGACTATCTGTATATTCTGCACAGGACTGTGCCTGAAGCTATTTTACCTGTTAAATGGCTAAATAGTAGCTGATATGCCTGGCAGAGCATTCAGTGTTTCTCAAGAATAACTCTCCCAGAATCTTCTGGCAGATAAAAGCTTTACTCTGATAGTTCTGAGTGTTTCTTCAGCATCTCCTCTTAACCATCTAGAGGATTTTCTGGAGTGCTTACATGAATAGAGGTGTTTGTTAAGAAGTACTCATTTCAAGGAAGTGTTTTGTGAGTGAAACAAGAATTATAATAGACAGTCAAGAGATCCTTTGGGGAAATGGGGCTGGTGGGAACAGACAGAATATCTTTACTGAATAAAATATTTTTTCAAGGAATGTCAAAACTAAGCATAACAAGAGATCTCTTCCAGAAGCGGATGGTCTTCATCCTGGATACTTTCCCATTATTTTTCTCATGTTCCATGAGAGCTCCAAAGTGCCTGAATCACTTTTTTGGACTATCCCAGAAAAATGTTTAAGACATTTATTTGTATTCTAAGCATTTGAGAAAGCAATTTTTAAAAAGGCAAAGTCATAGAGTGGCCATGATTAGTACAGTCCTGAAAATTAGAATAATGAGTGTATGTTGTTTTGCTTGCAGTTAAAATATTACACAAATAACACAGAGCAAACAAAGAAATATGCATCATTAGTATAAGGTCTCTGAAAACTATCCTTTGTGAGAAGGATGATCACTAGGTAATCTATAGGCCATGTCCAATAAAAATGTACAATGAACAGACTGTGTGGCAGAGTTTAATTTCCTGGCTCTTGTGGAACTTAAATCTCAACTTTAATAAGACTGTGCTGCTGCACAAAAGGCACCATGAAGCAGTGTGATGCAATGGCTACAATGCAAGCTGAGTGCACAGAATTATGTTCTTTTCCTGGATCTACCATTGGCTTCCAAAGTCATTTTGTACATGTCACTTCTACAGCTCAATTTCCTCCTTGATAAAAATGGGACTAACAATGGTTTCTCACCTTTGACACTCCTGGATGAAAAGTGCTTAGTATTACTAATTCATGAATTTATCAACCTCAAGCAGAGCTGTGACCTTGAAAATGGAGAAGAGTTCCAGAGTCTGCAGGGGCTTCTGGGGAGATCATTAGAGCTATTTATTTTACCAGGCAAGCACGTGGCTGTCAAAGTGGTGTTGCAGGGCTGAGGAGGAGAGGCAGTGTCACACATCAGATAACAGGGTGGTTTTCATGCCCAGGCAGAATTATGAAGATACAGTACTGAGCACAGGTTGGAATAAGCCCATATCCAAGTGGGGGGGCTGCTCCCCTCCTGGGAGATGCAGAACAAAGTTTTGAAAAACTCTGCATGCTTCAGTCCCATATCTTATGGATTAGTTGTAGCAATCAGTCATAACTATTGATTAGCATGGCAGTACACAGGGACTCACAGTAAAACCTCCTTCTCAGCAGAGATCCCTTGGGAACATTTTTCTTTTTTAAGGTATTAAAATGATCAAGAAAACTGAGGTTGTTTTGTAAATCTTTACTAAAGAATGGCAAACCCAAGACAATTCATCATTTGGGTTCCAAAAATTCTCTCTAAGAATATTTTTCATATGGAAGTCAGCCTTAGTCCATTGATATTTCATAAGTCTATATAAAAATAGCCCAATAGTTTGCTTTACCAGTATATTCAGTGCTTTATTAACTTGCCTTTTTGCCTTATTGCAAAGAGAATTGGAAAGCCCTGAGTGAGTTACAGCTAAGGGTTCTGCAGCTTTTCACTCTGCTCCACAATTTCCTTTGTGCTCTTTTAGCCGATGTTAATTGTGCAGCGCTGCTGTCATTGGAGCATGTGTCCCCTGCTGCACTGAATCACCAGCAAGCAGCTCTTCCAGTCCATCTGTGACAGCTCCAAGAGCAGAGGAAGCACTCTGTGTGGATATGCTGATTCAATGCGGCAGGGGATAAGTGGGCTGGCAGCAGCGGCCTTGTGCATTTTAATAACTGACGAAAAAAGAGATGGGAATGACATCCCGGAAGTGAAACAGAGGATGTAAATTTTCTCTTCTCACCTAACCCAACATGCTTGTGCTTAAGTTGTACTTTAAAGGACTAGAAATTTAGCTGGGACAATGAAAACCAATGTGCTTCAAAAGATTTATTTAGGTCTTTCTTTTTGCTGTTGTCCTGTCTTGTTCTTAATGGGGAACAGTGATACAGAGTGGTAACTTGTATAAGATTAGAGAATATACAGAAAGGAAAAGAGAAGTGCAACCAAGCAAAATACTTATCAGGATTACCCATACAGTGTATAGGTAAACAGATGTAAGCACATAACCTTTGGAACTACAGATATGTTCTTAAATCTGGTATAAACAAGGTGGGTTTTTGTCCAACAAATAACACGGTACCACATCATATAATCACACAGCGTGCAAATATGACATATAGAGATTAATACATGACACATTTCTTCTTAGATCATATTCCTGAAACTGGAAAGAAATTTTGGATATCAAGAGAAAATAATACAGAAAATAGTACAGAAAATAATTTCTTCTCCAAAATCTCTGAACCTTCCATACAGATCACACTGAGATTCCAGCAACTTTCCTCACAAAAGTACAAAAAAACACATCACACTACTTAAATGGAACAGATACCAGTGGGACTCTCAGTTAAGAACATTCTGCCTCATAGGGAAAATCATGACCCTGTGGATTTTTCAGTTACAATGAAGTTATGACCTTGTGAATACTAAAATACCCTTGTGCCCTGTCTTAAGCTGCTGTTAAGTATTTATGTTCCATTTTGAGCCACTGACCAGCTCCACATGGAGGTGGTCAAGCTTCTCGAGGAGCTAAGGGTTGCCTTAGCTATTTATTTTTTTGCTTAGTCTCCTTGATATGAAGGAATTTGGGGCACTTTGAACAGAAAAAGAATTGGAATTGTGAGACATTTTCTTCTGGGGAAGTAAAAAAAGTGAGAGAGATACAAAAGTTTTTCAGCTTTTTCCAAATCGTGCATTTAGTGACCTTTAAAAAACCAACAAACTATCACTTTCCCAGTAAATGAAAGAAAAAAGAAAAGCATGGCTGTTCATAAAACCATGTCAAAACTCTTCCTGTTTTTTTCAAATTTGATTGGCAATATTTGACCAGATGTGAAGGTAGTGTGTGTGCCATAATCTTTAGCCTTTCCATCTGAATTGACTGTAAAAGACTCATTTTAATTTAAAAAAAAACAAATCTCTTATCTATCTTTCCTATTTTGGAACATCGCTGCAAACATAACTTAATAACTAATATAGCAATAAAACTTCTGCAAGGAGAAATTTATAGAACATTAATCTTTAGATTCTGTGTTTGGACTGGAAATTATTAGATGATAATGGAGTAAATGCTTTGCTAAGTGAATACAAACTTAAATACTGTATATATCAAATATGGACATGCTGAAGAATAAATCTGCACTACTGACTAATTAATTTACAGAAAGAATTTCTTAAATGAAAGCTTCTGAAATAATAAGTTCAGGGAAGTGAGTAGGCCATCATTAAAGGGCAAGAAGCAAATTCAATGCGAATCCATTAAATGAGAGACAGCAAAATTTGCTATTGAAACATTGAAAAAATAGATACAGCCATCAAAGTTTCCGTCCCCTAGGTAGGAATCAATTCTTTATGGAGCCTGGAGGTGTTGCCAGACTTAATAATTAAAATGGTCTAAATTGTAGGGTTACCTGAACAGAGAAGACTGTGCAGATTCTGTAGAAATATTCCTTCCATGAGGAGGAGAGTATATGTAAAAGTACATCCCGAGATGTTCACTCACTACCCACCACTTAAAAGTCAAACTCTCTGTCAGATTTAGTCTGCAATGCATCCTTCATCTTTTTTATGAGAAAATCTATGTACCTCCATTACCAAATGTGGTTCTGCACATGAAGTCCTAGCAAGCAGCTGGAAGCAAATACAGATCATCAGAAGTCAAGAGGAAATTAAATCCTTGCCACATGGTTTGCTCTAAGGCAGTACCAGCACTGAACCATGGCCATTTTTATAACTCCAAGTCAGCTGTGACCCTCAGAATTTTATGGATAGCTTGGGTAAGAAAGCCACAAACACATTTCTTATGCTATTTCTTTCCTTTCTTCTCAAAGCACTTCTATGCTAATTGAACAGGAGGGAAAAAAATAAAAAAAGAAAAGAAAGGTAATTCCCCTTTTTCCATTCCACTGATCTTCAGTTAAAATTAAATCTGATTAAACTGCATCAAATATCTGCTCTGCAGGGCTGAAACAAGGAGAAATAGGTTATTTTAAAATGAGAACCGATGGTGGCCCATGCTCAGGGTGCCATTGTGCATTGGGTTGCATGGCAAGGATCTGGCAGTGGGGGAGCTACAAGAGTGGTTTCTCTGAGAAGGTGCCAGAAGCTTCCCTTGTGTCCTGCAGAACCAATGGCAGATTACATGGATGAGGCCTCCTTCCAGTGTGTTAAAGTGCATTATAAAGAGATAGGCCCAAGCATTTCAATGGATTAAGCATTGCTTCACTCAGCATTGCCCAAGTTCTCATTCTGAAAGTGGAGCTGTGCCAGTTACGTCACTTCAGCTGCGCAACACCAGGTACAGCCTCCTGTTTTTCAAAAGCAGATCTTCGTGACTAATGGCCCTCTATCCCAAAGAAATGCTCACTTCCACTGATAAGTGCATTGCAGGAAGAAGAACAGCAGGGTGTTTGTTGGCAAATAATGTTTCCCAGTTTGAGGAAACAGCTGGGGAAGACGATTGTCAGACAGGTTTAAGAAGCACAGAACAGACAGGAGTAACAAGAAAGGTAAGGAAACATGACCTCAACTCCACCCAAACCACAGGGCACCCACATTAATTTTCTGATATTTATGGATGAAATAGGAATTAACTCTTCCCAGCTTCTTTCTGTTTTCCTGCCTGTCCTAAAGCTGTGACCTGTGGCTGCAGCTTCTGCACAGGCTCAGTAAATCCCAGTTAAACCCTCTGCATCTCTCTTACCCAAACCTTGAGTTCTCCCAGTTGAGTTGCAAGGAATGGCCATGTCCATGCTTGGGCACACTGGGAATAGGAGTCCAAGGAATGAAAAGGTGATAGTGAAATAAAAGCATGAAGATGGAAAAGGGTAAAGTGCAAGAATGTTAGAATTTAAGAACAAAGATAGATAATGGAAAAGAAACCCTCTCCCCCAGGCTGTCAAGAAAAGCTTTGAGAAGCTTAGCTTTGGAAAAAAATCTTAATAAGAATACAAAACTTCAAATGATGAGCCCAAAAGCATTCTTATAATCTTGAATTAGTTTTTAATAGAGAAGTTAAAATCTGAGAGAGCAGTGTTAATTAATGACATCCTAATGTCATGCCAGTGCTGGTATATGTATGAATTACTGCCACAAACCCTAGAGCAAGAGGTGTGCTGCTATCTCTCTGACAGCACTCACATATTTCTTTCCTGATTTTTTTTTTGTAATGGTGAGAAGGCTATCATCCTATGTAATCACAAAAGAGAGCTATGCATGGTAAATAGATGGTCCTTTAGTGTCAAAACTTTTGCAAATATTGCTATGATTTCACTGTTAATGAATATCTTTGTTGGGATTTTTGAAAGAAAACCCTTTTACAAAAATTATGTACTGCACTTTGGCCTCATTTTCCACACACCAAACTTAAACAATTTGCAGTCTAAAAGAATAGTTTGCACTAACTTGCAATGAACCATTTATGGATTTCTCTGGAACTGGAGTCATTATCAGGTCAACACAGAGCTGTTCTGTAGGTAAATGCATAAATGATGTATGCCTACAGACCTTGGATGGAACACAAGGATAGAACACCTTGCTTATTTACAGTTTTTCTTCACAGTCACTTTTCTTTCTATTTTCTTTCTCCCTCTTGATCTACTTCCAAGAGCTAAGTCTTTTGGAAAATAATTTTCAGTGTTGCAACTCGTGTGTATTTGCACTTTTAGAACTGATTCCTGATATTCTGTGTTTAGGTGGGAGGAAATGAGTGATAGGGATATTAAGGGCCAGGGATATTGAGGGCTCTTCAAGGTATCCAAGTAATTTGGAAACATCTAAGGGAACCAAAACTGGTTGACAAGGACTTAACACCCTTATAGTTTGTCTTACAGACTCTTTGAAGTGATCCTACATCCCTTTCAAGCCACAAGGTCCCCATTCATTTAAGCTGTGCAGGATCAATCCCATGAGGCTAAAGCATATGCCAAAAAACTGTCAGAAGCAAATAGCCAGGACATGTGACAGCAACACTTAATTCCCTGGAGGAATACAGGGGTTCACCTGGCATGAATAAGAATTATGACTTCAGAGAGGGCTTTTCTGATAAAACTTCTTGTCTCAACTATAGTCACTATGACTTTTAGTTCCAAGCAACAAACTTCCAGGCACATTTGCACCTTCCCTCAGCTAGCCCATGCAATGCCAATATTCCACTCTTTCCAAATTGCTTTCCATAAATTAAGTGGGGCTAATTTAGCAAACTGTCCATCAGAAAGGCTTTTCAGAGTTAGGAAAATTTTTCCATAAAGTGATTTTTCAAACATACCTTCATAAAAAATATCAAAGAAAAAGTATTTTAAGGGGTTTGTGAAAAAAAAAACAAAAACATTTTTAATGGCACATGATGGCCAACAGCAACAAACGCTGAGGCTGGGACACTGTTGCAGAGCAGAGGCTGCTGCTCTCCTAACGACTCAAAGTCTACGATGAACACAAATCTAGGTGAGGAATTTGAGACTATTATTAGCTTTCATCAGTCTCTCCGTGGCTTATTCATGGAATCTGGACAGATCCCAGAAGCACAGTTTCTCAGCCCTCATTAGGCTCTGCAAAATGAGCCTCCTTGGAATACCTACTTGGCACAGATTCTCTCTTCTCTCTCTTCTTTCAGTGGGTGTTTTGTTGCAATATTCAGGGTTCATATTGGGCCAGATCCTTTTTCAGAGGAAGGGCTGAACCACACTCGCAGCTCGCCTGTAACAGCAAAGGGAAGGCTGCACATATCATTATTTCTTACAGCTGCACACATAACACAACTGAAAATATCTGCATAAAACCGAGCTCACATTCAAGCACTGTGACAAACTCCAGCAGGAATACCTTTGTCCCTGTGTACCCTCTCTCTCTTGGATACACACACTGCACCAGACTTGCCTGCTTGCAAACACATGGAGTCAGTGACCTGTGAAAATGTTCCTGATCTTTCAAACGTGAGCTCTGCTCTGCCAGCCCCTAATCAAATAGAAAGATCATTTATGTAATGAATCATCCACAAAAGGCTTTTATTCAGAGCACACAAACTCGTGTGTCACTTTCTGCACATAATACCCAACATACCAGCATAATGCAATGCTAAATTCACTTGCATTAGCCAGAAGTTGGGTTAACAACCTACCATCCAAAAATAATTGTTTTTCTGCTAGGAAAACAGACCCACTGAAGGCAGGAATGCTTTCTGTTTTGAAGAATGGGCAGCAGTAGTGCCAGATGACAATCCTCTTTTGGTTGGATGCTGGCTTATTACTTTCAAGTGTTTCATGGACCTTTAAAGCAATTCCCAATTTTTCTAACTCTTCACATTTAATTTTCCCAAATTCTTTCACTTAAGGAGATATTTGGTATCTATACTTAATAAAATTGCAAGGTATTTTCAACCCAAGCAATCATATTTTACTGTTCATCCTTCTCTGACACAATCTCTGTCACCAATTCCACCACTGTTACACCTTTTCCTTCAGTTAGACTCATTAAAGCATGGTGTCCTTATAGTAGTAGATTCTTTGCCTAAAGGAATGACAGACAAAATAAAAAAATCAGATCAGTTGATTGATATTACTGACAGGAACTCTGATCTCCAAAGTCTTACATATAAGGTTTTCTGAGAGGTTTTTTGATGTAGCAATTTTTTTAATTCCTTCCAGGTTTTAAATGAGTTGGTTACAAAAATTTGAGCTTTGAAAGTGGCTGTTGGTGTATTTTTATGTACATAAAGGACAGAAAAACAAAAACAATGATGTTAATGGGGGATTAAGTTGGCATTGACTACGACCGCAACCAAGGTTTAGAGTTCTGCCTCATGGGTGTCTTACAAAACAAACAAAACTTTCCAAATATTTAATAGAAAATATTCAAAATAAAGCAGTAGTATGTCGTAGGTGTATGATTTTTTTGTTCTTTGCAAAGCCAGAAATAATGTATTCAGTTAGCACCTTTAAAAAGATACAGCTAGGGTTTCTTTTCAGTAGTATTCTCTTCAATATTGCAAAATTAAAAATGAATCACGCAAAGTGGACTTGAAAGACTATAAATATTACTGTTAATTCCAGGGTATTCCACTTTTCTGCTGGCAAGGATTAAGAGTTGGGAATTTGCTATGTCTCAGTGGAAAGTTTGATATTAAGCAGTTATCATTAGGCAGCACCAAGAAAACCACTTGTTCTCAACATATTTTCCTTTCCATAAACCAGGGAGCCAGAGCTTTTCCATAGAAAAAGGAAGAGGAAATAAATGGATTTCATATAAAACCACTGAACATTTTTGGTCAGACCTTAATTATTTTCAAAAGCTTCGTGGGGTGGTAGTGGTTCTGTTTCAAATTAGGGAGATGGCCAAGAGGCACAGAACAGATTGGGATGTGCCTTCCTCAGAACACAGGGATGCTGCTCTCCCAGGCAGATTCAGTTCACTGTGGAAAGTACGTGCATAAGTTCAACATGAATATAACCAAGCAATGCAGGTGTTGGTTTCATCTGCACTGTTTTCCTTGACAATGTTTAATTTACCTGTTTGAAAACCACTGACTGGGAGAAGGCTGGCTTGTCCAGGTACAGTTTCTTCTTTTCCTATGAAGCCCAGAATTTATGTAATATATCTGAAATCAGCTACTTCCCAGTGTTTCAACTTGCTGCTACTCCCAGAAAAATTATATTGCTTATTATTCTGTATTGTTGAATAGTTGGCCTACTGGTGAACTCATTCATCAACCTACCTTAGATTTTAATAGGAGGACCCAGCTGTGCTGGCACCAAAATTCACGGCCCAACTCAATGATGGACACTGCTGGTTACCAAGGCAAACAGTGTGCTTACAGTAAATGCCTTCAGAATCATTAGGAGCTTTGTACGCATATATTTTTATAATGTATAGGATTCATTTCTTACTTTTCATGCAGTAGACATGAGCCTAAATATTGCTATTCCAAAGCCACAGTAATCAATAATAATGATGAATGAATTATTAATATAGAACTTAATTCAGGAGGTGCTGCTTGTGGAATTTTCACAAGGTGCCTGTGAATTAGTCAAACACACACTGGTACATGGGAAACTTTGTAGAATTGTTCAAATACTCAGAATTCAGGCTGTCTTTTGTTTTGGCCAAATCAATCATGTGGTTCCCTATGGAATGAGCATGCTGAAGTATTTGCTGTAAATCTTCCACAGGCAAACATAATCATGGAGTGAGAGAATCACAGAATCATTTAGGTTGACACATACTTTTAAGATTATGAAGACCAACCATTGACCCAACACTGCTACCACTAAATCATAACCCTAAGCACCATATCTATGGGTGTTTAAAACACTTCCAGAGATGGTGACTCCACCATTTCACGGGACAGCCCACTCCAACGTTTGATAACCCTTCCTATGAAGAAATGTTTTCAAAGATCCAAACTAAACTTCCTCTGGCTCAGCTTGAGGCCTTTTCCTCTTATCCTGTCTTGTTACCTGGGAGAAGAGACCAACCCCCACCTAGCTACACCCTTTTTTCAGATATTAATGTTAATGATTAGCTAAGAGAATGATGAGTTCCCCTGCTGAGTTTCCTTTTCTCCAGGCTGAACACCCCGGCTCCCTCAGCCATTCTTGTGCTTGGGAGCCTTCCCCAGCCCCTTTCCCTTCTCTGGACTTATTCCAGCCCCTCAACATTTTTCTTGCAGTGTAAAACGCCAAAAACTGAACAAAGTAATCAAGATGCAGCTTCACAGTGCTTATTACTAGATTTAATTCCCTTTCTCTCTGAATCTGCTAACAACTTTTAGAACTTTCCTAACACTATTCTGGCTTTTGCAGGCTGGATTTCATCTTGGACAGACTTCAAATAAAGTCAGCTACTGTAGTCCAAAATTTTCTCTTACCTGAGTCCATGACACATGACAGAAGAAGGATGGAGGTATCCCAAAACTGTCATTGTTCCATGTTTTCCCCCTTTTGTTTCCTCACCAGTTTTGTAATTCACAATAAAACCCCTATTGAGAACCTTTATTTTACAGTTCACAAGTCCACCTCTAAAGTTTGAAACTCTGGCTCAAATAGCTAATTAGAGAACTTACCTTCTGTAGTCTCCTCTACCCTGTAGTTTGCTAACCCTAATCAGCTTTGCCCATTTGAATGCTTCCCCACATCCTTCACTCTAACTAAGCTGACATTTTGTCAGCCTGAGCAGCTTCTTACCTTCCTTTCAGTTAAAACTTGATAATTTGATCACATAGTCAAGATACAATTACTCTACAGGCAGGAACTGAAAGCTTTCTACAGTTTACTTTGTCAAAAAAAAAATACCAGTATTTGAAAAACTTTTAGAATGGGTGAGATTTTCATATAGTTTAAAAGCAAAAGGCAAGAAAATATTTAAGAAACAAACAAGAAAATTTTTGTTCTGAACACACTTTCACTTCAGATATTACTTCAATTTATTTATCCCACAATTTCATCAAAGAGGAAAATACCTCTAAAGAGGAATGCAGCTCTAAAATTTGTCTGTGAGACTTCTTATTTCCATATACTTCCTTTTAGAGAAAGACACTTTCAATCAGAGTCATACATCAGAGGAAAAACTACTAAAGAGATCAAGAGAATTTAGTAGCCAGGTTTAGTTTTTTCTTAATGATTGTCAGTATGAAATAATTTTGATTGAGTTTTTTGAAACTGTTAAAGATTAGCAACTCCCCAGCTTCCCTAAAACAGCTTCTAGGATCTCAGAAAATCTGAGATAAAAATTTAGACCAGTTGATTTGCATCATTTCTGCAGAGGAATGCCACGACTGAGACATTCACTATCATTTATTTGCCAGACAAGGGCAGAGCTTTCAGACAATTGACTTCATCTATGCAGATTACTGACAAAGGATGTTAAAAGGTCACTCAAAAAGGTGTCCCTTCAGGCCATGTGGACTTGAGTGCTCCTGTCCACAGCCTATTTGCTATAGTCCACTGCTTTTAGGTGCATATGAAAAGAGCTTTGTGCAAAGCTCATATTAAGACATCTCTGTATGACCTTCCTTTACTTTTTTTCAGAGATTCTGGACAGACCTCATCTATGTGGCAAAGGTCAAATGGGAAACATCTTGAAAAGAGCTACTGAAGCAACAAGGGAATGTGAATCTTTGTGCGCTTCTGCTCTCAGCCATGAAGCTACTGTACTTTATGACTAAGTTCATGGTTCTTTGTTCCTTTGAGACTATTTATTAAAAAATAAGCCTTTGAAAGCCCTCTTTATTTTCAGTTTGAATCATATAATTAAGGGGAGGAGGTGGAAGCACACTTAAAATATTTTCACTGGAGTCACCTTTGTTAGTTTAGGGGAAGGATCTGTATTTACAAGAGAAAAAATACAGGTCTGTGAAACATAATCACAGAGAATGTATTGGTATTTGAAAATGACAGTTGTACTGAAAAACTTCATCTTGAGTTACGTTTTATTATAGAAATCTGACAGTTCAGAAGGCTTGATCACTTGCGAAGCTTTTTATACTACATTTCTACTCTCTTTTAGCATCCAACACAAAGAAAAAAACAGACAAATCATTCCAAGTCTGCTCAGATTCACAGGTTTTAGAAGAATATTGCCTTATTTTTCATAGTTTGAGATCTTACTGATTGCCTTGATATGTCCTCATATCAATTCTTTTTCAGAGCAATCAGTTTTCCTGTTACGAGACTTGCTACAATTTTGCTCTCAATTTCAGAGGAAACCTCCTGAACCTCTTTGAGATAAGCAAGCAATAATATGTCACACCCAAAGAAATGATAGGAAATATGCGGTTATTAAAGATACCCAGAAAAGGTCAACTATGAGAACAAGAAAACAAACAGCATTTCCACCCCGGCCTGCCTCAAATGTTGAAGACAGGGAATGCTGAGCACTTCACTAAGCAGTGAAAAGCTGCTGCCCCGGGTTAAGGGCACCTTGCAGTCCAGCACAGAGGGCTGTGCTCACGGGACAGACAGAGGTGGCCATGGAACTCATTTTAGGTGACAGGCTCTGTCCTCCCCTGGCCAAGTACCACCAGCCTGGTGACCACTAGGCTTAGCTGGGAGGTTTAAATGGAACCTTGTTGTGCCAAGTAAGGAATATATTTAGAAACATCTGTATTAAAGGGACACATTTCTTTTAAAATCACATTTCTGTACCTTTCAAACAAATTTGTGGTGTCACGTGAAGAAGAGTGCCATCAGAAAAATAGGGATAGGCCTTTTTGCAATTTGCATAATATATACCACTGTACAGTGGTGTATATATATATATATATACCACTTGATATAATGCTAAATGTGAGCTCTGTGAAACATTGCACTTCTAGAAATGTGTCAAGAAAATGCACTCATCTCAAAAATCTATCTAAAGAATCATGATCTGGCTTTTAAGAATTTGCCTGTGTCAATAACTCAAATTCTTTTTTCAGTATGAAAAGCAGGATGTGCCTATTTAGTATAACATGACCATAATATTATCTAACAGAAGTCCACAGAACACACGAAATATTTGTCCTAAAGTCCCTAGGTGAACACATTTTCTTGTCACTTAACACTGAACATGTTAGATAACAACCTATAACAGAATCTAAATAATGGTTTCTCCAGTCAATACTGGGATGAAGATGGAGATTTTTCTCATGGGATCTGACTATCCAAATCCCCTGGGCAGCTTGGATGATGACATCAGCCTTAAAATTCAGTCAAGCAAAAAATAGTATCAACATAATTTTAATACTGGAAAACAGCTGGTGACTTCACTACCTTAAAATGAAAATTCTCACATAGAAATACTTATTTAGTAGAAGATTTTTGAGAGGAACATTCTTTCCTCAAAGAGTTTTTTCTTAAGAAATATCTTCCCCATTTACTGAATAGCACTTCAAGATTTTGCATCAGCCCTCCTATTTCTATCATGCTAATAAAAAGAAAATGGCAAGGAAACGTAACAAAAATAATTCTGAAATTAAATAATTATTTTGATTCTTTCTTTTGTCTCATTTAAATGGGGAGAGGAAGGAAGACTTTCTATCTGGCAGGTCAGAAAGGTGCTTTGCTGACTAATTCTGTGCCTATCTCACAAAATTTCTGGGCTCATGAAGGAGCCACGAACACCAAGGTAGAGGGAACCTGACAGCTTCTCATGAGCCCTACCTGCTTAACCCAAGACAAGTACAAAAAAAATAGTCCCACCAAGAGCTTTTTAATGGGAAAAAGAATAGAGCTTTTTTGTTACAATTTACAACATGAGTCTGCCTGGGGCTGTACCAACACTGCTCAGGTAGCAAATCCAATGTGCAATTAGTTACCAAAAGATTGCAGATCCAGGCTTTGACTTCAGGCATCCATGGGGAACCAAACATCCTCTTTGCCTCTTTGATCCAGTCCTTAAAAATAAGCAGATGACGATAGTACAGTCCCACCTATTGTTGCTTTCCTTATACAACAGTCAGTCACTCTAGCAGAATTCCATCTGATAAGCCAACTTTTATCCTCAACTTTTCTGGTTCAATTAACTCGTAATAACTAAAATTCTCAAGGCAGCTGAAAACCAGTCAGGAATGATCTTTCATGTACGCTAAATCTGATTCCTGGGAAATGAAGTGTAATTATTAAAAATGGCTTTCCAGTTGATTCCATATACTGACAGGAGGCAAATATACATTAGGAACTTAATTTAAAAGTACTAGGGACATGGAATCATAAGCATAAATTGATTTATGTAAATTTAAATGTCCCTCTGCACATTATCGCTCGCTTTTTCTGGTATGTGTGTGAAAACATCTTACTATCAGTATTTTAATAATGCAAAGATGTAATCAAAGTTGTGTCACTTGAAAATTTGGAATTATGCATATTAGTTATTGCAAAAGTAAGCATCACAAAAAAAGCTCTATGGATTTTTATTTACTTGTAACGTATAATATAGAAACAATAGTTTTTCTATTCTATTATAATGAATAAATACATGCTATAATATATAAATCACTACATACATGTATTTTTATTGAGACCCCACTTTGAGACTGGAAAAATACCAACACCTCATTGTAAAAATGGTGTCTTCCAGTAAGACCCTACAGCATAAATAGACAATAAAGACAACTAATGGAAAAAAAAAGAAAGCCTAGTTATGAACACTTTATGATGTGAGGCACTGAGGGAGTAAAAGATTATCCCCACCACACCATAAGAAACCTCTGACAGAAATAAGAATCAAAACAGAGCTCTTAAAATGCACTCTTGTGCTGTAACTACATGGCCAAAGATGTCTGTAAAATACTAAAGGGTTTGTAGAAAATGATGTAGTGAATTAACATGAAGAGTTGCTAATACTATAATTGAGTTTATTTTGCATATTTGCCTTCTGAACTCCTGGGCATAGCAAAACTCTTCAGGGAATGGGTGACTATGCCAACAAAGAGTATGCAAGTGTATTTCAGAGACATCTTTTCAAATCACATGGTTTATTTATTTTTTCCCACTGACCTTCCTGAAGGTAACTTAGTGCTGACAAGCTATTATTGAATGGTTTTCTGTGAGAAAGAGAACAAAATAGAATCTGGATTAATGAAAAAATAATTTGCTTGAAGACTGTGTACCACAGGAAATAAGACTACCTCTTAGCAATTTGAAAGAGATTTGAATCTGGAGAAAAAGAAATAAAAATAAAAGAGAAGGATTCTGGAAGGTAGGAATACCCCTCAGCTGTCAGTTCTACCACTCTGTGGGCTAAAACACGAATAGACACTGTTGTGACTAACACTGCAAATTAAATGCAGCTGCTAAAACATTTCCTAGCTAAACTTTGGGTATATTACATTTGACCCACTTTTCTGAAATGCTATTCCTAACTGAGTCATGTAGACACCTTACAGATTAGTCCAAGCAAAAAGCATCACTAAAACCAGTGGTGAGCTGTACAGAAATAAGAAGATAAGTAAATGGAATCAGTTGCTTCCCCCTCTTTGTCACATGCACTCACACAAAACCCAAAACAAAGCCACTGCTGCAGATGAGCTCCACATGACTGTTAAACCATGAATCCTTTATACACACAGGCCAGAGCCAAGCCACATCTGAGCAAAGTCCCTGTCAGCTTTCTCCTGACACATCAGCCAGTTTGCTCTTCAGGCTTCTCCTGGCCTTGGCTGTATACACCTTGAATTCTCCTCTGTGGACTCCAAAACCAGAACAAAATTTTATTAGTATGAAATGGAAAGAAAAAAAATCACAGGAAGCATTAAAAGGCTGGGAGTAACCAAACTTAAAATATTTTCCTTTTTTTAAGTTTAATTACTGTGCTAGTAGAGTGTATTGCTGTGCCTTCTGAGTACAGTGCTGAGAGTATGAAAAAAGTCCCCAAAATTATACAATAGAAGTGCAGGAGAAGGAGGAATGGAAACCAGATGTTGAAAAAAGGTACAAGTAAGAGTATAATTTGTGGCGCCACACTGATATCCTCCACAGTCTCAAGCCTCACTTGCCTCACCAGGTCATGTAATACGATTGTCGCCCATAAAAATCACAGTAATCTTGGTTTTACACCTATCTCATTCCTCCAGGTTGTAGCTCTTTTCAGCCAAAATAGCTTCTCTCACAGCATACCACAACAGGATCAACTCCTCCTACATGCATCAGTACCATTCCCAGTTATTTTATGTTCGGTTTAATTTACAGAGTTCTTGGAACAGAATAACACTAAAAACCAGCAGGTTTTTAGTGTTTGTAGCACATGTTTGTCTGTCTGACAGTGCACAAACAATGTAATCTTAAAGGGGCATATTTCCCCAGCCTTTTATGCAGGGCTGGAGGGGTTTCAACTCCTCTTTACTCCCAATTTCTCACACAAGAATCACAGTCCTGTAGATTGCCTACAAACTGCTACTCATAGAGAGCATAAAGCATCACACTCTAACAGTAAATTATCTAAGAAACATCTTAAAGCCTGTGTGTTGGGAAATACTTTAGCAGTTATTTTTAAGCATTCCTCAGCTTGTTATTTTTAAGTTCCTCAGCAAAGCCACCTGTCTTACAAAGGAAAGGTGTTTTCAGTGGGGATAGGTTTCATGTTATCCCTTGCTTTTGACGCTTAACTGAAAGACTTGTTCATGAAATAATTTGGGGGAATTTAAGGAGAATTCATCAGAGAACTGGATATGTTTCTGGGGAGTTCAGAAGTAGCATCCAAAACTCGTTGCAGGACAAATTCTGCAGAAGTGGCTGATGGGCCACCAAGGCCTTATAGTGAGCGAGAAAAGAAACAAATTTGTTCCTTTTCAAGCTCAGCAAGTCATTAAACCATCATGGTTAAGAAAAGTGATACCTATAATTGAAAAAAAGAAAAAAATCCATCTCAATCTTCTCTCTTGTTCAAAAGTAGGCATAAAATACATAGAGATACTTGCCAATTAACACATATAACCCATCTTCATGTGTCCTACACATTTTTACAATTAACTAGAGTTCCTAATACAAGGATACAATGCTAAAGAATGCATACAGCATACTTTAATCAAAGCCTGAAGAAGGCTGATAATGGTCCTCAATTTTATAAACAGTCTCAAGATATTTAATTAAACTTCTTAGTCTTTTCTCCAGCAGTAACCATAGCTTAATAGCAAAAAATAAAAACTTATTTGTAGACCCACTCAGTAGATTTAACACATTAACATCTTTTGCATGTAAACTCAGTCCAGCAGCAGAAAAAAATGGGATTTAACATTATTACAAACCAGCCTTCTCCAACTCTCTCCAAAACATTCTCCTTGTCATTCACAAAAGTAACAGATTTTGTCATTTTTCTGCATATCTTCTTTTCCCAGATCAGCTCTAGTCCTAGCAGAAAACTTTGTGATTTCCATTATAAAAGTTCACCTTTTATCCTTACTACTCGTATTTTTTGCCTCACATGGTCTTTTGATGAATTACTGTTCTTTAACTTCCTCACTTCTCTTTTTCTCCAGTCTCTTGTGATTATACCTCTCAAAAGCCTTTTGAAATGTAAACAAGTTACAGAGTCAGAATGCCTTCCTTTCCCCTGCTGCATGGATTCCTTCCACCTTCACTAACAAATAGTGCAGCATGATGTTCTTGAGCTGAACCTGGGTAATACATCAAGATTAAGGACACGATTTTGAAATATCTCAAATCATAAACATAGTAGATTTTGATTACATAGGAGGCGCATTAAACCGAGTTTAATTTCTGTATATGATAAAAAGCTCATTAAAATATAGAAATTAAAGCATCCTAAACAGATGGAATTTCCACTTACTGTCACTCATAGGGATGTAGGTATCTGCATGTGTGTGTAGAAGTGTATCACATTTTAATCAGCCATGGTTCCTCCTGCAATATGAGAATTTATTACAGGGAAATGTATGCTCTCAGACTGACCGTGAATCTTTAACCAATGTCATAAGTTATGGTTTCTTCTTTGATAGAAGAAAGGAAAGTTGCTCTTGGCATTTGTTCTTAATTCTTGTTTTATGGAGGTCCAGTATCCAAAAATGCAAAGACTTTTTTTCTTCCTCCTTTGATTATGGCCTAACCTCTATTACATCCATATTTGCATCTTCTCCCCTATCCCATATCAAATGTTACAGCACAAATGCATGTCTGACAGAGATGTGGTCTCTGTCTTCTAAAGTGAATTATTAGTCAACTATTCTCTTGTAGAAGGAGGGGCTTTCTGCTATTTGACATCTGGCAGTCATTTAAAGCACTAGCAACTCCTCATTCAGAACACTACACATATCTGATTTGCTTTCAATATTTTCTTGGTCTAAATGCCACTCAATTGCTTTTCTTGGCAAAAAAAAAAAAAAAATAATAATTCTGTTGGGTGGAGCTAGATTTCCACTGCTAGATTTTCACTTCATACCATAACAGATCCTTTAGAACTATCTAATGTGCAAATTCTGTTGTTTATACAGATCTGCAGCTGGCTTTGTCCCAGTTGCTCGAGAGTGATATCTAAACATAAAATAATCTCTGTATAAACTGTGGGTTTGTAAAATATGTAAGCACTCTGTGTTTGTTCAGCCCAGGTCACTTGCTGAAAATGAAGGTTATGCCTGGGTGATAACCATCAGATGTCAGTTCAGAAAGGAATCCAAATTTTTCCAAAGTTTAATTATGCTCAAGTCACAGGGACATGAAATGGGGACAGGTTGGATAGAATTTAAGCATGCCATCAGCACATAAAAAAACTTGCCCACGGTAACTGCACTTCCTTGAATTCTGTGGCATGAAGTCAAGCAAAGTAAACAACATTTAAAGACGTACCTAATTATGAGATTGCACCCTTGGAGTCATAGAGCTGCAATCAGGAACAATGCCTCTTTTCTGCTCACACAGAACAGTGATCCCACTCTAATGATCCTGCTCTAATGATTAACTGCTGCTGAAGGGGATCACAAGGTAAAGCTATGACAGTTTTCAGCCAATGAAGTACGTGTGACTCTTGAACAACACAGCTTATTGCATTAAGGCTCCTGTCTTGCAAAAAGTAAGTAAATCTGTAGTTATTTCAGTTTTGGTACAAGGTAATCTATCAGCTATAAAATCCCACTCTGACATTGCATTTGGGGTTTGAGGAGTTAATCTTAGGATAGCAGAAGCATATTATTTACATGAAGGTTTAGAAAAGCATCTTTTTATATTAGAAGAGACTGCCATGTGAAAGCTAAGCAAAATATTACCTAAAAAATATAATAGTCTAGCTTTAATGCCTAGTTTATAGAAAACCAACTAGAAAGGTCAGTAGGTAATTTTTGGCAAATTATTATTTTAGACTTTTCAATGCTTTTAATCAGATATAACAATCTACTTCAGCTATGTAGATTACCACTCAGTACAGCTCACTGATCAAAAATAGCACATACAGCTTGGCAAAATTAATAATTTCTTTTCTGATCCCTTCCCTTAAGCTCCTCTTAGGGAGGTGCCACTGCCTAAAATACGGGGGCCCATGTCATGAATGAACATGTCAACACAGCACCCTGCAGGAGCATAACTCCATGTGCTGAGCTCTGATATGGAATTTGCCTTTCTTCCAAGTTATCCTGGGACTGGGACCTTCTCCTCAAAGCCTTTCCCTCTGAAACCCTCTCCTGCTACGGAGTGTGTCCACTACAGCAATGAAAATGTTTGGGTGGCATTGGGTTATCAGTATGATCTTGTGGAAGTTTAACATATTCATTCATATAATAAAACCCAGAGATCCCTTGAAATTTATCATTTTTTTGAATTTTCAAATAATGTTTCTTTTTGCCTAGTTGAAGACCAGTGCATAGCTGTTCTAATAAAGAACTTCAACTTAGTTTGTGTCAATTTTCTCTTCCAAGTTCCACTACTTCAATCCTCTTAGTGCGTTTTCTGAACTCAAATATTGTACATTAAATTATTGCAGAATATTTTGTACAACCATTTGGAATACAGGTGATTTAACCGAAACCTCAGGCCATGTTGGCTCAGTGGTGCCAAGGTTCAGGTGTGTGTGTCAGGGGGCTGTGCTCCCTGCGTGCCAGAGCTAGAGGCAGGGCAGAGCTGTGCTCTCCACAGCAGGTGTGCCTTAGGTAATGTGCTGTTAAACCACTCCAGCTTCACTGCTCTTTCAGCCAGCCCTTCTTCTGTCCCTAGTAAGTTATGTGGCATTGCTTGGCTTTCTACAGCAATAATAAATAGCATTTGTTGCCTTCACTATTGGAACTTGTTTCCCATATTCTGTTTTTTAACTTTCTACAAAACAATACCCACAGGGTACAATGGCTTCATTCCAGCAGTTCACCTGCATCTGTATTTGCAAACCTTTGGGATAAGATATTGATCTGTCTTTTATGTTCTCCCTACCTGCTGCAGTGATTTGCTCTTGAGGGAGCAGGAAGCTGAAACTGACCCAAATTTTGTTTCTATTTCCCAGTTAGGTTCAGAGTCAAGGTTACTTGAGTGACAATAACTATAATTTTTACCATGTCATAAACTTAAATATTTTGGGATTTTTTTTCCTAACAGGTACTCAAGTTTGCTTTTATAGGATTTGAAATACTACAGCATTTCTCTAAGGATTCATACAGGGGATAGGAGAGGCTGAGGCAATCAATAAATTGTCTCAAAAGAAAAAAGGAAGGGAAGAATATGTCTCTTAAACCTAGGGAATTTTGGGATCAGGTAGATTGTTTCTAAGTGAATAAGAGACTCAAGATTACAGTTGGGTTCTCTCTTTGGGAATTTCTAATATTCTCAGGTGGCTGTGGTTAATTCTGTGTTTTTAGTTCATCTCTTTAGCCAGCAGCTGGCACAATTTCAAGCAACAGAAATACACAACTCTCAAACAATAATACAAGATTGACCATGGTAATCAACACATAGCAAATATAATTAGAGTTCAGTGCTTGGATCACAGAGAGAGCAGCATCCTGACATGGCAAATGTGCCTGTTGGAACAGCTGCTGCACCTGACAGCCTGTGCTCTGCCAGATCCTGTCTGCCTCTCCTCCCCACAACCCCCGAGCCCCCTCTTGCTGCCCTTGGAACTGTGATCTGTGCCTGTTGAGAGGGCGCCAGGCCATCTGCACCAGTTCTACAGGCTGCCTTTGCAGAAGTGCTCAGCCCTCACAATGGAGTCCTGATTTTCCAGAGGCTCTGGCACCTTTTCAGCCATCTTCCCGCAGCCTACCAACATTTTCAGAAGTGCTTGGCCATGAGCAGTTCCTGTTGACATGAAGCACGTCTGTGTGCTTATCTACAGCTGTCACCTCTTCTGCAGGTCCTTTGAGCACCTCCTTTGCTGGTGCCCGTGTCAGCACGACGACCTGCCCCCTTGTCAAGCACTTCTTTAGGATGTGAGGTCCCACCCAGGGGAGAAATCACAGTCCCAGCAGCTGCTGGGGTCTGCTCTGCCTCGCTGGGGTTCTGCCAGCAAATGTGGCACAGCCTCAGCTGCAGAGCAGTCCCCTGGATCCCTCACAGAGTTCTGGTGTTATGGATGGAAGGTTCCAGGACTCTTCTCCCAGTGCTCTCAAATGCGTGAGCCAGATCACAGGATGGGAGGGGGGAACAATGCAAGCTTGAATTCTTATGTGTGAATCACAGGTTCAGCATTTCACATGTACAAGCGGGTCTGTAAACAGCAGAGACAGGATCAGTTAAACACTGGCTGCCTCTAACCAGCTGCACTTTGCTCTTTGTAGGAAGACTTGATGGCATTTTGAAAATGGTTGTTAACCTGGCGGTGAGGTTCACAACTAATAGCCCACATTTATCCCCTCTTTGCAATGCTCCATGCAGACTTTCTTCAAGCTTGTGCCATGGATGTAGCACACAGGACTCTCTCTCCCCAGATTTCTGAACATTACTCAGATAAAGGCAGCTTCTCCAGAAACAAATCTGGATGGAAATATTCCTGTGTTGTAAACATTTTCCCTGTGTTTGTTAGGAGGGAAATTGCCACCTACCTAAACAGAAGCACAAGGAAGTAAAGCTAAGTTCCCTGCTCCTCACAGGTAAGATGGGCATAGGCCACTACATTATGGTTTAGAGAAAATACTTTTCTTACAAATGTGTCTCTCCTAATGTTCTCTTCAAACTGCAATTAGCATTGGTTTGATACTTCAGGTATAATGATGATTTGCTTTCATGCCTTTTTACCAGGCACTGTAGTTTGGAAAATGCCAGTCTAGCTCACAAGAAACAGAGAGAATGCATGGATCCACTCTGAAAAGAGGATCAGAAAAGTGGGTATGCAGGCAAATCTGTTGTAACATCCCACTACAATAACTGAGCCAGGCCGCAGGACACAGTCTGCTGAGGAGCAGAAATACTAAACTACAAGACACAAACAACAACAGATCACTGAGTCAGCTGAAAAAACCTAAACCAATTTTGTGTTCTAAAAAGTCATTTACTTGCCTTCATCTTCGAATTTTCAAAGGTTGTCCTTTTGTGCAATAAGTAAAAGAAACCTTCTTAAAATGATTCATCTGACAGTGTCATTTTTAACTTTCACAACATCCCATGCTGTTACGACAAACAGTGCACAGTTCAAAAGAAAGGAATGTTTCTATCAAAGTACTCCATACAAAGAATACAGTGCCCAGCATGGAATAACTAACAGCCCAAACTACAGCAGTAGTGGTTTTTTATAAAGATCTTCAACCAGAGCTGCATTCAGGTTTATCCAAATCTTTTCTATGCATACAGTGTCCCTCTTTCTGAATTAATATTTGACTGTTTTTCTAAGCATATCACATAGAAACACAGAGGTGGGTTTTTTAAGGGCTCCTCATTCAGCACCATCAAAATATGGCTTCAGAAATACCTTTACTTGTGGCATGTATTTGCTGATGATTGTTCAAATGGGCTACTAAAAAGGGTGCAGATTGAAAAGCAATTATAGAGGATGGTTCTTTCAGGATGGTCTGCTTAAAAATAGTCATCAGTCTGAAGGAATTTTGAGGGGCAAGTATCTTTCAGGATGGAATATAAAGGCTAGCAAGCAGGAGCCTGAGTAACAGAGGGAGGCTCTTCATGCAGGGAATTGCTGGGTCAGGCCACATTCTGTCCAGGGACCATTCAGGTCCATAATGTCTGAGGTTGTCCTGTCAAAATCAGCTCTACAAATTCAATTTCTGTAGGAACATAATGTAATTTTGTCATGTAAAGCCTTAAAAATTGAAAACTATTCCTTGATTTTGTGCTTAAGCTTATTTTCAGACCACATGGATAATGGGTCAAATGCCAGAGCTCCACACTTGGCTCTGGTGCCACATTACCTTCCTAATGTGCTCAGCTATATTTAGCTGAAGAAAAAGGAAGCAGCACTACTAAGTAACCACAAAACCTGCAGATGCTTGAAACATGCAGATCCTTGAAATATCTCCATTCTTTTTCTCATGACATGCTCACTTTCTATCTCTGCAGTTCTGAAGGTTTATCCAAATCCCAGTGAAACCAGTCAATTCTGTTTCATCTCAGGGCCTATTTCTACTCTGAATAGGAGCACTTCAGTAGAAAAAATTAGAGTCACAGCACTACAACGTGTCAAATGAAGCTCTATATTTTTAGCTGTTCAATCATAGGATCTTTTCAGCATTAAAAAGAGCAAAAGGAGTAATAAAGTTTTGCTAAAAATAATATAAGAGAAAAGAGACTTAAAGAAAATGGGCTAGTTGTTGTTTATGAACACATAAAACACCAATATTTTGCTTCCTTTCTTGTTTTTATAACCAGTTCCACAAAAACAGAATCAGGAAATGAAGTTATGGATTCCAAAAGAGAAAGTGGCAAATAGACTCAAGCTGCAGATAATTTCTTCCCTGCATTATTTTTCCTCACTTCCCCTCTCCCAGACAGACAATTTTTTTACACTGGAAATCATTCCAAAATAGGTCAAAGAGATCACACACTACTGCACTATGACTTACAAAAAGAAGGAAATGGTTATTGCTTTGTTAACATGTTATTGCCAGAAATACATTTCCATTACAGCATTAAATCAAGAATTATCAGAATTGTTTTCTTGTTGTCCTGATGCTCAGGTAGAAGGTAGTTTAACTGCCCGGTAGAGAACTCCTTGTAATGAAAGCTGCAGTGGTGCCCCCCCCGCCCCCCAGCATGTCATTCCAGACCTGCAGCAACACTGTACTACTAGGAAGTATTCCAGAAGTTTCTGTAAGTGTTTTAGGCCACGAGAAATTGAATTGTGCCAAAATAATCCCTTGCCTGTAGTTTTAAACACAATGGCATTTCAGACAAAATGAGTAAATGTAAGGGAGATTGATGATTTCTGGGAACTTGCACAGTCTGGGGAGCTTAGGTGAGTTCAGGTGACTTTTGGGTGCAAGGATGTACTGAGGAGGTGCACAGGACAGTCAGAAATTACTTGAGACCATAAGAGGGTACATGCTCTTGCTCTTGACACATGTTCCAAGCAAAGCCATAAAGTGATTTTCAGCCAGAAACTCCTCCCCATATCAGCCTACCAGTGTTTGTAGCTGCCCTTCCTCAGATTCAATGTACCCTCTCTTCTTTCTGCTACAGGACATAAATGAAATTTACCCCTGACCCAGCACATGAAAGGATGTGTATTTTCTTTCACGAGTAGAGAAACCTTGGAAAGGAAGGCTGGATATTCAGGATCCTGGAAGCAATCCAGAAGGAGGACATCTCCTGAGGCTAATGCAATTATGATTCCCATTTGGCAGGCTGTGTGAGGAGAAGGGATCATCTAACTCCCAGGAATACTAGCCAAAGGTTACAGTGCTAGGTCTGAACAACACTGCATCAAGTCAGGCATGATCTGGTTAGTCAGTGAATTTGTGTAGGAGTAGTTAGAAAAGAGGGGTAATCCTGACCCTGATGAAACTGCAATCAGGGTGAGGGCTGGCAGTTCAAACATGGTCTCAGGCTCTGGCACAGAGAACAGCTGCATGGGCACATGCCTCTGCATTCTGCACAGCAGCTTGCTGAATCAAAGCTGAGGTAGTTTATTTCATGGATTATACATGTATTTAATTAAATTTCTAGATAAATATTTGTACCAATAAGTTTTTGAAGTACTGCAAAGTTACATTGTATTAAACATTTATTGCAATCTTATGAAATATTCCTTGTGTTAAATATTTACTGTTATTTTCAAGATATTGGAATTGAGCTTATTATAAACATGGCACAAATGCAAAGCCATCTTTCTCAGAGCAATGTACTTCCTGAGTTGCTTTTAGACTTATTTCCTGATGGATATTTGCCATTAATGTACTATGACTTTTCTTTTATGAAAAAAGGCTCTAGCTCAAGCTAAGAGAAAGTTGTAATTTAAAAGATAGTTTCCACAGTGCTCAGCATTCTCACAATAATAACAGTTTGTCCTTTTTCTTACTGCAGCTACTTCATTAAATATTTATATTGGTGTTTATTTTGTAAACAAAGAAACTGAATTAGGCTAACATGGGAAGAGCCCATGATGTGCTTTAATATCTATATTTGTTGTGGCCTTTTATGCAATTGATTCAAAGGACAGTGTTAAATGATAAGTAAATTTTTTTAAATTATGACATTATTTTTGTTTATTTGCTGAAGATCAAATTAAAAAAAAAAACCAAAAAACTAGAAGTACATACTGTGGAGAATATCCAGTCCCTAATTATTATATATGCAGTAAAGGTAGTGAAATTGCTAGTAAGTGTTTGGTTTTCTTGAAGACAGTATGATTGTCACAGTGTCCTTCGGAATTTGACCTAAAAACCTTGACATGTTAAGACTAGAGAAAGCAAAAGGCTTTTGGTCTGACATATTTTTGTGATATTTTCTTCCTGATCAATAATTGAACAGCCCAGCCAAGTTGAAGGTGCTATATGTAGGACAACCACTCACATTTATTTAGTTCATTATGTTTCTGAGGTTATCTTGGGGTTTCTAGAAAGTTTGTTTCCCACAAACTCTCCTCCTGCTTGCAGCTGCACGAAACAGTGTGTTCAGGCTGGGGAGCACCTGGGCTGTGTGCTGGAGGGCGCATTAGGGGGGAGTACCTGAGCAGACTTACAGCCTTGGGATTTGTACACATCAGTTTCTTCAGCATCTTTTGCTCAGCAGGGTCTTACCTTGACAGGGGTAACTGCTCTGCATGCCTTTGACAGCAGTGTTAACACAGTCACCCCTTCACAGGGCCTTGTAAAATGTCTGGCCATTCCTAATCCACAGATCACTCAGAAGGTGCCTCTGCCAGTTTTCTCAGTCATCCCTTCAGTGCAGGTCGAAAGGTTGGATTTTTTTTCCTGATTATCTGAGGAATCTGACACTAAAAAGGCAGAGGAAATAAAAAATCAACCGAGAAACGCAATAAGGACAAACTGAGGAACTGAAGCATTTATTATTGTTCAGATAAGATCTGTAAAGACTATCAATGCACCAACTGTTATCAGAGAAAAGGTGCTTGCATTTTCCTGTCTCGTTAAAGCTGTCAGAGCTCAGGACATAATGCACATTCCTCAAGCTCAGTTATCAACACAACTCAGATAGACTTGTATATTTTTATGTTCCTACTTTAGCATCATAGTGGTCTTTTGCTGTACATTCTTTAGATTTGACACACACCTGTTGGAAGTGTCAAACATTAGTTTAATGTTCTTAGATCTGTGTTCCTTCTCTTTTCAATCTGATGCTTAGTGAAGTATCGAAACAACTGCAGTTACATGTTCCTCCAAAGCTGACTTGAAAGAGGAAAATTAAGCTTTAAAGATGTACCAAACCTGAGGTGAAATAAATTGCTCCAGAATTATCATACACCATTTTTCAAGGTCTGAGATAACAACAGTCCTTGTGTACGATGGACATTACCTGTATGCCTACAAAAGTCTTACATAAATGCTTTCAAAAACAAGAACAAATTTTTGTTCAGTGAGCAGTAAGAGATGCGAAATGTTTCATTTTGGAAGTTGGAATAATGTTTTCCTGAAAATCCTGCAAATCTAGAGAAGCAGTCTCAAAGTTCTTATGTCCCTTGGTACAAAATTCAGGTAATTTAAAGGGGAATTTCAGTGAATGTTCTCAGAATCATAGTATGCCATATTTATGCACATTCAACTACATGTGTAGTTTCTAATTAATTCATAATTAATTATCCCTTGTAAAATGCTGTTAATTCCCCAAGTACTTGTGGATGGCATTGGTTCATCTTGCTCAGTGCTGTCTTTGATGCCCTTTTGCTGAATTCCACTAAACTAAATGAAGGCCCATTTCCCATCAATATAGAAGTCAATCACAGGGGCTTCATGCACCATCCAGTGAGAGAGCATCATAATCTTCTAAAATAAGAATAATTAACTGGGTTTTATGGTGGTTTGTGTGTTTTTGATCCCCAGCTAATCCTTGGGAGGACTGAAAGCCCTGCTTCTACCTTCAAGCACTCTTTTGCTTGTGTCCCAGTTTGCCAAAGAAATGCTTGTTCTTTTAAAAAGAACCTTTAGGCTAAACCAGAAATCTGTCCAACAAGAGTTAGCAAACACCACTTGCTCTGTATAAAACATGAAGACAGGGGATTTCCCTCAGCTGAATGAATGCTACAGAAAAATATATAAACAAAATAATAGACATTGTGTAGGTAAGGCACAGCACCTTGGCAAGCTGCTGGATTTTTATTTGTACAAGGTTTTGTAGACCATAATAAAATAAGAATCATTCATTTACATTGACTATCAAACAAGACTTTTTTTTAGCAAGCTGTAATCTTCAGTCATTCAAAAATAGCCATTGCTTCTGAAGCAAAGCCAGTTTTATTATGAAAAAAAGTGCCAGCTTAGGTCTTGAATGTACCTTTTGGATTTCAATAGTATCCTCTTGTTAAAAAAGGCATCCTTCCTGGTCCCATAGCTTCATTCACCTAGGAGTGAAACAAGCCTTATCATGTTGAATTAGTCTGTTAATTTCAAGGTCTGACCAGGAAAAAGATATTGCTGAAACTAACCTGAACTGGACTACGAAGAAAGAATTCTGATCCTGCTGTAAGTTCAAGACACTCCTGGAACATTAGAAAAAAATATGAACCTAGACTTGAAATTGGTCTCTGTCCACTGACCAAGAACTTCTGGGTAATTCCTTGATATTTTTAAGTTTAACAGCAGCCTCACTGACTAGCCTGGTGTGTTAGGAGCAGTATCAGTGGTTTGCTTCAGCTACATTTTATTCTCATCATCTTCACATGAAACAGCCCAGGACCACCCAGAAACACTCCAATGTATATTGTGCATGAATGTTAAAGCAATCCATGGTATAAATCGAAATATCAACCTGTGATCCTAATCTTTACGCATGAATTCCATTGATGGACAAGTTTAGGTTTTGAGGTTGTTTTAGTATTTTGTTATCCATGTAAAACCACAAAGTTCCCCCATGTCTTCATTATTTGCCTATTGGAAAAAACCTACATAATTATTGAAATATAAATTTCATACTCTGTATTTCCATCAAAATCTAATTCATGAGCCAAAATACATGCAATGTGTTGGTGAGGTTCTTACCTTGCAGAGCACACACTTCAGAGCCTTTCCAGTCCCAGGGATACACTCAGCCTACCAGAGATCCAAAGGGCATAGCAGGGGCTTGGATCTTTTCCATAATTTGAGACAGACCTGAGAAAACAGTCAGGACATGGATGCACAGCTAACTGACTCCATTTGGAATGATGGCATCCTGGAGGACTTGAGGCCTAGAAAAAGATGTGTAAGCACCAAACATCACACTAAGTTGTCTTTATGACAATTCTAAGTCCTTGAACTTTTGACCACAAAAGTATGAATTCATGGCTGTATACCATCAAATATATAACTTTTAAGTTTTATTGTTTTGTCTTGATGCATAAAAAGACAGAATTTTTGGTAGTTCTGCTTTCTTGGATGCATTGGCACAATTATGAAGGGCACAGTTATGAATCTTCTATTGGATAAGCCTTGGCCAAGGATTTTTCTGCCCTGAACAGAGGAAGTTTCTCAATAGAGAGAAGACACAGCCCCTTCTTAGGCAGCCCATTATCCAGATGTAGGAAATAAAGTAGCATGCTAAATAAAATAATAGCGCTGTATTTTGTCTTTAACTGATTCCTGAAATATATTTAAAGATAAAAGGGGTCATCCTTTGTCCTGCTGTATTCAGAACATAACAGCAATGAATGGGATGGCAGGATTCATGCAGATAAGTATTTTTGCATATATTTGTTTTAAACTTTACATGCTTAATTCTCCTTCTGGCTCATTCTACAGTGAATTGCAGAAGGAAAAGTCAACTCCAGTGATAAATTGCATAAGATACAACGAAGAGTATTCACTCCAAAAATGCTAATAGTGAAACCACCATGTTCCAAACACTTCTGTAACTAAGCCTCAAGGAAACAGCTCTTACTGAACAATGTTGTTATTCAGCATCTCCCTCGGCATCAGAAACATTGGCAGTCAGGCAGCTCCTGCAGTGCTGATGTGCTGATAAAGTCATTCTTGCTTTTGACTGGGCCAGGGCCCTAAAATAACATCACTGGCACTCAGAGGTAAACTTATGACTGAGAAGGTAAAAGATAACGCAGTACCTACTATATCACAATCTTCAACACAAGCCACTTTATGTACTCAAAGTTCAGCTTCCCCATAAAGGAGCCAACAGGCAGAGCACTGCTCTGGATTCCCTTATTGCTTTCCAGTAAGTCCCGTATAAGTATGACACACTCCTATTTTCTTTCCCTTTAGTCATGAATCCTGTCTCTTTCCTGCAAAAGCACAAGAAATAATATACTGCCAGGTAGCTCAATCCTAAAAATGCTTTAGGAATAAATTTGTTCATCTGCTCTAGACAACATATACTACTGGCAGTCTTACAATGGCCTGTGATATGAAAAACTTAATCACGAGAAACACAGCTAACAGTGAAATTAAATTAGCTTGAACAATGTTTCACATAATCCTCAACTTCCTGTTCTGACATATTAAGTTTGTTTTAGACTCTGATTTTCAGAAAATACCAGATGTAGTATTTTCCCCAAAACTAATTACTGGTACATCTTTCGATATTCATCAAAATTCACCTTGCACAAGTCAGTTTAAAACTGAGATACCACTACTAGTGCAAAAAAACCTATGGTGCTCCTTTTCTGAAAATAAGTAAAATAAGGCATATAAAAGAAAACTTAGAAGCTTAAGAGAGCTCATTAATGTAGAAAATTAATGCAGTTCAGTAGTCCTGGTATTTTGCCATAAAGTCCTTGATCTGATGGTGATGAGGTTCTAAGGACTGCTTAGTTCAGAGTACCAGAGCTGACTCAGAAATGTGATGCTGTCTAGAGTCTTTCCAGAAGCTGACCTGACAACCAACCTCTAAAAATACTTAGAAGAAAGGCAACTGCTAGCAACACTTCACAAGTTTTCTTTCTTAACTGATTCATGTCTAAAAGAAATATATGTCATATGCAAAAAAATAAAATCAGAAAATAAAGGTGAAGGTGAGATAAAGAATTTCCTAAAACTTTCTGTCAAACTACTTTACTCTGCTTCTCCTGTAGTACTCAGTCTATGGTTCTACACTTTGAAATATGGCACTTTTCAGAACACTAATTTAAGATGATTATTGTAATTAAAATACATTAATCCAGTAAAATGAGATTTCTGAACTTTTGCATACATTGTGTCCTGAAATAACCAGTAAACTAAAAAGAAAATTCTCTGTACTCTCTGCCCAAGAACTGTTCTTTTTTGTTAACACAGCTCAAGAGAGATAACAGTGCACTTGACTGAGCATTTAATATCAGGAAAGTTTTTAAAGTTTTCTGTTGCAGAGAAGAGATTGCTCAGAAAGTTTCATCATTGCAAAGATACATAACTACATGAATTACTCGCCAGCAACAAGAAAGGGAGAAATGGTGGGTGAAATTGAATGAGAGAGAGCAATAGAGGGGGGGAAAGGAAGATTCTGGAAGATAAACAAGTGTTTAAAAAGCCTGCTTGCTGTACACAGGGCTTCAGAGGCAACCCCTGCAATACTGGCAGCAGCATAACCAAATCCTGCACATGCACAAGGGAGGAGGAAAGATTGCACTCTGCACT
Source organism: Bombycilla garrulus (assembly GCA_013400315.1). Classification (NCBI taxonomy): domain Eukaryota; kingdom Metazoa; phylum Chordata; class Aves; order Passeriformes; family Bombycillidae; genus Bombycilla; species Bombycilla garrulus. The sequence continues at coordinate 937,682 of VXBU01013524.1, forward strand.
GGAGTCCAGGCTCAGCCAGAACTATCCATATGGATTCCAAACATTTTAGCATTGACCAGAGGTCATCTAGGATGTATAAAAGAAACAGAACTTTAGACTCAGCTGAGTTTAGGAGCTCTGTATAGAAATGGGTAGAGACAATAGAGAGTGTTTTCTCGCTGGCACAGGCTGCGATGTTGGGGCTGCTGCAGATGGGTCTGGGCTGTTGCTGCGTGCAGAGCACACACTCTACTCCTCCAAGGGGCCCTTGATGCTGGCCCAGGAGCCCTGTGAGCACAGCAGGGACTGCGTTTCCCATAAAGACAGAAAACACACCGAAGCAGGTGCTGGGAGATGAGTTGATGCTCCATATCTCAGGATTGCTTTTAATAAGAGCAGACAAGGCAAGGGAAGAAGGGGGTCAGGCTGTGAGAGGAAAATCACACAGCTAATTGAGGAAAAGATTTTCTTTTAATGCTAAACAACCTTGAAGAAACACGATGCCAGTTTAGCTGATGATAACACTAAATGCTGGTTAAGGGGAGGGAAAATTGTTGTAAATACAGAGTGAAAGCAATGAAATTCAGGGCAACTCAAGTAGACCAGGAGCACACAATTTTAAACAACTGCAGCTCCAAGGTGAAAGCGGCAATGTAATGAGACAAGAAAAGAAATTCAAAATTGTCCTCTGTTGCAAAACACTAAGCTTGAAAAGGCCCTTAGCCTGTTCATGAATAAGTCTTCTTCATGCTTTCCACATGCTGCTTGGTGGCAGAAAAACCTCATCTAGAATAAGCTGAACAAAAGATGCATGGAAAAACAGACTCAGGGGAGTAAGTGTAATTCTATAAAAATGAGTGAAGATTCATTTGAAGTGCAATAAGAAATACCAGAGAGAACATAATTTCTCTTATGATGAACAGTAGAAATAACAAGGCTGTTAAGGGGAAAGATATGTATTTGGGAGAAGTAAATGGCGGAGTACATAAATGATAATGCACAGGGGAGATGGGAAAAGCTACTTATGTGTCCCAATCCATGTAAATGTTTCTATATAAGCACAAAGCAGACCTTCAGACCCCAAGCGACATTTTTGATAATATCCAGATTACAACGGACATGTAGAGTTTGATGGATAAAAGTGAAATATAAGAATATAAATCTAATAATTTGTCCAGCTCTCTGAAATTTATCAGTGCATAAGTTGAAATACTGTACCTAACATAAATTAATGTGACACTAAAATATTACACAAATTAACATTTTGCTATGATGGGTAAGCAAATCTACAGTTTCACTGAAATAGATTGTTTTCCATTAGCTTTACTTTTTCTTAGCAGATGAATAAAGGCAGTGGAAAACTGCAAGCTCAGACACTTTAAGACTTTATTAACCACACAATTACTTATGGTATTTGTGAAGAAACGAGAAGAGACATCCATAGAAAATGCCAAACAACCTTAAATTATTCCAACACTTACCTATATAGTCCATCTCTCTCCAAGACCACATTTAGCTAGATTTATACCTGCAGTACAGTAATACCAAAAGCTTTTAATTTCATTGTGTTGCATAAAATTAGTTGCAGCGCTTTTCATCATCTCATGTTATGAATGATGGAAGGGGACAGACACAGTATTTAAAATGCTGACTAAATAAACCCCATGAGTTATTACAGCCACATATTGCAGGCAGAAAAGAAAAGTAGGGCTAAGACTGAGAGACCTTATTCAGACTTAATTTTGGAGACTGTAATGCAACATGTCTTATTTGCAGCTGCATAAAAAGGCAAGATATATGTCTTCCAAACTTGGCATCTGACATACTGGTCAAATCCCTAGAGATGAGCAAAGGGATTTTTTGGAATTAGATTATCAACATATTTAATGTCCTGAATCTGTATACATCATAAGAATAAACTTCAGCATTTAAGGGATTATTTAAAACATCTGCTCTCTCCTTTGGTTTGCAGAGTCCATTTGCCATCCAGTTGTTGATCACAAACACCAGAACAGACGTGGGAGCTCCAAACCCCAGTGCCCAGGGCAGTGCTGCCCACGCTGGGCTGCCTGGGGGGACATGGACAAAGCCAATCTTTGCTACCCAAACATTGCAAGAGCCATGAAAGAAGGTGGGGGCTGGGGTGGAGGAGGAAAGTGCTCCTAAAAATAGTTATTTCAGTAAAATATATGGAGTTCCCACAGATTCAAAATTAACACATTTAACTGTCTTTTCCTATGGAATTTTAATTATTACACTTTTACAAGCTCTTGTGACTCATAAGCACCATTACTGCATATAGACTATATCATACTACTAAGTTGTCAGGGTGTTCCACATTAAATTTTTTAAAATAAATGCAGCTGCTCTTTCTTGCTGCTTGATACAACTTGTCAAGTGTCCTCTTTATGTGTGGGAACAAACTACTGTCAGATTTAGATTTCAAAATTACACAATATAGAATTTATATAAATGTAAATATATTTATATCTATTCTGCCACAGACAGCAGAATATATATACATATATATTATTTTTCTCATCACTAGTGAGGGGGAAAAGAAAACCAATGAGTTTTTGAATCAAGAATTTTTAGGTTTAGTCATAATATTCATGCAGGATGTCAGACATTCTGTTCATTAGACACTTGGAATGGGCTGGTGAATCCAAGCATCATTAGACTTAGCAATAATATCCTAGACAGTAACCCTTAAAATATTATTATAATAGTAAAAGTAGAAATAAAACCAGCAGCCCTGTTTGCTTCATCCCAATCTACCAAAAAAACCACCAATCTCTCTCAAGAAAGTGAATATATAATCTGTCAAGATACAAAAGTTCATGTCCAAATTATTGGTTTTGATTAATTTCCTTCTGCAGCAAGAAATCTACAGCTTGTATACATTGACCATGTCCTGCAGGTCGTTCATATTTACAATTCTTTTTTCTTAAGTAATGTCTCATGTACCATGATGCACGAGTGATAAACGGCCGTTGTCAAACACCCAATTCGCAATTCACTTTTTGACTTTAAGGGTCACACTGCAAGCACCTGGAGCAGAATTCTTCAGAAAACTCTGCCAGCCCTCTACTTCATTCTCATGGTGTAATTCACATAAGGAGAAATCTAAATCTTTTCTGAGCAGCATGAAAATGATACTACAGTGAAACACCCATGAGCACCAAGCTCTATTTAACAATCCGTGCTCTATTTCGGGGATTCATGGTGGGAAAAATAATGGGGAGGGTGTCATCAATTCTGGAGGTAATTTTGAAGTTACATACATGCTATAGAAGAAGACTTGGCAACAGTAAAATGCAAATATCTATGCTGAATCTTTAAAAAAAGAAAAATGCCAAATCTACCATAAACTGCATGTTGGTGGAAAGTCACTACATTATAAAGGCTGATACCTGCAAAACCTGAACTTTCCTTGGTAAAGGAAGCTGTGAAGCTTAAATTGTGACCTTTTGGGGCATTTTTCTTATAAAGGTCACTATTTTGTGACAACACTGCAAAATCTATTGGTTCCTTAAAATGCATTACAACTGATGTCACATGGAATAGGGCAGGATACCTTTGTCAAATATTGTTCAAGTCCCACTGCCTTCTAGGAACCATAGTTGATGAAGTGTGAAAGAACCACTTCCCTCAATTCTGCCTGATTTCTCATTAACTCATTTCTTTGGCTGATTGGCAACTGTCCAGTTCAGCACTGGCTGTGTTATCATGCAAAGTCGAAACCTACGGGCTGAGCTTGCCAAAAAAGGTTTGAATAAGGAGGTGGGAGAATGGGCAGAAAGGGCCTTTGTTCTACACCAAAATTAAATTAAACTAAAACATTATTGTCCCCTGAAAGTAAATTTTCTCCTCATGCCCTTCTCATAGAAACCTACAATATTTGTGAAACACAACTTGGAACAGGAGTCTTGCATGAGATGATTAGTTTTCTAAATTGAAAAACAATTTTTTTGTCTTTGTTTCTTCATTTTCTAATATTATTTCTAGCAGTAGTTCAACATGACAGATTGGGTATGTAAACTAAAAGGGAATTACAAATATTCTCACTCCTGAAGAGATGTAAAACAAGTATTTCATGTAAAGAGTAACACTCATGGGAGCATAAATATCGGTTCTGTGAAGATGCATAGACAATATATTCAGGGAACTTGCCGTGTTACTAAGAAACCTTTTCATTAAAGGGACACATTTGTTTGGATTAGACTCTGCCAGTTGAACACAAAGTCTTCTTCCTGAGAAATCCTCTTCATTTCCTGACATTTGTAAAGTGCTATAAAATGCTAATTGGTCTCATCAGCAAACAAGTAACATTCTGTTCAGTTTTATTCTCAATGCAAAAAAAATATAATAGGAAATAAAATGTGATACAGCAAAAGGATAGCTGAAGACTATAAGAGACAATCATATCTTCTTATAGAAGTTCCGTTTACCTGCATATGACCAGATAAACTGCCCTTCCAGATATCCACAGCCTTAGCAGCAAAAACCAATAAACATTTCTGCTTCTGACAAGTTGACTCTGGCCAGTGAAGTCTGCTGCTGAAAAAAAAAATAATATTCTAATAAAAAAATCTGTCTTTGATTAGTTTTCTTTAACCTCTGTGTTCCTACCATTTCTTGCTAGCCCAGAGAGAGGCTTCATCTGATCACCACTTTGCTTCTTTGCCCCAAACTTTGCTTCCTCTTGTATTAATAAGTCAGTTCTATCCTTTCCTCTCTCCACCACCAAACCTTGGAAAGAGAAGCCTGTCTGCTCTGCTGTGTTTTAGTACAAGATGCCTTTCATAGCTCTGCTAGGCTAAATACTGCAGAGTTCAAGCACAACATGGTATTTGAATTAAACTAACATGTAAAAACATTTCTGGATAAAAAATACTTTATTGCCACCAATTTAAAACCATAAACATACTTTGAATCCAATTCACTATATTTCTTATTTATCCCTGATTCTCTCTTGTTATTATTATTAGAAGGCATAAATTTCCAGCGAGGCTTGTGCTTGACAAGGCTCCATTATTTGCACATGACAAGGTTTATCAAAAACAGTTGGATTTTTATGAGGAGTCTTTTATGTTTCCTTCATAAAATATAAATAAATGAAAAGGATTAGATGGAGGAAGCAGGGTATAATTCATCACCAATGTGAAGCAGAAGGAGCAGGCTGCAGATGGATGAACTGAAGAACAACATGGTGACTGGAAATCGTTCTCTCTCAAATGTCGGGGAGCAAAGAGCATAATAAAGGAACATTGACTTTTCTTGCTATTTCAAGGTGTCCCTAAATGCACAAAGTACAGAATCTTCCTGAAACTCAAACCCACACACAAAACAGAAGTACAGTTGTCCACTTTTTTGGCTGATATTTTTTACATGGTTACAGAATAAATTAAAAGACCAAAAACTTAGATTTGCTCCCTGTAGTTAAAGAACAATTAGAAGGCAAAAACCTTTTAAGGTGGCAGTGTCTTACTTTGTTCAACATTACCCTCAAGTCAGTCAGAAAAAAATCTTTAAATTACCTTGTGTTCCTATAAAAACTGGTGGTGGAGACAACAGCCCACATTTTTACCCAACCAAACCTAAAAATTCATCCTGCAATCCTAAAGCAAGCCCGTGGGCTTACTTCTGCCTACCAGATATGCTGTGTCACATGAAGAAACTCCAGGAATTAAGTTGTTTTACACAATGTAATGACATATACAAATTAGGCACATGGTAATTGTGTTTATTTGGAAAGAATTTACAGAGCAGGCCAAAAAAGTCTCAGAAGAAAAGTGGTCACAATCATCAAGTATTGAATGGCTCCAAAATCTATCTTTTCAAGCCCAGTCCTTTCTTTCCAGCACAACTGAATTTCTGTTTCTCTTGAAATGCTAAAATTTAATATAAAATATGAATTATATGGGCATTAACTTTTTGCCCAATTCAGAATGAAAGTATTTTTGCATATGGTAAAAATTCTAATTTTTTGTTTCAGTAAGGTGAATACAAAAGCCAACACACACACAAAATATTTCAATATAGCAGAAAGTCACGATACCTTATTATCAAAAAAGGGTAAAAATATATTTATAACCATCTATTTATGCACCTTTCCCTGCTGAATTTCATCAAAATCAATATGTTCTCATGGATCATTTCTCTTTTGGTGAAACTTCAGAGAAAAACTTCTCAAAATGCTACAGCTTGAAGTGGGCATTTCCAAGAACTTTCCTGAAATAAAAGCTGATGGTCATCATAGTTATTGAGGGTGGAAAGCATGCAGTTCTTAGATGCAAGTGCTATACAAATCCCTTTGCAGATGAATTATGAAAATACTATCTACTATACATTAAACCATTGTGGAGTTCTATGTGTTTTTTTCAAATGCAAGGAAAAAGACCCTCCCCTAAGCTGATCTCTTACTACCCCGTAAACTTACCTATAAAAACTTCTGGTTTTTATCTATATGAGGTGTGTCTTTCTTCCCACACCTACACAGGACTCTGCCTGTCAGTACTAAATCTGTTTCCAGCAATAAAGGAGTCAAGGGAGAACGTCCTTAGAGACAAAGTGAATTATCTAGAATAAGTACGAAAGCTTAAGTTAAAATAATGGTTTACAGAATGATGGGTACAAGATGGAAAGAAACTGTCTCAAGGAGATAAATTTTGCTAACAGTTTTTCCACAGTGAAAAGACATATATTATATTTAAACAACCCTCTGATTCAATTGTGTGAGAGCTGCAGTAGAACTCCAATCAAGAAACATTTTCTGTCACTTTTACATCCGATGCTCAAGGCAAGAGTTAAACAAAAAGTGTTAATGTGCAAGCTAAAGAAAAACATAAACATTTTATGGCTATATTTTAGAATTAGCTTAGAAAGAATTAATGATTTCTTCTTTCCTTCATTTTAATATAGTCATTTTTTGTCTGGATCCTACAGGTTTTGTACGTGTGATTTGCCATGCAAGCAAAGCTGAGATTGCATTAGGGCTTGCAGGATCTGTGCCTTACATTGCAAGTTCTTCATGCACTTCTCCACCAGCGCTAAGAGAGAAACAATTAATGGGACATGGGAGAGATTCAGGTGCCACTTAGGGTAAACTCATTCCCAGGAATTTCTTTTGATGCAGGCTATGTAGCATTGCACTGCATTGACTAACTACATCCCTGCATTAATCAAGTCTATATTTTATTCATGGGTCTGAACGTTCCCATTTGTTGGAAATGAATTGTGACCTCCTGGTACCTCTCCCTCTACCAGGCCATGTGTTAAATGTGTTCTATATGCTCTGATTTAATCAAGTTATACAAATCTGACTCAGATGGTGATAGAATCTGACCAGATAGCCTTATTATTTGTTTTGGACTGTTGACTAAATCTTTTGCACACCCTGTACTGAATTATAGCATGGATCAAAACAGGGGAAAATGGTGCTATGAAATGATATTTCAATATATGGGAGAGCACCTACATCTGATCTGCAGACTGGTTATAAACACATGGGAAAACCCAGCTCTAGGCAGTATGGGAAGGCTTTCCTATGTGCCATACACAAAGGCATCAGCATCACATTTATTCTTGTTTCTCCTTCTGATCCTTCAAAATATGATGCTGCCACCATTTAGCCCCTCTTGTTTCTGGATGTAGAGCAATGATTTTCATGAAATCAAAATTAATGAACTCACAGAGTACTGATATTTAAAGCACCATTCAATGAAGACATATTAGAGGTATTAATGCCTGCAATCTGGGACTCATTCCCATTCAAATGAAGCAACTAATTAATTGAGAGAAGTCAGCAGACAGAGTCCGGCAAAAAAAATTGTTATTCTACAGATGACTAGAGCTGTCGTGGTGACTCTTTAATAAAAGAGGAACCTCAGTCACCATCTCCAGTTTCAGCCTCTGCTGACATTCTGTATGTCAAGAAAGTGCTACACGTGATGTCTCTGGAACATCTGGGATCCCTGGGGCAGGGAGTGAAATGCAGAAGCGACAGGGGAAAGCCGATTTATGCACTTACTCTCTGACCTGCATTAGACATTAACAGGTTGTGCCCACTCCTCACCTTGTACCAGAGACAAATACCAACCACTAAAACACCAAAAGAGTGGGTTAACAGAGGAGTAAAGTTAAACCAGAGCAAGATCAAGGCTCCTCTGCGCCCTGCACAGATATTTGTGGCAGCAAGAAGGTGTTAGATAAGAAGACGGGTTATAGCATGGGCCGAGCGTGTTTGAAACACGGTGGCACAGAGAAAAGGTCAGGCAGAATTAAGTGAATTAAGTGGACAAAGGAAGCACAGAAAGACAAGTGGACAACTGCTTCTGTCACCAAACGGACTAGAAGGGATCAGTTCTAGGAGCTACAGTTAAACCAGTTGGTTTTTTTCTGTTTGAATGCAGCTGAAGTCATTTTCTAGAGCCAGCTCAGTACATTGCACAAGGTAAGCATTACAATTCCAGGACACAGAGGACAGGGACTGATCCAGTTTGTGCAAGTTCTCCTTAGACATATGGGCTCATTGCTTAACAGGACCAACCAGATCCACAGGAAGCCGGTTGCAGGTGCTACACACACCATCATCACCTGTTGCAGAAAGCATTTGCTATCTCTGAATAACACAGATCATGTGCAACTACTGGGCCATGTCCCTCCTGTGCACATCCTGCCACACTGGTAAAAAGGTCACCTAACAACAAGCAGGACTTAGAGCAGAAAATCTGAAAGCTTTATCAAAATTATTGTCCTGTGAGCTGAGTTCCTCATGCCTCGGTCTGCCAGGAAGAATTTGGAACAACTCCTGTGCATTTCTTCTGAATCCTCATACATCAATGGCTTTATTACACACCAGGATGAGCCACCTCTGAGACTGCCTCTGTTCGTGGCTGTGATTTGTCACTGCTTTCATTCTTAATAACAGGTTCACAGATTGAATCAGGGAATACAGAAAAATATCTCACACCATCTGTTTAGAAGGTGTATTTCACACCCTAGGGCTGATTCAAGAGCTAGTAAAGAGGTGACAGCTTTAGTCTAGCTCTTAAGATCTTCCTGTACGGCTTTAATGGTTACCAAAAGCAGCCTTTAGCACCAAAATTTTAGCACAATCTGAAATGCAGAGGTGATAGTCATATATTAGGGCTCAAATTCTTCCCCACTAATCACACAAGAGATCAGTTCATTCCTTGCATAGCCTGTTATTTAAAGGGGATTCCTTATCAGCTGGTGCATTGTCATGGTCAGGATGGGAATCCTAAACACTCTAAATTAAATCCATTTGTATGTACTGAAAAAGAAATGCATCTGAAAATGTTATTAATTATTATTATTTTCATCATAATCATCACCATTATCCTACTTCCTGAGAAACATAACATATTCCATTACTTAGAAATACCAAACCACCAAACCCGAAGACATAAGTAAGAACAAGAAGCTCACAAAAAATAAAAAAAAAAAAAAATAAAAAAAAAAAATCTGTAAGATAATTTATTGGAACATCACCATTTTCTGTCCAGAAAAATTGCTTTTTCTCTCTAAGGATTAATTAACATTTTGCAAATTTTGCAAATACAGAGCTGTATTTGGTCTGTGGACACATTTCCATAACCTGAAAGTTTGTTTCTAAATAAATAAACTGTGGTTATTTTCAATAACAGTCTGCTAAACTGGGATCATGTGCCAGAATAATGAGAAAATATTTGATTTAGGACAGTGATTGTTCACCTTGGAAACACAGCTGTGCGCTAAAGACATCCAGTCATGGCAAAGTCATCTGTCCCAACAAGACAGCTTGCTTTGCATATTGCTCCTACTTTAAATGTGCCAAAGGCACTTCTGAACAAGCCAACTTGAGTCCAAGAAGCTCTGTTCTACCGAGAGCCACAGCAAAGCTCAGCTTCAAATGGGGGCAGATTTGATTTATTGATGCTCTGTCTGCCAGACAGAAGCTGTGCAAGAGTTAACTAACACACAAAGCTTTGTGAAATGTTCTTCTTAAAAGCAGGCTTCCAGGAGGGAAGCAAAGAAAGAAAAAAAAAAACCAAAACCCCTATAATAATAGTTGTTCAATTAAAAATTTGTTCAGGTAACACTTTGCAAGCTGCTGAACAGCTGTTCCACAGTGACTCAGAAAGCTGCAGAAAATTGCAATTTGCCCACTCCTAAAAACCCTCTTTTACACAGGCAAACTTAAGGGAAAGTGCAATTGGTTCAGGGTATGTTCTGGTTTGGTTTGGAATTTGACAATTAAACATCATCAGTATAAGCCTGTTGAGCAGAGTGCTGCTTTCATTGCCTCTTTTTCTGAAACCTGAATCAGGACAATCCCAAAATAAAGCAACACCAGTTTGACCACAGCAGTATCGCCCTGCTGTTCATTTGTACAAGTTTGTTTGGGCTTGCTTGGAAGGCTGTGTTCATATATCAAGCCTGGAGACTTGGCTTAAGAAGACCCATAAATAAATGGCAAGCAGCCCCCCAACTTTTGGCTGGAGGGAAACCATCAAGTGCTTTGAAGTTCCTTTTAAAATGTAGAAAGCAGTACCTGATTCAAAGTGCAAATATGCAGATTAGAATTCCTCAGGTACTAAGCTCTTCTGGCTCACAAATTGTTTGTGTTTGAATGCAGTCTAAAGGAAAGGAAAATAAAAAGGGCTGTACCATAACGCTTTTTATGACACAATTTTGGAAGCCATTCAAAATTCCTGGGTTTTTCACCTCACAAAGAGTCTTTTTAGCATGTGTTGGAAGCTGTTGTTTGATATCAGTATATTTTATGCTAATTTTCTGCAAAGAACAAACTATGTAGTCATAATTTTTACAAGAATTTTAATTACCTGTCAAATTATTTTGTGTTTCACCTAGGGCAGGTGTGAGGGTATTTTTTACCTTACTTTTGGTACTGTTCTTAAATTTAGGTTGCCACCGCTTAAGAAATGTTAATGATGCTACTGAACACTCAGACACTGAGTTTGTGTAAATTATTACAACTCAGTTGATTGCTGCACTTCTACTGATTTACAGTTACTGAGGACCTTAAGATCCTGGCATTGTCATTTATTAATCTTGGCTATAGATTTTATTCCATGCATTCAGTTGTTTAGAAGTACTTGCAGGGTCAAGTGAAAATGCAGGTTGACGCAGAGAATGTCAGTCAATATGAAAAAAACAACTTCTCACATTCATTTCCACTCACATTCATGACTACATAATTTTGATCACAGTTTTTGGGGGGTTTTGGGGTTATTTTCTATTTTTAATAAGAACACACACAGAAAGATGAACCTTAATTTAAACCCTTCAAGTCTCCAACCAAAAAATGAACAAGGCATCACACATAGCTTCAACTAGCAAGTGCCAAACTCACTGGTTTTGATTTGCACATCCCTCCACTTGGGCTATACAGTATAAAATCACCACACAACAAGCTCACAACTGAGGCAATATATTAAAAAATAGAGTAGATAAACTCTTTGGAAGAATGTAAATGCCCTCACATTTTAGCAAAACTCCTAAACATTCAGTTTCATCCTCATTTCTAGTTTCATCCTCATTCCTAGTTTCATCCTAGTTTCATCCTGGTTCCTGGTTCATCCTGTGTGACTCATCCAAAGATGTGGAGTTACCCTCATACAGGACATCTGAGTCTGTGCCATGTGTGTTGGGCCATGATTCCAGTCCCCAGGTCAATGTCACTGCACTGACCAGAGTGACTACGACCTCTGTTCCCTGTGTCTACTGGTCTCACATGAAATGAGAGTTCTCCAGGGCAGGGCCACCAAGCCTTTGTAAATGAGTTTGAGTTTTAATGGCAGGTCTTGGCCACCTGTATGACACAATTACCTATGAGAAAATTCCTCTTTATTTGCTCTTCAGCAGGAAGTAGAGGAGCAACACAGAACTCTGCTAAGCAAAACAATGAGTCATCTGAAAAAACAGGCAGACACATAAAGACTGTTGGCTAATAACGCTGTATGAGATCCAGACTTTCTTGAAATGGTCATCTAAAAACATCAGGAGATAACTCAGTATAGCCTAAGGAATATTAGCTCTTCTGGGACTAGAAACAAATCAGAGATTTTAGCACTGGGGAAAAAATTTAAAACAATTCCCCTGTAGTACTCATAAGAATGGGACAAAATATAAAATGGCAATGAAAACTTCCTTTTTTTTTTTTTNCATCAAATAATGAAAGAGTTCAACCAGAAAAGAAAATAAGCCATTCAGTGTGAGGTGCTGTAAAGTCACTGATTTGAGTCTGGCAGAAGAAGGATTCAAATATAGGACCTGACAAGTAAGACAAATGTTTTACTTGAGATGTTAAGGAGGAATAGTGTACGAGCACACTCACAAATCTATTTCTGGAGAAAAGAAAGCAGAGTTTTGATAAAAATACTTGAACAAAAGTTTTGGTCAAGAAATATATATTTCCTAGTCAAAAAAGACACCCATCCAACCCTTAAGCCCCACAAACTTGTGCTGTTTTCATTATTCTTGAGAAATGTCCAACTAACCCTAGTTCTGAAACACCAGAGCACAAAAGTGCACCTCTACAGCACTTTTTGGTGAATTACTTTCTGCCACCCTGAAAGCTCAGGTGTCAGTGCTTCTGAGTGAAAACTCCTCTTGCTGAAGGGCTAAGACCTAGACAAAGAAATCAAGTGTTTGGGTCTTCTAGTTTGAAGCCTTTTACTTGTGTGTCTGACACAAGATCTTTGCTACCCTATAAAATGCGGAGGAGATCATGAAAGACTGTAGGATTATTCAGGTTGGGAGGAACCAGTCACTGCTGCTCTGCTTGGGTATGGACAGTGGGTCTGTGAGTCTTCAGCCTCCCTTAGTGCCTTAGCAGGATGTTGTTGCACTCTTGGCTTGTGTCAGGAAAGGTAATTAAGGTAGAATTCACTTTTATCACAACAATTAGCTTCTCTAAAAATATTCAAAGTTATATCTAATGTTTTAAGTCCCCAGATGAAAGCTGGAGGAATCCATTTTTTGTCTTGCCTTTTTGTTGATTCTGGTTTCTTTATCCCCAGCTTAGGAATAATAGCCTGCAGCAGGCTGTGGTAATATAAAATGTATTGGTTCTCCCAGTGAAAGGATATTTTTAGAAAAATAGCAATAACACCAAGAAGAATGTGCTCAGCAAAGAAAGAATGATTCTGGGTGAATGTGTTGGTGTTCTTAAGCAGGGTCTGACATAAGCTGGTGCTAAAGATACACACGGTATGTTGTGAGGGGGATTTCATAACACAGCTTCAAGATCAATGAAGGCAGTTACCCCTTTTTCTGAAGGCATCAGAAATCCTGGAGAAGAAACATTTTTAACATAAGCAAATGGGTTATGGAAAAGATCAGACAAAGCTCAGATGGATTCCTAAAATATTTTTTTCAAGAGAAATATCAGTACTAGTTCAGAATTATAACTAAATTAGGCTTAAAAGCTGAACAGGAATAAACTTCACTGTTTAGAATTAGATAATTTCAAGGGGACCTTGGTTAGAAAAGTGTAAAGGGCTTGAAAACCTTCTTTCACAACTTTTAGAATCTGGGAATGTAATTTTGTGAGAGATGCTCCTCATGTATGTCCCTCTATGATGAGCCCTGCCCTGCCTGCTGGCCGTGTACTCTGGCACCAACTCTACATCTTGTAAACAAACTGTTGTACCTAACAGGTAGCTGAACTTTTGTTACTATCCCTAATCAGGATACATATGAATTTGGAATATGCATTTTAAACCAGATTTTTTTCTTCCCTCCTCCAGGGAAGGCACAAAATTCATTTTGCACTCTCTTCTCAGGGAATCCTTGAGATGTGGACAATCTGTGGACTGTTCTGTTACAGTTGACAGAGCCATGAACAATTTTTGACTCTTCTCTTCAGTTTTCTCACCCTACAGGGGAGATAGAAGGCAGGACTTTTTCCTGTCTCTCCCAAAGCTATGCAACACAAGAACTGTGATGGCAGTTTATTCTACCTTAGCTACCTTTAGTCCTTAATTGGCATAAATGTGACCAAACAATGGAAATGCACATTGTTCTCTGGAACCCATGACAATCTGATGGAGGTCTTCTTTTATTTCTATCAGTTTTAGATGAATAACACATTAGTCAGACTTTCATGCCTCCCACTGTCACTCACACCTTGCTCTCCCAGAGCTCCTGCTGTGAGGCAACATCGCACAAGGAAATTTAGGTATACTCACATATCATGTTCTCACAGTACAATAGTGCAAAATTAAAGCAAAAAAATTGTCATTTCAAATGAAACTAATTTAAACAAAAAGAACTGGCAGCACGATGTAAAGATAAAATCAGTCTGGAGCATAACAGTTTGAGCTGTATCAGACTGTGGATGCTCAGTCAAAGGTGTGGCAAGGAGAGAGCAATTAATCCTTCCCCAATAAACCTCCAGCCCATTGCAGTTGTTGAATATATTCTACCAGTAATATCTTTAAATGAAATGCTGTTCTACACTTAGAGAGACACCAGGAAAATATGGCAATAGCAGTTTAACCCTAATTGTTTCAAGGAAACCCCAAGAGCAGACCTCTGCATATTGACACAATGTCAAATATGCATAGGAGGAATCCAGGGAAGGAAGATGGGGAAGGGTTAACTCTTTTGAGCACAGCTGACAAAACTGGGTAACTTTTGGACCAATGCCATCTGTCAGCTCAGAACAAGGGTACACAGAAGATACATGTCTATCCCCAGCACTGTATATCTGTCTCAAAAGCTGCACACAATCCTTCCATTTCCTTTGCAGACAAACCACTCCATTTTCTCACACTGAGGAAGAAACACCTGCTGTGCAGCCTCTCCCTGTGTATTTGTGCCTGTCTTCCTTCCCATCCATGCTCAGAGCCAGGAGGAGTCTCAGCTAACCCTACAACATGGTCATGCATGAAGCAACCTCCAGTCAAAGGTGGAATTCCATGATGGCAATAGCAGGATGTTTTACTCTTCCTTTTAGTCAGGACATTGTAGCCATAATTATTATACATTACCCATTCCAATACAAATCACTACTTACCCATGTTGCCCAGGGGAAAAGTTTTGGATAGAGAAACTCCAATTTATCTGCCTGTACTTATTGCCATTACAAAGTTCAGAGCGAGAGGAGGAGGCCAGAGCACCTCTGAGGGTTCCCAGGGCTGGTTGCACAAACGCTAATGAATTCCCATTAATCACAGCCCCAGCCATTGCAGACTTGTCAACACAGGAGGTTGCAGACTACCCACAGCAGGTAGAGAGGTTAGAAAAACATGTCACAAGAAGGTACATGTATGACCTTTCCTGAGTCTGCAGTGTTGGTCAAAACATTTTTGTGCTGTGGCTAAACCGGAGATGGGAGGAAAATGCCATGGGGAGAACATCTGCAAAACTTAAAATGACACAGTCGGGGCAATTTCCATGGTTCCACTCCCCACCTTTCAAAGACTTGAATGGCATGTATTTCTCCATCCACTTTGCCAGGCAGGTAATTATTGTACTCCTCACTACCCATATTAACTGCACCTGCAAAGGAACATAGTGTTTTAAGTATTTTGCATGCCAAGTGTGGCAAAGACAGAACAATTTCTCACCACCAGCATTAAAGCCCAGGTAAAAGTCTTACAAGCAGGAATGACAGCACCATGATGGGCAATAGCTTTACTTATTTGTCACAGTCTTCTCTGCAGTGCCTGTCACGGCTGTGGCAGACACTCAGCAATCCTACACCTGCCCCGTAGGGCCCAGGAGATCTGGCACCTGATAAGATTTCACTGCTCACTCTGGGCTCAGGTTCACTCAGGTACACTGATGTGTATTTGCCCACAGTCAGCAGATACTCCAGCGCAGTTTAAACCAAAAGCACACTCCTGGCCTCTTGTTACTATTCTGGACACCTCATTATCATGAAGGAATTTAGTATCTCTGGAGCAAATCTGGTAAAGAAGGGAAGCTTTTACTGTTCTCCTGTGCCAGATAAAGTGTCCTGGAGCCTGCTCACAGATGCAGACTCGATCAGATAGAAGCTGCACCCCTGTCCCAGGTTTCCCCTGACAAACACAAGCAGATGTAGATGACTGACTGAAGGTGTAATTTAATACGAGGTCTCTTTCCTAAGGTTCCCATAACAATATTTGAGGGCCAGTTTGGAAGCTGTGGAGCATACAGTTGTGAAGTCACACAAAGGCTATTTTGGGAGCCTGAAAGAGGCTTGATTTGTCTGTATAACAAGTCAAAAGTAGCCATTTTATAGCAAATATGAGTTTCTGGGCTTGTGTTTCAATATATGACAAAGCTTGCTTCTTTTCTTTTTCTGTCAGAACAGTCTGTGGTTTTCTTCTGTCCCCAAGCAGCCATATTCTGAAAACCTACAGAAAGAGTTATGCGCATTTCCTCTGATGTATATTTACAGTGGGAAAAGAGTATAGTGAAATCTAAGATCGTGAGAAAAATATATGTTTCTGTAAACCATGTTTCTAAGTTGTTTGGGGGACATTGTTAACAAGAGAGAGTGCTCAGTAATATCTTTTATTTGTTTAAATTTATTACAATACAACTTCTTTTGTTTAAAAAGGCCAAATACACAGATTTTTTTGGTACAAACTTTCAAGTGATCATTCAATAACATTTTGAAAAAGAAACAGAAAGGCTGTATTCAAAGAACATGCACAAGTGAATTCAATATTTCATATAGGATACAAAGAGAAAGAGAGTAATTTGTAAACTGTGAGATAAAAAAAAGATATCAAGGGAAGAGGAATTGCCTTATATAACAAGCTTTGATTGTAAATAAAATGTCTGGGCAGGATGTTTAACTGTAATAAATTGGCTGTTTGGGTCTTTGCTGACATATCTTTTTAGTTTTATTGACATTAGCTATATTTGTATGGAACTTTATTGTATGGGAAAGAGTTTCTCATTTGGAATTTGAAAAACTAACTGTACAAGCATCCTGAAAGCACAGAAGATGCTGTTGGAGAGAGACTGAGAAGGCAAGAAGAAAGAGCTGAGTCTCTTGTATGCAAGAAAATCACAGAGAAGACAGGAGTTGGAATGTGGATATATTTAATTGCATTTCAAGCAGGATCAGCATTTTGCTAGACTGCTTTTACTGGCCATTTGTAATGCAGTAAGAAAAGGGAGGAGGGAGAATGAACCCTCTCCGTATTGAATTATTGTAATCTGAGTCACCAGTGAAACCAAAGGATTAGACTTCGAGTTTAGTTAGGAATGACATTCCTTCCATCCAGCCCCAGCATTTACCGCTAAATGAACAGCTCTGCCCCCAGATTCCAGGAATATGGAAGCAGTTCATCAACCAGGGTCTGGAACAAGCCTAAATGTTACAGAAAAGACTCAAATAACTTTCCAGTCTGTTCCATTCAGCTCTTCAAGCAAATTTAATATTTTCATATTCTTTTCCTTCTTGACTATTCTTAGTTGAAATTTCCCCCTCCTCATGTTGAATTCTTCTATCTTCACCTAACAAGGTTCAAGAACCTACCCAACACTCAGACTTTTGGGAGATGTGGCCCTTCCAGTACTTCAGTGAAGCTCCCGAGGCCCTGGGGATCTGTGTGTGCCCCGAGGGGAGGCAGGTGGGAGCAGGGAGGCTGCACAGTGTTTTCCTTTCCTCCCCAGTTCAGCAGAGAGGGCTCACTACACTGGCCCTGGCACTTCTCCCATCCCATTCCTACTGTCCTCCGGTTGAGGAGCTTTCCCACAGCATGGGTGATGGAAAAACCAGCCCTTTTCACTCTGAATTTCACACCACAGGGGTTTTACTTGACAGTCTGCCATTGGAGAATAGAAAGATCTGTCTGTTACGCATATGGCAGGTGACACCTTTCTCCAACCAGGCCGACACAAGGTAGACATACATCCCCACTCTCCAGGAGGTGTGGTCTCACTTGGACCATGGCAGAGTTCCTCTCTGTCCAGGATTTTAGAATTTTCTCAGCTAAGAGAGGATAATTCTCATGGCAAGACTAAGGAAACAATCTTAAAATCTCAAAATTCCAAAGCACAAAAGAGTATCAAACACATTTTGAAAAAGATCAGTGCTACTTCAGTGGGTCCTGTGTCACAGTAGCTTCAGTTTCTAAAAGGAAATATTAGGGGCCTGAACAGGTTAGAAAATACTTATGGGGGAAAATGATCAAATGACTAGAATTTCTACCTTTTTTTCTTTCAAAACCCACACTTTTTCCTTGCAAACAGGATGGCTAGAAATTTATCCCCAAATGTAGTGAGCACATGAAATGCACAGCCTTTAATGTGCAAATTCTATACTGCACAAGGGAATAACTAATGAGCCACTATTTTAATGAATCAAGTTAAAATGGCAAGGTGACATATCTCATTTAGGGGAATGAATTCTTAATGTCACTGTAAGATGAGCCCCTCCTTCCCTTCTGAAGGGAAGACGGTATTGGTTTGGGTTAAAGTCCTGCCTTTTTTGTGTTGGTTGCAGATTTTCCACCGTCCTTGGGAGCTCTCCATGGATCATACACTTCTGAGAAACAATGGCAGCTTTTGATCAGGGAAGTTATTGAACATCAGACAAACCCAAGAATTACACAGCAAATATGAACAGAACAAGGCCTGCCATGGATGCCCAATACCTTGAGGGAGCGGGGTGGGCACAGGCACCTGGCACCTCTGCAGCCAGCAAAACAGCATCAGGCTGCAGCCCTCCAGAGAACAAACCTCCTTCACGGTCTCTGCACCTCCCATTTCTGATACCAAGCACCTTGATGTGTCCCCCTGCCACGAGCTGCTCCTCACAGGACTATTTCCAGCCCACAGGTATTCCCAGAAGCAGGTCTTCACTCCCCAGAATGGTACTCTGTGCTTTATCTTCTTAATGGTTCAAAGAAAATCCTTAAATCCATGGTAAAAAAACAATCATCACCCTAATCCTCACCATCTCTTCCCACAGTTTTTCAGTTGCATTGGGAGTGGGTGGTGGGGAGCTGGCAGCAGGGCTGTGGGGCTGCCTGGCCCTCAGGGAATTTGGTGCTGCCCATGAGAAAAGGCATTGAGGACAGGTTGGAACTCTGCCTGGCAGCCAAGGAAAACATGTGAGAAACTTACTTCTGTCCGACCCTGAGCATTATTCAAGACAATGATCTGCCCAGTTAATTAACCCAGAAATCTGAAAGGATCTGCACTAAATTCCCGGACTAAATTCCTGCCCACTGCTGCTCAGGCTCCCGTAAATTCTTGATTCACATTGGCAGGTCTGATCCAAATCCCAGTAAAGTCAATATGAATCCTTCTATCAACTTCCTTGCACTTTCTGAGTAATTTCAAAGCTCCACTGACCACACAACTTTTCTCAAAGCATTATTTAAAGAAAAAGTGTACTTGTACCATTATGCTTTCAATCTCCCACCCCCAGTAACTACATAAGATTACCACAAAAATCTATATCATGCAGTTTACTGAGCTGCTGTCAGACAATCATTTGCTTGCAGACAATATTGCAAGAAACAAGAACTGATTTAGTAAATTTTTATATTTCTCTTCTAGTCCTGGCTGGTTGGAACAACTCTGAGCAGCCAGTAATGAACAGGATACCCAGTGCCCAGCAGGCACATGTGATTGTTGCTGACTGAAGGAAAACAATCCCTCAGGATTGTGTAAACAGTGCTCAAATGTGTCAAGGTGCTATGGACAAGTATTTAAGTCATCTCTGCAGCTGGGAAGTGAAAAAGGCTGGAATCATCTGTCTTTCAAAAGGGAGTAGGGAAGAGCAAGGCTTTGATTTACTGAGTGGGGAGGACTCTGCAGCAGATAGCTGATAACCTCTTTATGCAAAGCCCACAAGCTACAAAGATTGAAGAAGGGATGAAGGGCCATCCTGGAAATAGGAAAATAATTTATTCATAACCAATTGTCCATTACTGTTCACAAAGAAATTGCCAGAGTCCCAGAATCCTAAATGTACTCATTATTTTAATTTGTTCCATCTATTTCTTCAGCAAATAAGCTATGTATTCTGAAGGTACTGAAGTTGTGAAATGTACAATTGACTATTCCATTCACAATCTGCATTGTCTTGGATAGCTGAATTATTTGCATAGTTTAATTACATAACACAGGGCAGGAAAATTGAGCTTTTAATCACCATGAGTAATGCTTGCTCAAGGAAGAAGTCTTATTGAAGTCCAAAGAGTAAAGACCTTTCAACATTAGAAAATGAGTCAGAATCTGGCCTTATTCATAGTTTGTGCTCTGAGGTAGTTCTACTCCTTGCTTTTCAGCTTTTCAAGTATGTACCTCTCATACACAGTATTGCCAGGGAGCAGCAGTAAATATCTTTTGACTTGCTTAGTCAGCCGACATAGACCAATCCAAAACTGAGATGCTGAGAAGAAGGATATGAAGTTCAACTCAGGTTGAGGAAGGAGAAGAAGGAAATACCTCTGTTTCTCCAGAGCCTCAATGGTCATGAAGTTAAAACACTCCTAAAAAAAAAAAAACAAAACTAAAAAAGAGGGAAAAAAAGGCTGTTTTGAAATTCACATAAATATTAGTAGGCTAAAATGAATGCTAAAATATCATACAGCAAATTAAAAATAAGACAGAACTGCGCATGATTAGCTTCTAGAACCAAAGAAAATTATGAGCTGTTCTGTCATCATTTCTGGAAGCCTTTAGGAGGGATCTAAATTGCTGTTGTGGGAAGAGCACTAACAGAAAAAACTACAAACATATGCTAACTTGCGGTGGTTTGTTTGCCAATTAACAGCACACCAACACTCCCCAACAAATTAGACAAAGTCAACAAGCAATATTCTTTATTGAGACGAGTGTTGTAAAGGAGACAGCAGCACAATGGGCTGACAAAACCCCTCTGTCCCCTAACAACAGCAACAGCAGGACTCTGAAGTGAAGCCATGATATAAATTCTGATCACAGCACAAAGGGCACCCCTTAGGTTCAGGGCAGCTGCTGTCAGTAGGCACCTGTAACCTACATATGCACCCGTAAAGGAGAGGGTTATGGGAAGGCTAAAAGAGAAGAATTTCCAAAATCAAGTTTTTCTATGAGTTTTTTCTTTTTACTTAAAAGGCCACATTTTGCTAAAACAGTGTTTTCAGCAACAAGAAGGTTGAACTGAGTCAGAATTAGTTTTATCAGCCATTTTTGATAGGCTTCCTTGAAAAGAGGTGAAGTAAAAGTTCAAGCCTAGCTTGTTCTATTTAGAGATTGAGCCAAAGCAACACTAAAAGCTGGTCTAGCCAGTAATTTGAATGTCGAGCTATTTGCCTAACTTCACTATTATTTTGGTTTGTACCTGCTTGGTAGAGTTTTGCCCACATCTGATGTGCTTGGTTCACTACAAGAGCTTGCTAATAAATAAACTGTTTTAATAATAGAGTTTTGTGTCTTACACTGATGCCTTAAGTTTTAGTTTTTATATTTTCTAGATTCTGCATAACTCTGAACTTCATATAAAGTGTTAGCAAGTTCTCTTCACAGTTTAGTTAGACCCAACAATCCTTTTTCAGCCCCAGAACCAAGGACACTCTTAAAGCTTCAGGCCCAAAAAGTGCAAACAGGGGAGCAAACTGGGAGGATGGGACTTTACAACCTGAAGCTTTAATAGGACAATTAACCCCAATATGTAAATGAACCAAAGCTTATAAAAGTGTGAAAACTCCTGACCCAATCTTGGGTCCATCTTGGGTGTAGCCTCAGCCAGGCTCTTGTACTGCCCAAGGTGTGTCCTTTGAAGGCCTTTTTAATAAATCCCTACTTTATTCCTGTAACACTGTCTAGCCTTTGCTCTAGGTAGCCTCTCAAGGCATCAACACTACAACAAAGTTATCACTTATATCTTGGGCCTTTTATCCTCCTTTGTGGAGGATGGAAGTTACTTTTGTAGAGGATTTCACAATTCCATTTTGTTTTCCTTGGGAAAAAAACACTATGAACTTGCAAATTTCTCCAGATATTGAAAAAAAATCGCTCTGGATCAAAATGTTTTACTACTGATGGATTCAATGGAGGATTGTATGCAATAGAAGACAATGGAGGAGAAGAAGCAAAACCATTTTCAACTGTTCAGAGCCAGACACTGCTCACTCCAAAGTATTGAGGGAATGTGGACTTTCTGATGGCAGCAGTGGTCTGGGTCTGGTTTTTGTTTTAACATATTCTATCTCTTAGATTAAGCATTCAGACTTCAGGTCTCTGAATCCTTCAATTAGCCTTGTGCAAATGTACCTAGACTTTTTATGCTCTTCCCTTCCCTCCTCCTCTTTCATTTTCTCTTCCAGCTTCCCCATCCTCACAGTGAAGCCTCTCAGACTTGGCAGGAGCTGCTGGGCTCCAGCCAGCTGCTACTTCAGACTCGGGTCATGCTTTCAAGGCATGGTCTTGCAGCAGGGTGGGGTTGGATTGCAGGCTGCAAACCAAAGCTAAATTGCACAATTCCCCAGAGAGCACAGCACACAGGTACTGCTGCTGCTGCAGGAGGGAGCCTCTCCACAGTCACCACCCACACAGGTGAGTGAGGACAGGGAGTTGCCCCTCACCAAGCCAGGTCAGACACCTGCATGGCAGTGTTAACACCACCCTGTGCCAAAGTGAACACATCTGATTTGTCTAAAGCACACTGGACCAGCGCCTTTTCCACCAAAATCGAGCAAGGGCTCCTTTTGCTTTATTTATGAGTCTCAGACAATTGTTGTATAGTTCAGTTCCTCAGTAGTCTACCCCATTTAGCATGTTAACTTTTCACCAAGGTCTAAGGGAATAAACCTTGCCGCTAGGAGCAGAAGAAGCCATTCCCTTTCCCTGGTCTTCATCTGGCAGTGTTAAACCTCAAGGCTCCAGAGCCACAAGTCCTCTGCAATAACAGGAATATTGCTTATATGGAAAAGGAATGATCAGATTTGATGGGGACAAATAGCAGGTCTGCATTAAGTTCAGTCAGGCAAATCAAACCTATTTCTTAGCAACCCAATTATGTGATATCAGCTGCCCTCTTCTTTAAGACAACCAGAATTAGGCACAGCAGAAAGCCTGGTGGACATAGCTGTCCCCACAGAAATGGTAACACCCAAGCCTGATGGAAATCTTCAACAGAAACTGGTTTCTGCCACACCTGCCAGCTGGCATGCTAAAGAATCAGCCACGTTTCGAAGATTTCAGTAAAGGAAATAAAGCACCTGCTGTACAAGAGGATACATGAGATCAGCTTTACCCTTTCAGTGGTCCAGAATGAAGGAGTTAAAAGTTCCTGCACACATTCTACACAAACTTATATGCCCAAAGGCATTGCATTTGGCTTCCGGTAACTTATGTTCTTCCTTTTTGCTTATCCCTAGTGGTTCATTATTGCAGGCCTTTTGACTTGTGAGAACAAGACTCATGATTCCCTTTAGGAGTTTTGCCACTGCCCTCTCGCTCCCCATTCCTCCCTTTTTTGTTTATCGTCTTCCAATTACCTCTCCCATTCAGGCTGGGAAAGGAGGCAAAAGGCAAAATTTATATCATGATTTCTCCCTCCTCCATAGTCTCATTTCAAAATAATTTTGCTCTTAACAAGAGAAACACCACCATAATATGAAGACTCTCTGGTGTCTCAAGCCAGACAGGTTTACTCAGAAAGTAGAGGGAAAGAAACCACAGCCCAACAGCAGAGATCCAGAGCACCCTCTGAAATGTTTGCTGTATCTCACCTGAATCTCCCCCTCCCTGTGAATAAGTCTGACATTTAAGCAAATCAGGCCTTCTTGCTTGCAAGATTCAAATCCTTAAAAGGGGCAGAGGCTGCTTTTGAAGGTGTTTGCAAAAGTGTTGTTGCACCAAAAAGAAACCCTCTATTCTACTATTATCAATCAGATATTAGACATACTCACAGTAGTCTTTGTTAAATTTGCTGATTTATTTCTTCAGCTCAGTTTTTCACCTTGCCAGTCTTTTTGCTTGTCTTCCTGATTGAAGGAACCGATTTGTGTATATAGCAACCACCTCTATGATAGCTGAAAAATATTTTAATATTTCAGACCTTATTTTTTCCTCTGTAGCGTAACAGGAGTGTCTTCCACTTTAAACAGGAAACTGTGACACAAGGTGAAGTAGCATCCTTCTGTCTTTTGTCCAGCCACCTTTAACTTCCACACAGGACAGAACATCTGAGTGAAAGAGCATGGGAAGCTGAGCTCAGGAAAGATGAAAGTGGTTGAAGGAAAAAGGTAAAAAAATACAAAGATAATTTACTGAAGATTTTTCTAAACACATCAATTTTTCTTGTGGATGCTATAGTGTGTGCTGCACATGTTTTCTTTTCTTTTTTAAGAATAAATAATTTGCAGGTGCGTGGAGCTCTGCTGCAACAAATATTTCAAACTGAAGCTACGTTTTCTTCATATGATTAATATGTTACATTACAGCTTGCTTATAAATTAAAGGAGCAGAATATGATGTATGGCAAAGGAGTTGTATATTTCCCCTGCTAAGCTACAGTGACTGTAAATCATTTCCATCACACTTCATTTTTAATTTGAATTCATAAAAGGTTGTACATTTCTTTGTGGTTTTAAATAAAAAAAGATTAAAGGCTGTAAACTTAAGTGTTTATTAAAGGAAAAAAATATGCTGATCTGAAACTTCAGGAATTAAAATACATGTAAAATATAAGAAAGGAGAACAAGTAAGATTTCTAGTTAAGCCCTGGGAATTTAATGTGAAATTTAAGGTCTTCTACTATAAATGCATCTGTATTTGGTCAAGTGAGGGTCGTAGGGAAAGGTGAGAGTGAGGAAAAGGAAGGACAGGAGTGTCCCCAGCTATACCCAGGTCAGAGATTTGTGAAGTCAGTTCCCATGGTAGCTAATCATTGAAGTGGAGCCTACAGAAACAAAAAATAAGTAAAAGAAAAAACCATTGCCCACAAGATGCCAAACCACATTCCTGTAAGCACAGGCCACCAGATGGGCTGGCCGAGTTGGGCTTTAAGATGATACCCTAACCTCGTGAGGCCAGATCCCAAATGAACTTTCAGATCTCATTTTTGGCAGCCACAAGGTTATGGCTACAGAGTAAAGGCTCTGAGGCAGCCTCAGTGATGGTCTTTGGTGAAGCATCAGGGTTACTGTACAGATGTATCTCTCTAGTTCACCACAACATACAGACCCTGCTTCTCTTGGGTGGGGGCTCTGTACTGGCATTCTGCTTATGCAATATCTCCTAAGAGAGGAGAGATCATCATAATTAATATGATGACCAGCAGGATGAAGTAATTTTTATCACATTAGCAGCAAAGAAATCAACGTGCCATCAGACTAAAATTTTGTAAGTACAGTAAACTAGATTACAACTGTTTTTAATGCCTCTTTCAATAAAGTGTTTTGCCCATCAGTAGCAATCTCACAGGCCTACTATTAATGAAAACAATAGCACTGATTTTACAAATGGAAATTCCTAATTCCATAAAAATTAGCAGCCTCCCTGCCTTACCTCTCCATTGATTTATTGCAGTGGGAATATGTGTTTAAAAGAAATTATATAATATTTTTTATTGTGTAAGAATGCAGTTAAGTAGTTTAAGATCCTTTCTGTATCTCACAAGCTTTAGTACAGACTCTAGTAGAACAAACTTTTCAGAACAAACTGGAAGGCCACATTTGAAATGGCACACCACATATTTCAGATGGAAACTCTCCCATTTCACATTGTAGCTGCTGGAAGTTCCCAGAGAGCCCAAGTGCTGTGGCCAAGCCTTAGGACTGGCTTGCCTTTCAGTGCAAGCTAAGAGTGACACCCATGTGAAATAAACATAAAGTTTGAGATTTGTGCTCTATAGGAGATGAGAATCACCTCAGCCAGGATCACTAACCCTGCACTTGGTGTCTGGAGCAAGTGTAGGAAAACCCCAGCCAGCAGGACCCAACAGGCTGCTTGGATAATCATATTTATATCAGGTGCCCAAAGAATGTTGTTTTGCTTGGCATTTCCTGCTTGACTGGTTCTCTTCCTAACAACCAAACTTTGTTTGCCTTAATTGAAGATGTTTACTTGTACTGTGATTGCAGTAAAAGCCCATGCTCTCATAAGCCACAATTTGCAGAAAACAATGCAAGGCAGGAAATCAACTCCCAGCAATGTCCAACAAACTGAGCCTGTCACATTTCTGCTAGGGACAGTGGCAAACTAATGAGTAATTTCCTAATTACTCAGAAACTATTTAAGTAGGCACATTACCCCAGATAATGCTAAATTGTCACCTCTTGCAGGCCAACTGCTTAGTCACAATTTAGCCAAGCAGAAGCTGCAAGCATACATAGACTGCTCAGTCAATAAACTTTTCTCAGTGATGATAAATAAATTTATTCTTTTTATAGATAAAGTTTGCTTTGTCTTATTTACAGATCCACCCTGCTGTAAATTCTTTTAGCGTCTGCCTTCCTAGCCAGTTAAAGCCTTCCCTTGAAATCAGTGGGCTCTGCAAGAACAAAATCAGTTCCTAAACTGAGGTCCAGACCCAGTGATGAAGTTTCATGGTAGTCCTCATTTGCTGCAGTTTTTTGCATTTCTGAAGATCACCTCTTCTGTGGTGCACCCTACCACAGTCCAGAATAATTAAAAGATTACAGAGAGAAAAAATCAGCCACTTCAGCTGTGTAGCACCTGCCCACTGAAGAAGGTGCCCTGTGTCCATCACACAGGTCATTTATTCAGATGTTAAACAGTGTGGGCCCCAGCTCTGCCCTCAGCCATGCAAACACCACCAGTGAGCCAGGCAGAGCAGCTCATTGCCAGCCCATCTTTCTGTCCCTTTCTCCAGTCCATATTTCATGGTTTATCTGTGGAGATATTATGGGGTGCTACGTCAAAAGCTTTGCAGACGTCAAGGTAAACAATATCCACCATCCTCATCATCAAAGAATGTTACTTTTCTGCACAGTTTCCAGGGAATATAGGATTTTTCTTGCCCTCTCTTCTTTCCTAAACTCAATGTAAAAAAAGCTTTCTCTGTGCACCATAAAAAAATTAAATATTGCATTTAAAGAAGGCTTGAATTATTTAAGATGTATAACTGAATATGTGCATTTTAATATCAACTACAAAATCAAATAACACAGATTGAAGACCAGGTATGAAATTAATATACTGACTTCATGTTCTACACTTAATATCTGCTGAAAGATCCAGTGAAGAATGTTTTCTTATTCATTTCCATGAGCTCAGGACCAAATCCCCCATCTTTCACTACCAAGCAGCTGTCAGAAAACATTGAGTTCTTTACACACCAGCTTCTAATAAAGATGGGAGACACTCTAGGCAGAAAACCCAGCCTGCACTCTAGAAATGGAAATGAGATCTATAAAGTGATGACTGTTCTCCGTAGAAACTGTGACGTTCCAGCTGCATTGTGTTCAGCTACACCCTGCTTGACAGAGCTGGACTACCTAAGGACCAAGACAGGATATTGCCAGGGATGAAAATTATTCTGGAGATTATCCAACATACTCCATAACCCAAAATGTCTCTTCCAAAGTCCATCCAGAGTGCAACGTAACACTAAGAAAATCTGCTCACATAGACAAGACCATAACAATGAAAAATGATAGATCCATTATTAATTTCATATTTTCTTCCCTTGCTTTGCAATTAGACATTATTTACTAATAGGTCTATACAATACACTCTAGCCCCTAAATGCAGATTAAAGTACCTTTAATTGCACACTGTCCTTGGTAGTACTTTTTACTACCCTCCTAAAAGCCAATGTTCAAAAAATTGTCTCCCTGAGATAGAGTGACTCACAGTATGACTCAGTGCTTTCTTTCATAAAAGGACTTCGTTCCACTTGCTCCCTGTTTTAAGTTTTATAATAGACTGTGATAGAGCTAAGATATGCACATTGTACAGTACCACTTTGCAAGTTGATTTACTACCACACAAACCATTTACGGTTCTCCAAAGAAGCTTTGAAGGCTTTAATATTAGAATCTTTCTCCAAGGTCTGCTTTGGTACCGATACTTGATTAAATTAAAACCTAATTATAGTCTAAAATGAATGATGTGCATTTTCTCTCCATTAGACAGACTATTTGCATTCCATGAAAGACCACTGACATGGCAGCGTGCCATTTGATTCCATTTAAATCAAAGATGTCCCAAAGGAATTTTCTTTTTCTCGACCAGCTATATTTGTCTTTTCTAACGGGTGCCCAGGGCCTAAAGGTTTAGCCAGACCTCATTACCTGAGGCAGACAGTGCATGAAACCATTTAATTGGCAGTAGCCAGTCCACTGAGCCAGTCCTTTGCTGTGCTTTGTGCCAGCCTCCACTGATGCTGTTTACCAGACATTTTGCTCAGGTTTTGTTTCCAAGTGAGAGAGGCATTTTTCAGTACCTGAAACCCACCATAAACTATCTTCCCCTTCAGGTGATCTTTTACTTGTTCCCAGGTATTTTGTTGAGCAGAAACTCACTAAAGCATAGCAGTGTTCATAACAATTAGTGAAATTTAATTATCTTAAGGTGCAATCAAAACAATTTTGGTGTTTCAGCTGAAAATAATGGAATGGTATTTTGCTATTTATTGCAGGTACATTTTCAAGGGGTTTCAAGTTTAAAATCATGAAACCCTATTGAGTTGGTATTGATAGAGAAAAATTCATCTGTGGCATAAAAAGCAACACTGTTGTCTGCTTTGACAGAAATAATTTTAATTTCAAAGAAAATGGAAGTGGCTTGGTCATTTGTAATCAAGAGAAAGCAAACAAAGACAGAAAAGCATAGCCCTGATCACTCTATGAGCCTCCCACACTCAGTCTTAGAATTTCTGAAAACATTATGAATGCAATGAACATAAATGAATGTGAGATTTAAGAGTCCAGAAAAACTGACATTTGTTTTCAGGATTTCCTGCTTCCTTCCTTGCTCATGGAGCAGAACAGTTCTGTCTCTTCTGTGGACTTCTGCTTACCACTGCAGAAGAGAAAACATAGCCTAGCCCTTCTCCAGCCTTGGATGCAAAACCCCTGCACCCAGAGACAGTGCTTGAGATGTTCCCAGCACAAGTTGCCTTTAGGCTAGCCAAGATCCTTTGGTGTTCCTGCACATTTTTTACCATTTCTTAGAAGCCACACACTAGAGCTTTCCAAACCACTTTGTCCTTTTTTTCCTGTGTATCCTCTCGGAGTGCAAACAGGGGTCTCTTCCCAGTCTCAGTGTAAGGGGCCATGTCAGACACGTGTCCTAGGTTACAGTGTAAGAATATTCCAGAAGGTCTGTATTCTATCCCCATCTTCATGAACTGCTAAAATCAGGAGGGGCAGTGTTTTCCTTACCTCCTCCCCCGGACCATCTGCTGTTAATGGGCCATTAACACCTTGCCCCATGAGTCATAGATAACTCCCTCCGGGAGCCATTCCTGTTTAATGGACCATTAAGGACCCAGCCCATGACTCATTAATGACATCAGCCCATTGTGAGATGCTCCGCCCAGGGGGAGGAGCCAAGCATTCCCACCTGGATATAATCTGGGAGTTCGGACAGAACAAGCATCTGCATTCTACTGGATTCCCAGAGGAGCAGCCTTCTCTCCCACTGGATTCCCAGAGGAAGGACCAGACCCTTCAACATCACCACTGGACCATTGGAGGAAAACTCTGCCCTTCTACAGGATCTCTGCTTCAGCAGAACCATCTGTCACTCCAGGAGCACTACTGGAGCCACCAGTCAAACTGGATTGCTACCAACACCCCGACTGACAGGGTGTCAGTTTGTATTCTAACTGTCAGGTTTTTTGTTTGTTTGTTTAATACTGCATCTTGTTCTAATTTTCCTATTAGGTTGTAGTTTGTTGGTTTTTGTTTTATTTTATTTTGTTTATACATATTAAAGAACTGTTATTCCTATCTTCATATCTTTGCCTGAGAGCCCCTTTAAATAATTTGGAGGGAGGGAGTTTGAATTTTTCTATTCCAAGAGAAGCTCCTGCCTTCCTTGGCAGGCACCTGTCTTTCAAAACCAAGAAAACACAAAATTTGGAGCAAGCCCAATGCTTTCCCTATAAGCCACAAACTGAACATCTAAGAACACTTTTCCTATTTTCCCTGCAGATTGCATCCCCTGCAGAGCTAGCTCAAAAAGGCTATTGCAAAGGCTAGTGACTCCCCTACTGCATCACATTTAAGACAGTGATTTGTTTATGCATTTTCGTAATAAGTATTTAGATAGGAATATTCCTCATTGCCTCTCTCAATTAATGTTATAAACTTTACACTAAGTTATATATTTTGAAATTAATATAATAGGAAACTATTTATTTGTCTCATTTCTTCCATGTAGGCCATAAAACTCAAGGTCTATACTGAAAGACCAATCAGATTCTCAGCTAATGATTATTTTTCTTCATTTTCCTGAATCATACCTGCTTAGCGTGTACTGGAAAATAGTCATATGAGAGAATTAAATATTCTTCTGTTAAACCATATCTGTTAAATCGCCATTTGTTCTGCTTCTTTTCTGAAAGGAAATCTCTTGTTAAGTGTTCTCTGATTACCTCCTAGAAGATAATGCAAATATGCTTATTACCTGTCGAAATTTTACAATATGTAGCACATATTGTGTTCTTTCAACCATTCTCTGATGCAGGAAAGAGTTACTGTCCCCACTTTAGGAATGGAAAACCAAGGCCCAGAAAGAGCATGTTAGATATCAGTTAGATACCACCTCAAGCTCATGCATTGTTCAGGAACCAACAGAGTGGGAATTCCCTTAAAGCACTGCCTGCCAGGGAACAGCTCATTTCCATCAACAGCTTTATGCCAATCATCTAATCAGATGCCACGCTTTCCTTTGCTGTATGATGGCTTTCTCACATCAAGGAACAAGATTATTTGCAAGTTTCCAAGTTCATTTTGCTTCTTCTATAAATCTAAATTGTGACTGACTAGCAGTATCATAGGTCTTAGCTGGGATTGGGTGTGGAGCAGGGCTAAGCACTTTGAGATGTCACAAAGATGCAGAAACAGAGTGAGAAGCCAGACATAGGGCCAGACATAGGTGACTACTGGTGGCAGAAAGCCACAAAGAGTGCTGCTGTTTGGGGATGGGTAAAGTTCACTTGGCAGAAGAGGAGGTTTACAGTTTTGTGAGGGCTGAGCTGCTGAGAGGAATGGAAAGAGAGAAAGGCAGATGCGAGCCCGTCCCCTTGCACTTCTACTTTGACTGCGACAGACACAGCAGACATGATGTGGCCTGGACCCATCAGAGGAGGAATGTGTTTCCTGGGCACCGCTGAGACATCTGCTATGTTTGTACCATATCCAAAGTTCAGCTGAATGTGTGACACCTCAGCAGAGGGGCAGGGATGCGTGACTGCTGTGTGAGATAACGCCATGCCTTCCATAGCACCCCCTTCTTTCATTTCCGCTGTAATGGCTGACCTTTGGGGGGTTAAAGAGACCTATTTTCTCTGCCCATCTCTCCTCCTGTCCTTTTTCCAAGGTTATCCATGGAAATGATTCTGCCTTCTTGCTTACACAACTTTTGCTGCAGCGGTCAGCCTTTCCTGAGCGTTGCCATGGCCAGACCCAGCTTACATGGGTGAGCAGTCCTAACACACAAAGGACACTTAGAGCCTCCTTTGTCACTCAGGCTTTTTGCCTGGCTGCTGTTAGGATTAATATAAATATGCCCTTGAGAAGCTAGAAAATAGCTGTGCCTGCTATGATTCAAAGAATACATAATTTTCTCTTATTCACTGGCCAGGGATGTGAACAAATGGCTGTATGTAGAGAGGGAATTATATTAGGCTCATTAAAAATAATTTCACAGGAAAGAGAGGATCTACTTCCACCAAATTGGGCTATGCATGAAATAATAAAACATACAGCCTAGTCTTTATCCATTCTATGTAATTTCTGTTATATTGCTGAAACATTTTTGATACAGCACATCTTGACAAAAACCTCTATCTTACAAGCATGCTCAGCATTTACTCATAACAAAGGAAGTAAAGACAGCATCTTCCTCCAGTCTGCAGCTGGGCATGTTCCCCACAGGAATCACCAAATATGATTATTTCATTATTTTAGACTATAACTGATATAAAAACCCCTCAACTACTAATTCTGGATGTAGTGTTTATCTAAACATTATCTGCCCAGGATGACCAGTTAGTCTTGACTTTTAAACTCCCATATTAAGGTTAAAGTATTGTGTATTTAGTTATTTATCTGATTCATTACTCTCTTCCAGTTTGATAGCTGATTTGATATTCAGTGTATCAGATATAACTATCTTGTTATAGCTAAATTAAATGTGCATTTGGAAAAGTTCATTAATACCATTATCATTAATTGGTTCTTACCTGAATCTCAGTGCTGCAGGGACTCTTCCAATTAAATGACGGACTAGCAGCTAGCTTTTCAAAGCAGTATTTTCACAACCTCCCCACAAATGAAGTCTAATGGGCCAAATCCTGTTCTGCTACTTATCTTAGAAAAATAAAAAAAGAAAAAATAAGTTATATTGGTTAGTCTAAACTAACTTTACACCAAGATCTCAAGGCTCAGAATTGATCTCAGTTTGCTTTTCAGTGTTTAGTGCAAAACCACATCTTAATCTTTGGAGGAAAGAACATACACAGAAATTTATTTCACTTTGTCTTTTAGCAAACACAGCCAAGGTGTACACTGAAACATGGAGGAAAGTCTAAGCTGAGGTTAATCAGCAGCATCTCACATGCCTGGAGTCCTCTCCCATTCTCAAAGTCACATCCCCCCGGTGTCCTCGTGCCTCCCCTGAGTGTCGCTGGCACCTGCCAGTGCAGTCCTGGCACTAAATGGCACCTGAGGTCCAGCTGAGGGCAGCACAGGGCATTGTGTTGGGAATGCACAGGCACAGGTGTGTCTGGGATGGCCGTGCACACATCCTGCACGTGCAGGGCCTTCACACCTGAAGCTGCAGCTGCAGCCCAGCAGAACTTGCCAGTCTGTGACAGGAACAACGCAGCCATTGGAACAGCAGCTGCCTTGGGAGCCCTTAATGCTCCCTCTTATACAATTCACCCTCCCCAGATTGTTTCTGAGCATCTAAGTGAAACACTTTCTAAAAGGATAGGCAAAGGAAACCACAGGAGTCATGCTAAGTCCCTGGAATACTGAATTTATTCACTTCTACCAGCATTGAATGAGTCCTCAACTCACAATGGCTTTTGGACTCCCAGCCTCCCCAGCAGAATGCAAAAGATTAAGCAGTATTTCCTCATATACAAAGCTATATCCCATGTGATTAAAAGCAAATTAGATTCTTGACCCAACTTGTAGGATTAAGTATCTCCTAGAGAGATGACATGAGGCCTACAAGATACTTATTATTAATAATTTTCACATAAGCGAGTCCACACTGGGATTGACTATAGGTGCAAAGAACTATTTTGTCTTGGTCAGCATATTAATTGACTTTTTGACTTCTCTCATGCAATGTAAAACAGCTTGCAGGCTGCAGCAAAGGCAGGGCTCTTAACCACCCATCTGATGAAGCCCTGCATGGCAGACACCTGCATTTGGAACAGCTGTTTCAAAGAGTGCAGCAGTCATTTGCAAAACTTCAGCAAAGGAGATTTGTTCTAAAACCGGTCAGTGCTGGTAGAGAGAAATGTGTGTTTGTGGGGCCAAATGCATGAATGTAAGAGGAGGAAGGAGACTCTTATAACTTTTAATCCTGCAGGAATTCTCTACAGGATTTCAGCATAGATTTTTTTTCTCCTTAACTTTCATTCTGCCAAAACGACACCTGAAGCAGCATTTGAACAAAAACAAAACAAACAAATACAACAAAAAAACCAAACAAACCCACCAATCCAAAATGGCAAAAATCCAACCCCCAAAACTAACCAGCAAACAAAAAAAAGAAAAAAAAAAAAAGCCACACACAACACTCTCCCTTCTAAAGCCCAGTCCTAGATCTAGAAGAGTCAAACCATTTACTATGCAGGTAAATGACACAAATTAGTCAGCTTTTCCAAGTAAGAAACACTTCACTGAGATGGAACCAAAGTGCAATTGAAAGCCCCAAACTTATAAGATACTGCACAATATGCTCTTTTAGACTCTGTGAGCAAATCTAGTCCTGGGATACAATATGTAAATATGCCTCACACACAAGCATTATTATTTCTAATGAAAAAACAGTAATAATAAAAAGCTTTACCTCTAATAAATTTACTGGTAAAAAATATCATTAATGGCAGGCTTTCTAACAAATTCTGTTGCCCTCCTGCTGTCCTCTGCACCTGCTTACTGTCTGGAGAAGCCCGCCTCCTGCCTTGTCCAGCTGTTTCAAATGATCCTTCATTCAACACTGCTTTCTAATGACAGCAGCTCTGGGAGGCTGATTCTCCACGATGGATGCTCCGTGTGAAACTGCCCCTCTTTGTCCTTATGGCACATAAAGGAAGCCTGACTCACCTGTTTGCTCCATTTCCTCATTTATTTGCAGCTCTTTGCAGCGCCATATCATCCCACATCGGTAGTAAACACAGTGCAGTTCATCACAGAAGCATTCTGCTAAAACAACTTTGGATCAAATTATTTTAGTGATTCCTACCTTGTCCTTGCTACCACAAGGAATGTAATTGAAGAAAGAAAAACATGGTTTCTCGGGCTTTGTTGCTCCCCGGGTACCACAAAAAATTAATTGGCCAGGCAGTGCTCACAGCCCAGGTTTTACCAAGTGAACAGGAACCCTGCTCACAGTGGGTTTAATACAGAGCACGTACAAACCAGGAGGGTGAAGGTAACAGTGAGATTCACCTTGGTGAACAGAGCCAGGCTCTTTAAAAGGAGCATAAGGGCAGGCTCAGAACTCGGCAGCTGGATCCAACAAAGGGGGATTGGTGAATGCTGAAGTTACCCTTGAATGTGGTTCCTGGGGGTGTGTGCCATTTCTATGCTGGCTGTAGAGAGCAGATAGCCCTGCCCTCAGTGCAACAGGGAGCCCATCCACCTTCTGTGCAGCACTGCTCTTACTGGGACCACAGCCAGCCAGGTGCTGGGCTCCCTGCCACCTGACAATGGCAACAGAAAGTGCACCAGCAAATGGCCTTTTTAGCATCAGCACTGCTTCCAGCCTTCTCTGATCCTGCTCTGCCCTAATCCATATTTACTG
Organism: Bombycilla garrulus; assembly: GCA_013400315.1. Classification (NCBI taxonomy): domain Eukaryota; kingdom Metazoa; phylum Chordata; class Aves; order Passeriformes; family Bombycillidae; genus Bombycilla; species Bombycilla garrulus. The sequence goes on from VXBU01013524.1 coordinate 972,818, forward strand.
ATTCACAGGACTAATTCCTCTGATTTTCCTACCCCTCTTTGCACAACTGCAGCTGCCTTTAGTGATATGCAATGAATGGCATGAAAATAAAGAATGAGTGTATGAAAAGGATATGAAAACTATGTCAGAACAAGACCCACATTTCAGGTGTCTCTTCCTCATTCCTGAGTACCAGACACAGGCTGCCTTTGTTTCCCACACCCTGCTGATATGGCACGATCCCAAACTCATTTGAGGTGACAAGAATCCTTCTATTGACTTCAGCACATTTCAGAGCAGAAGCAAGGCAGGAGAAGTCGTCAGTTACAAAACAACATTTCCACTATTTAACAAGAAACCCCTCCAATCCCACTTTTAGCCAGCTTTTAGCAGAACTCAAGGACAAATGAGCTGTGCTGTACAGCCCTTTCCTCCTGAGACCAATACTTTAGTTTCTAGGGCCCTAAGCTTCATTATATTTGTTGCAGACCACTCAGGATTTGATCTTAAATGTTGTTTAGGCTGAGAAGAGCCAGAAAATATCAACAGCATACTCCTATGCTAAAAGGGGAGTTTGGCATCCTTGCCCCACTAAGTTTAAAAGCTTTCCTGCTAAATTTTCTACTAAATTTCCCTCTTCAAAAGAGTGCTGCTGACACTCAAGGAAAACAAGCAATTATGCACTCTTATAATACTCGAAAGATGTAAAGCTAATCAAACACTATCACAGTATTTTCATGAAAGATCAGCTGACTTTGTGCATGTGCGATTTGAGTGCTCTAGAAAGTCTTCAGGAAAGATTCAGCTGCTGAACAGCATACATTACTCTGTATTCCAACAAAATTACCAGGTATTGTTTTGGGAGTTAAAAAAAACAAAAACCCTGGGGTGCTTTTTGATCAGATGTCATCCAATTTTATGGTGATGGTCAGCTAAAAGCACAGGTAGCTGATTAATGACCTGTGGACCAGAAGTCACCTGGAAGTCCATTTTCCAAGGCATCCCGAGGACACCAATTTCCTAGGTCACCATATCCACATATCAATGAGAAATTTTCACATCACAGTGACCAAAGTCCCTTCCTTTTTACCTTCTTTACCAACCATCCAAACACCTTTCTTCATCTTTCAACAAAGTCTGAATGCACAGCTGTGTAAGATAAAGGCAATAGCCCGGGTTGGGGATATCACTGCACCCCCTTTAAGCATGTGTCACATGAGATGTGTCACCTGTGCCCATGAGAGGGAGATGAGGTCCTCAGGTGCCTGGCTGCACTCTGACATACAAATGTCTGTATGGGGGAGGATGCTCATGCTTAAACAGCTCTTCATGACTCTGATTTGGTTTTGTTTTCTATATTTTCTACAATTTTTTTCTCTGGGGAAAGGAGTTCCTCCTCTATTTGAAACACAGAACCAAGCCACAGATCCATAGCCAATTCCTATTTTAAATGTTCCAGTGCTCAGGAATGGCTGGATTTGAAGTTTTGGTTTGACTCATCACAAAATCATAGTTACTTGACTATGGTTTATTGAAGCTCACGGGGTTTTACTGTCCCCCAGTTTTCAGAACTGGTTCATAGTTAAAATAATATGGGCTTGCTAATTTATTTAAATTAAATATTAATTTATTTACTAGTTTAGCTTATTACTTTATTTAAATTAAATCATATTATTTAGATTAAATAGTTAATTTAAATGTGGGTTTCACTTGTCTCTGATTTTGAAGAGTTGTTACCAACACAACAGGATATAATCCTGTTCTGGGTTGTTTCTTTTAAAAGCTGGGAACTTCTTTTATCAAAAATAATCATCAACAAAAAAACCCCAAGATGACAAGTTGTACATTGATGATGTTGAATTCCTCAGCTCTGTTTCAGTTCTTTCCTGTTGCAGTATTTTCTTTCTATAATACTAATGTGCATCTATTACTTTTAGCAGTTAATAGGTGTAATTTCAATATCATTTAAATGTGCATATCAAAATATTACTTGTGGGGAGAATCAGATTTTTTGCCTCCCAGAAATGTGACTATAAAAAAATAACATTGTCTTGATTGTATCCCTTTTATAAACACAGTAGGATTGGGAAAGCATTCCAGGATATATATCTGTCACTGTAGCTGGTGTCACCTTATAACTGCGCTAGTTAAAATCACTCTCTAATCAGAAAGGGTAATGGATTTCTTCTGCTGGCACTGGAAGGTGATTGTGCAAATGACAGATGTCAAAAACCTCATTCTTTCTGAACCCTCTCTTCACAGCTGAGATTAAATAGAATAGCTTAATTGCACTTCAGGCTCATTTAGACTCCTTGGAAACAGGTAGGATTTTAATACTACAAGAATGTAGAATAGATGTTAAGTTTGAGCTTTGGTAGCTACAGAGAGATAAAATGAAGCCTCATTTTCTACCTTCCAGGGAGATTTGGAAAGCCCAATAATTTAACCAGGAGAATCTACGCATGGGATTAAAAACACATGGCTTGAATAAAGGTCAGGCAGACACATGACCTAACATTAAGGTCTCCTGAGCTTTGATGCTGCCCGAAAACCCTAAGCAGTGTACAAGGGCTTACCCTGGGTGGGAGCAAGAACAGCAGTCTGGCTTTGCCCATCACCTGCACTGTGGACAGCAGCCCAGGCTGCTACCTTCTCCTGCTTGTGCACAGCCAGCTAAGAGATTTGAGGGGAAGAAAATTAAGGTCTATAAAGTTAGTTCCAAGGCAGTCAGAGCAAACAAAAGATCAGTTTAGTGCCTTTTTTTTTCTCAGCTGCAATCCTGAGTGTTGTCTGGGAAACTCCTATTGGCATCCCGGTCACACAGAAAGACACATCAGGCACATATAGCACAAGTTCAATGTTCCTTTTTTACAGGTAACATTTACCTGCAAGGTTTGGCTATCCTATAAACTTGCATTTAAGAATATCCTCATGGGCTCTCTCATGAGCAAAGGGAAAAAACCATAAACCTGAAGCTTGCTTGGTTTCTACATTCCCCGTGAAAGGAAACAAGCTGCTGCAGTCATACAAAAAGTAAATAGGTATTTCACCATCACATCTCTGTTAGCTAACACTGAGTTTTAAAACTCAACAACACGATCATCCTGAAAGGAAGAGGAAAGACAAGAACCCACATTCTCTAAACCAGTAAGTCTTGAATTTCTACAGAAGAGTGGGAGAAAAGGATTTTAATTAAGTCTTTCACCCAGAATCTACAACCTTCAGGCTTTGAGGTAACAAGAAAAGAAAACATTTCTACAGATGGATTGGAGTAAGGGGAGGAGAAAATATGAGAAGTCAGCACAAGAAAACAAATACCTTGCACTCAGCCATCAAGCTTATATCCGGTTTGCAGCCAAATAACTTTATTTTATTTTTCAATTACAGGATAAGCTCATTTATGAATGGCTTGAGCTTTGCTTTCCACAGTTTTTCGCATAATAGAAAACTAACTAGAGAAAAGTGGCAGATGCAGTTTTTATCAATAAAGCTCTGCTTAGAGGAGTTGAAAATCTTTTCCTTTCATGCCTTCAAGTTCTTATTGTATACAATTGTTTTCCTCAGGGGATTATATCTGATCCCATGAAGCTTTCCCTGCCAAGACAGTCCAGCCTCTTTGTGGAATAAGAGCAGACATTGATTGGCAGGGACCACAAGGGAGGCTGTGGCAGCTCTGGGCCCCTCTCTCCCAGCAGGGTTTGGCTGCTCAGCCTGTAAGGGTCACTTGAGCATGGCTTAAAGGATCTGGAAAGAAGAGGATATCTGAAGACCAAATATTTTAAAAATGCAAGCCCTTTGCCATTTCTTTATGAACTTCTCCCGTCAAATAAAGTAGATTCAACATCATTTGTTTCTAAATGTGCTGGAAATGAAAATAACTGCAGTTATTGAAGCTGTGGGAGGTACAATGGATATTTCAGCTATAAGGGGATGAGAATACCCCTTCAAAAGTTCCCTTCAAGCTCTTTATAGCAGACAAGTCCTCAAAAGAAAACATACTTTGTTAGCTTTCATTTGAATACATCCTGCTCCAGCCAGCCAGCCCACTTAAAATGACACAGAAGTAGTAAATTGTTCTGCTGATTGGTTAGCTGGAGTTTAACAGCTTGAGCTTATCAGGAAAGTGATAGGAACAAAAGTGTCAGGCACATCATCGGTTCAGGCAATACCTCCTTCCACTCTTCATGAACCTCTGGGGTGAAGCCTTTAATTACTCTTTAGAGTAAAAGATGTGTCATGAAAACACTGGGAGATGGACAAAGGCCACCCAGAAGGGATCTTGCTCAACAAGCCTTGCATACAGTATCCCACAATAAACCCTCTTAACGTGAATTATTTCAATAGCTGAGGTGGTGCATGGGTCCGTGTTTTTCCAAGATAGTGTTTCCTTCAAAAAGTCCCTTATGAGGAAGAAACAACAGGAGATCTCATCCTCAAGATACTTCCAATATCTAGCAACTGAAAGATGATGAGAAGCACAGATTTCCTGTTCTTTTCTTCTGAGAAATGGCACCCCAAGGCATTAAAATGCCCATGCAAATATGGAGGGCCAGCTTTTCACAGGCATTCACAACACACAGAGCTGAATGGAGAATGTTCAGTTCCTGTTTTCTGGCCAATCCATTTAGGCTGCTGACTTTTGGCTCTGAATCCCCTCCAGAGCTCAATGGCTTATTCCCAATAACATGCACATGCCACTAAGCCCAGCATTGTCAGCCAGCTAAAAGCTGATCAGAAGCATTTGCAGGTTTGGATACTTGTTTGATGCTACAGTCAACCTTAGAATAATTGCCTCTGAAGAAATAGGAGTAAATAACACACATCCAGTCTGGCCAAAAGCATTTTATCAGTGCCAAAATCTTCACAATGTACAAGACTGTACAACAGGCAAGGACAATCCCTCAAAGGCAACTGTGATTGTTGCATGAAAGAGTAACAAAGCTCAATTAACCAATTAAATTGTCTGCCAAGAGACTGAGGAATTCACTGTACAAACATATACAAAATTAAGCTAAATGGAAAGTGAAAAGGTCTGGTGAGATAAGGCGGCCTCGCAAGAAAGCAAAAATGCAGGCATTCATTGGTAAGGCAGCTCCAACACTGAACGGTCAGGGGAGACCATAGGTCATGAAAGGACATTTAGGACATCTCAGTGACAGTGCTCATTTAACACTCTGAAATAAAGCACAATGTGGAAACCACCAGTCAGATATGAGCTCTCAGCTGTTTTGGGTATCAAATCAGAGATAACACATACCTTAGACCCTCTTAGGATGTTATTATAGGAGATTCTGTGTATGACACTGCAAGCTTAGGGTAGAGAATCCAATATGACTAAATTTAACATTACATGTAATGCTTCCTGATTTAATCTCACCTCCATTTTTTCCCTGATTTGCTTTCCAAAGTGCAGCTATAGCCCCTAATGAAACCAGATGGATTTATAAAAGGAAAATAAGTCCTGAACAACCTGACAGTATTCTATTATCACACGGATAGAGCAGAGAAGGAAGGGAGGGCTGTGGTTATTGTTTACCTTGATTCATGCAAATCTTTTGACACAGTCTCCCATAATATCCACCCAATACATGAAATATGGACTGGAGAAAGGGACAGAAAGATGGGCTGGAAATGAACTGCTCTGCCTGGTTCAGAGCTGTGACCAGTGACACAAAGTGCATCTGGAGGCCGGTCACTGGCGGTGTTTGCATGGCTGAGGGCAGAGCTGGGGCCTACACTATTTAACATCTGCATAAATGATCTATGTGGTGGGCACCTTCTTCAGTGTGCAGATGATGTGTGAACGCTGTCTGTGCTGCCACAGAGAAGCACAAGGACAGGCTGGAGAAATGGGCCAACAGCAGTCTCATGAACCTCAGCAGTGGAGAGTAAAAAGTCCTGTCCCTGGGGAGCAATAATCTCCTGCACCAGAATAATCTGGGGGCCAACTGGCTGAAAAGCAGGTTTTTCAAAAAGGCCCTGGGGCTCCTACTGGACAGCAAGGTCACCACAAGTCAGCAATGCATTTCTACAGCAAAGAAGGAAACATCCTCCTTGGCTGGAGTAGGATGTATACCAGCACACATGGGCTCTGAGCTCAGTGCTGAGCTCCCCAAGGACAGGAGACAGGAGCACATCCAGCAAACAGCAGCAAAGATAAGGCCTTGCAGCACCTGACTGATAAGGAGAGCCTGAGAAGATTGTGGTGGCTCAATCTGGAGAAGACAAAGGTTGAGGGGGTTATGGCAGGGAGGAAAAAAAAAAAAAAAAAAAAACCCGATGGGAAGGATTAAGAAGATAGAGCCAGGTTCTTCTTAGTAACAGGTGGCAGGACAAAAGGCAATGGGATCATATGCAACAGAAGAAAATTATTTTCAAACATATTTAAACATTTTTGGGTGGCAACCCTACAATAGGTTTCCCAGAGACATTGTAGAGCCTCCATTCTTGAAGATAATGAAAATTCTGATCACCTATGGGCAACCTGCTGCAGCTGATCCTGCTTTGAGCAGAAGAGCTGAGCTAGAGTCTCTGGTCATCTCTTCCAACCTCAACTCTTCAGTGAAAACATGCCAATCACAATTAGAATCTATCAATAATAGAGGGATCTGTAAAGAGTCAAGTTTCTGTGTACATTTACTGAGAATGTATTTACTGCAGGTTTCACCTTTACCTTGAGGCTCTCTGCAACTTTTCATCAAAGTAAACATAACTCAGGTACATGCACCAAAAGAAAAGCAAGCCTCACAGGTGACAAGTGTGACATTAAACTAACATTAATGTCCATGATGCAGGAGGTGGTGGTGTTAAACACAAAAGTTTCCAATACAGCTTTTCCCTCCAGTGCCCTTGCACTGCCCTGAGCTTCACCACATGGATGCAATGGATGTTTGTGCACATTCACATGCAGATCTCTGTGTACTTTAAAGAAACTATTCTCCTCTGTGGTTTATATAATTTGCTTGCTTTTGTTGGCAAAACCTAGGAGGTATTTGATATTTCACTTCTACCAATATTCTCCCAGATCATACCTCCTTGTATAATACCTCTTCCTTGTTTCTGATTTTTCTCTTTCACCTTTTACTCTTCCCAGTGTGTGATTCCCAGTCACCCTCTTTTTTTTGATAGCCAATAACACATTTGAAAACAATCCAATGGTCCCAGTCCTGTCAGTTCAGTGCCAAAGACAGCCACTCTGTGTATAATTTGGCAGAGGCTAATATAGCTCTTCCCATTTGTTCTCTTATTTTCTTTTTTTTTTCCCTCTTTTTTTTTTTTCTTGGGGGATGAGGGGCAACACAGGGGATGTGAAATAGGTAACTCCGAATCAAAACTTCAGAAAAAAAGAAGTCAGAGCCTCTTAAGCTAACTTACTGAGGTTCAGAAATGCATAATTACCTGTTGCTGCTGCTCTAATTCCAAACATAGTCAGCAGTGCAGCAAATCAAACCATAGTAGCTCAAACATACTAAGAGATACAGAGAGACTCTGAAGTGTCATTAGGCCCCCCAAGCCAGTTGTAGGTCTGTAGGTCTGGCTGGCTGTAGGTCTGCAAACACTGCCTCTCAGAGGGAAACTCATCCCTAAACTCCAAACTAATCTTCGTAAATAAATTGACAGGAAGAATATAAGGCTAAAGGAAAATCTACAAGAGTCTGATCATTCCAGTACATGCAGTGTTTGTAATAAATCCTCCAGCAGTTTGTACTCTTCATTGCAGATGTCCATAAGCTATTTGCTTGTTTTCCCAAGGTATTCAAGATATCCAAACATCTTCTATTTTTTTCCGTAAATGCTGATATGAATTGCATGGATAAAGTAAACAGAGTACTCTGCTGGTTTCCCTTTTTACAAATAAGCCATAAAATTGTCCATTAATCAGTCTTGCTTCCCCAGAGGTTGGGCTGCATTGTTGAGGCTTCCTTTTCCATTTCTGACTCCTGTTTAGTTGAGGAGATTACTAAAGAGAAAAGTAAAAGAGAAAAAAAATAGGCCTTTGAAAACTGCCCTGCTCTCCACAGCCCTTGGGCAGCGCTGTTCTGTGGTGGAGAGTTCTAAATTTAAACACTTCCTATTTTTCAACCTCCACCTTCGAGTTAAATAACAGCTCATGGTTCCTTCACGTCCCATCCAGAGAACACAGTGTTCCTATCTATTTAAATTACTGTGACAAGTTCCTTAGAACAATAAAAAGGCCCTTAAAGGTCTCCTGGGGTAAGTATCTGCAACCAGAGAACTAATGAAAAGCTGATAGAATTTACTGGGAGTCTGGAATTTCAGAGCTTTGCCTCCCATTAATTCCTGAGAAAGGTGTCAGCTCTGACAGAGCCTGAATTTATCTGGAGGGCAGGTCCTTTTCAAACAGGGCAGGAAAGAGCGCACACCTATTGGCCCTGTCACTCCTCCTTGTGCCCAGCTGCGGGCACAGGGGCAGCAGCAACTCCCCTGCACATGGATCTCTGAGGATCCAGCTCACAGCCCACCACAGCAAGGTCTGCACCAGGTTTTGAAGGTGCACAGTGGGAATGGGGTGAAGAGTCAATCTCAGGTGCTGTTGGTTTCATACCTAACTTTGCTGTGTTTTTTTAAAATGAACAGAAAAGTCATGAGGTTGCTCACACATGAGTATTGGAACTGGTGTAAAACAGCATGGAATGAACAAAGTTCCCAAACTGCATATGATCACATTACCTGTAGATCTGGCCCCTAGCTGTCACAGATTTGTCATCTAAAAGCTAAAGCCTTTGTCTTCTAGGCATTAGATAATTTAATACAAATTTACCAATTCATCCTGACAAAAATTAAAACTTGGGTTCTTATACTGCCTCTTCTGCCTTCCCTGTCTTTCACTCTCTGTCACACATTTGGGGGGAGATGACATAAGCTGCTTGCAGGGGTATATTTTTAGCTGAGCAGCTTATTTAGCATGCAAACCAAATACATAATCAAAGTGGGTTGGTTTTTTTTAAAGGGAAAGTCATCTCAAGGTTGACTTAAAAGCCAAACAGCTTTATCTCACCAAAGTCTCAGTTAAGTGCTGCAGTGTGCAGCCCGATGTGTAAGATGAGTGCTTTTTCCAGTGAAGCTATGTTGATCTATGATGTAATCTAGGCTCTTTAAATAAGCTTTTAAGTATGTAACTAAGAACCCCTTTATCTGTCATTAATATCTCGTTCTATTATCACTGCAAGCAATTTAAATGTACTGGTCATATCTGATGAATTCCTCTACATATTTCCTTGCCTCTCAAAAACATACAGGACTTGGTAAGGAATTTTTTTTCCCCCTCTACATTCCTTATGAGCTCAGTAGCACTCTGACAACATTAGCCTCATACACATAAAACCCTGAAATGTCTGGACATGCATGCAATGTGACTCACTCACACCTAGTGAACAAGTTCTCTCATTCAAAGGCTACAGAAGTGTGAGTTTCTTGAATCACTGGTTTTATTAGTACAAACATGCTGAACTTTACTAACATACCTTTTGACTTTATTGGCGTACCTTATTTTATACATCTTAAAAGACCTTGGCAGGTTTTCCCCAGTTAATTTAATCAAGATAGCATTCGGGGGAAAAAATAGAATACCATGCTAAATCATAAAGGGAATTTCTCCTAATCTCTCTCATTTTAGTGGCGGCTGACCCAAGAAGATACCTGCCATATAACATGGCTTTCTCTCATGGGGGTTTATTTATTCTTGTCTAAAGCCAGCTCTTACTCCTGTTCAGTCTGAGCTGTGGGAAATGTCTGGAGTTTTCACAAACTGTTAGGGAAGCTCTGTGTTCTGAATGAAACCTAAAGCAATACTCATTATGGATATTTGCATTGGCTTCTCTGTCACCCAGGAAAACTGTTCTTAAAAAAACAGCAAATGAAAGGAAAGCTGCTGGAAACAATTAACTGCCTTGGGAACAGTACCTGCCAAGTCAGCTCTTAACTTGTGCATCCAGTTGCCACAGAATTTGATCAGCTCTGCAGCACATTGCATCTGACTTACCCTGTTGCATCCCAGAACTGCTGAGCCTTTTGTTGTGGACAAGAAAAAAAGATATCTCAAAGGTCACATCTTCCCTTTTAAAATCTTCCAGCCCAAGGAAAGGTGTTTCTTTTCTTAAACTCACAGTCTGCTGCAATGATAGATATTTAGATTTCTGGTGCCATAAATGAATATGCAAAAGTTAAAATCAGGATAACAGTTCTGTGCTTGCTTAAATAAAACTACCTGATGAAGTATTTTATTCTGACCTTCAGCTGTCTTATCCACTATTGACTTAGACTTAAACTCCTTCAGCAGGTATTAAGTGGCTGTGAATTTTCTGTGCCAGCTAGGAGGGCTTAAGCAAGTTTTGACTTCTTTGTTAACAAGGAAGTGCCTTTAGACAATTTCACTCACAGCCCCCATTCCTCCCTCCAGCAAACTATTGCAAAACTGGCTGAATAATGTGATCCTCGTGCCTTATTTATGCTAAGTCAGTGACCAAAGGCAGCTCTAAAGGCAGTTAAACTAAACAAGCAGGTGTAGAGCATGCAGAATGAACCCAAGAATCTCACCCTACCATGTTTTTATATGGAGATATAAATCCAGTAAGCAATTGTCTAAAGGCTGTAATTCAGCAATATCTGGTTTCCCATTGTTTAAAGATTCAAGAAGAGTAATTTCATGTTGATCACACTGACATACTTATGCATGCACACATCCTTATACGTGCATGCACACACACAGAACAGCAAACAAGAAAACATGGTTTCAAAAAAACCCAAGTATGGCATCAATAAAGCAGAAGGTGCAGAGCTTGGAAATGCTAAACCCCACACTAACAGACTAATCCCTTTGTGAAAACAGACCTGTGAGTAGTGTACCACATTTTTAAAGAACCTTTTTTTTTCTCGTATTTTATAACCCTGAGTCAAAATTGGATCATAAATGTTCCTATCACAATTTCATGTGCCACCAAATTGTGATATGTCAAACTCCAGACAAGAAAGAATTGAAACCGTAAATTCCTTCAATGCTAAGTCTGATTTTCAGAAAGATATTTCAGCTAATTCCATTTTAATACATAAACTCTAACCAGTAGAAAATATAGTGTACATTATAGTATGGGCTTCTGAAGCAAGCCATAGCAAAAGACTGAAGGATATAGTTAATTCTTCCTGATAATCACCAGGAATGAGTGAATTCTGTACCAACCATGTCTTGCCTCCTCTTTCTAAACCCATTTTAAAACTGTAAAAGGTCTCCTTCACTGCCCTCTTGCTTGCAGTAGTGACTTAATTTTTCCTCTTTTTTTTTAATCTCTCTCTTTTTTTCTTAATCTCTCTCTCTTTTTTTTTTTTTAATTCCTTTCTTTGTTAACAACCTTTACAATGCAGAGGGTCTTGCTGGAAAAATATGCCTGGAGCCTTCATATCATTTGCATGCCATTTTAAATACATTTTCATCGCATTTTAATCAAGGAAAATGCAAACACATGGTTATAACTTTTTATTTATAGAGCTCTTATAAGGCACTCAGCAAAACATACAGACAAAATATGACCTCAGGGCTGAAAAGGAAAAAGTATCAGTGAGAAGACTGTCAGCATGTCTTAAAAATCCATCTGATAATTGTCCTGCTTTACATATAGCAATCATTGTTAGAGGCTGTTTAGGAGTTGGTAATGTTTTGATTGAATCAGTTTTATGATAGAAAAACTCTGTCTACAAGTACCCACCAAGTAGCTCATGCACAGAGCACACATAACTCTCAGTTCTGGATGTCATCTGGCAGATATCTGCTGGGACAGAGATGCTCTGAGGCAGAGGCAGATTCTTGATAGATCTCATGTGATCCTCACCCTCCGATTTCAAAGTTCTGCTGAAAATAACACCCAAGATACCCTGACATCTATTGCATCTCCTCAAATTGCTGTGATATAGTTCAGCCAGCTACATCTCACATTTCCGGAAATAAGCTGCTGCTGAGGGAGAGGGGTCACAGCAATGAAGCTGGCCAGGACGAAAGTGTTCTGCTCTGCCTCACACCAGTGAGCTTGTCACCCACAAGTCTGCCCTCCCAGCCCCTTCAGCAGCAGCAGCAGCCAGAAGCTCCACTCTTCCCTCCCCATCTGCCACCCTGGAAATACAATTATAGCAGTGGCTGATTCTCCTTTACCTTCCAGGTTAAGGATTGGTGTGATTGGTTTATGGGAGCTCTGCAGGTAGCAGAAAGCTCTGTGGAGGTGGGAATGGACTACAAATTCCAGAGCCCAAGGAGTGCATAGAATATAATCTCTATAGTCAGAGGTACAGCAACAATACTGGAGAAATTTTGTAAGGTCATGCTTTAAAATAAAGCAATGGCAGAATTAGAGCTACCAGAAGAATCTTAACCCCTTTAACGATGTACAACCTGATGAGTCTCAGCAATATACTGAAAGCCTCCATGAAAACCTGTGACAGAAATTTGACCTGATTGGACACCAGATTTTAACTACAACAAAACTGTTTATCTGGCTCATCTAAAAATTCAAAGCTGAAAATTTCTGCAGAATTAAAATTCTGAAACAACTTTCTCCAAGATATTTTCCAAAGTGTGACATTCTCCAAATGAAATACCTTGATCTGATTTCCCCCTGGGCCTCTGGAAGAAAGAGAAGAGCAGACTGAAACTGAGAAGATTCTTCTCAGCTTAAAAATTACTCACAAATAAAGCTGAAGAATAGGTTTCATGTTCAATAGGTTTGTCCATCTTGCACAATGAAAGAACTCTTTTGCTCAGAAGGACAGTAGCAGATACAAAATAGCATAATTATTACTGTAATGCTAGGTACAAAGGAGATACTTTTAATGTGCTAGGTCCACAAATATCTGCCTCAACTGTGAGATTTAACAGGCATTTATAAAATGTTTAGCCATTCCTATTTGAAAAGTCATCTTGAAGTATTATTGAAAACCACTGTGATACTTCAAAACGCACTGCTTCCAAGGCCATCACTTACTGTTCCGTGGTTGAGCTACCTTTTTGATTTTCCATGTTTTTGAAAAAACATCAGTGTTTCAGACATGTCTTATTCACCAGACAGAAATGTATAATCCAATTTGATTCAGGGCAACCAAGAAGAGGAAACTGTTACTGCACTACATAATTCAGGGCTTTAAGGACAGCAGTGATATAGAGTAAAATCTCTTCAAGCTTATACTGGTCTTCCAAGAAGGAAATCAAGACCTTCCTTTTTTTTTTTTTTTTTTTTTTTATTTTTTTTTTTTTTTTTTTTTTTTTATTTTTTTGGGAAATCTAGGATTGC